>JAWZYU010000034.1:45134000-45461000 GCA_038380435.1 Ryuthela nishihirai | reverse complement strand
GGACCCCGAAGGCTCAGAGAAGGTTGGGGGAGTGAACCCACTGGAACAGCTGTTGGGAGACAGATGGTAGCCTCCCGTCAAGGCCATCCAACGTGTTCTTTAACGTTGGGTTGCTTTACCTCTGAGCGGCACTTTTTTGCACACCATGGGCTAAATGGCCAGGTCACATGGACCCCGAAGGCACAGAGAAGGTTGGGGGAGGGGACCCACTGGAACAGCTGTTGGGAGACAGATGGTAGCCTCCCGTCAAGGCCATCCAGCGTGTTCTTTAACGTTGGGTTGCTTTACCTCTGAGCGGCACTTTTTTGCACACCATGGGCTAAATGGCCAGGTCTCATGGACCCCGAAGGCTCAGAGAAGGTTGGAGGAGGGACCCACTGGAACAGCTGTTGGGAGACAGATGGTAGCCTCCCGTCAAGGCCATCCAGCGTGTTCTTTAACGTGCACAGGGTATGGCTCTGCCGCACATGGGGCCACGGCTTAACGTCCCATCCGACGGACGGCGGCCTTTCCAAGCCCATAGGTGTCCCCTACTGAGCGTGGGCAAGTCGGGGAGTTTTGCAGGAGAATATCTGTGAGGAGGGTGAGACCTCAGCAGAACGGCAACAATAAATCAAAAAAGGAAACGTAATTGGTTATCTGGGTTGGGTTGTTTTATCTCTGAGCGGCACTTATTTGCACATCATGGGCTAAATGGCTAGGTCACATGCACCCCGAAGGCTCAGAGAAGGCTGGAGGAAGGAGACCCACTGAAACAGCATTTGGGAGACAGATGGTAGCCTCTCGTCAAGGCCATCCAACGTGATCTTTAACGTGCACAGGGTATGGCTCTCCCATACACGGGGCCACGGTTTAGCGTCTCATCATATGAACGGCAGCTTTTCCAAGCTCAGCAATCCAAATATGGAATTTTCCAAGTCCTCTACTGAGTGAGGTCAGTTTTTCGGAGAAAAAAACTTAACGCTGGCCAAGCAAGACTCGAACCTGAGAACTACAGCTTACGAGCCTAGCGCACTTGACTTTTGAGTGCTAGATAAGTAAGAGAAACCACTAAAACCAAACTTCAACCCAGAAAGTTTTAGTGTGATGGGGTTGCGGTCTAATGAAGTGGGGTTTGTGGCATTGAGAGGAAGGTTGCCAGATCACTGATTTTTAAAAAAATCGGTGCCAGATATTTTTCTGAATTCTGTAATCAACTATAGTGTTCGGATATTTTTTGAGCGACTGTATGTAATTATATGTTATTTGTAACCATAGCGTAAACCACAAGAATTCTCTGTTGCTGATGCCTTGAGGGGTGTTAGCGTGCATTTTTGTACCTCCCTCTCAATAAATAAATAAATAAATAAATAAAGCGGGACTGAATAATTTTATAACTGAACATTGATGAACTCAATAAAGTACAAAAAGAAATTTCATTGAATTCTGGAAGCGGAAATTCGAAAGAAAAAGATCCCTTGTTGTGCTACCAATAAGACGCAACAATGCCGTTACGAGCGACACGCACGTAAAGGGCAGGAAAACGTGAGTCTCGTGCAACAATGAAAGCGACACTTCGTAATAGCAGACAAAACTGATTGTCGTCGAAGTTAATTTTGTTTAAGTGGCGTTTCCATTACAGAAACAGGCACGAATTAATGGGCCCAGGCTCGTGCAATTGCGATAACATTACCAGCTAATTTAATAGTTCGCAGATTCGTCTCATCCTCCACCGTGGCGCTGTGTGTTCTTTCCGAAATTATGGATGCCAGATCGAGAACAGACAAGCATTCCGTTGACCGACGCTATAATTGTTTGCTTGGCCTCCTTGGCATCCTGCTAGGGATGTTTTCGAGGCGTCCCTTTATACGACCGTCTCCTCCCCACAGTTATGATCACGTGCAGGCCCCGTGGCTCACTTCTGCGGCGCAATTAAGTGCACCGACTAACTGGCGCGATTGCAGATAAAGTTTCTAATTAAACAAAAGCCAGACCTCCTAAAATACTACAATTTCATTTACTTAATGGATTGTGAATGGCGCTACCACCGCATTAGGCTGGCGGGCTTCTCTTTTACAAAGCGGTCGCTGTTCCAATAATTGACGGGGATAATTAAATAATAGCACAGACAGCTGGGTCTGCAACACCCCACTCAGGGTCTAATTAGAAACGTCACCTGAAAGGATTACGAAATGGTTTCAGCGGAAAAATCCCGAAAATAAAACAATTGCACCTGACAGTTTCTTTGGTAAAAGCATTGGATGGAGCGTGATGGCTTTACCCTTTCTACCCCTCCCCCCCCCTTTCTTTCCTGACGACTAATCAACTACCCCTGCCAATTAGATCCTGTATTATCGTGTCATAATTGCCTTTCTAATGAACGTCACCTTCACAGCCTCATAGTTCATCTGTGTCAGTTTATTTTCTGTCTTTCATTCCGACGAAAACATCAGTTGGAAGAGAGAGTGAAAATGGAAGAGGTAATTCTATCTCGCGCGCCCTCTTTTCTGTTTCGAAATCACGCGCTGCCACGCACCCCTTCGCACGAGCGAAAACCTAATTAATTCCGATCTTCGACGCTTCCTCATCCGATTAAGGCGGATTGGGCGCGAGAAGCGCGAGAGCTGGGTTTTTTTTCCTTTCCAAAAATCTGCGGCTGACACAATTCGAGCGGGAGATCTTTTCAGATGATCTGAGAAGTTTCTCAGAATCTCTCATCGCGTGAGAGACTTCGATGCAATGATGACCTGAAGAAGTGTCGTCCCTACTCTTTTCAGCAACGAGAGGAGGAAGATCACGTGACGAGGCATCGGTCTCGTCATCTGGGGCCAACCCCAACTGAGCAGATTATCGTCACTGAAATCGTGTCTAAGCCAGTCATCGTGGTCTGCTTACAGTTTTCTTTTTAAACAACTCACGGTTTAAATTACGGTATTTATTTTTTTTTTATTTCTTGTACAGTCGCTCGAAAAAATATCCGAACACTATGGTTGATTACAGAATTCAGAAAAAATATCTGTCACGTCAAAATATTCGTATCTGTCTTCGTGTCATCGTGTCACGTGACACGAAGGTTGCCAGATCACTAATTTCTAAAAAAAAATCGCCAGATATTTTTTCTGAATTCTGTAATCAACCATAGTGTTCGGATATTTTTTGAGAGACTGTACACGAGGGTTGCCAGATCACTAATTTCAAGAAAAAATAGTTGCCAGATACTTTTTTTTATTTCTGTAATCAACCATAGTGTTCGGATATTTTTTGAGAGAATGTACACGCGGGTTGCCAGATCACTAATTTCTAAAAAAAAAAAATATCTTTGCCAGATATTTTTCCTGAATTCTGTAATCAACCATGGTGTTCGGATATTTTTTAAGAGACTGTACACGAGGGTTGGCAGATCACTAATTTCTAAAAAACACTCGTTGCCAGATATTTTTTCTGAATTCTGTAATCAACCATAGTGTTCGGATATTTTTTGAGCGACTGTATCTGTTATTTCAGAGGAAATAAACCTCAACGCAAGCAGAAGACTTGAACCCGGGAACTGCAGATTACGAGCTTGGGGACTTAGCCGATATCCTCCCGAAAAGACGAGGAAGTGTTCCCAAATACCGGTGCTTAGGTGGCCCAGAAGGTACGAATCCGCCACGGCATTCAAAATTAAAAGAACACCACAACCCAACTCGCAGTCCTGAGCATTGGGATCTTTGTCACCTTACCATATACCCTCAATTCATAAAAATAAAAATAAATACCCCCTCAAGCAGCTGCTTGCCACAGAGGTCTGACAGGAGCCTGTCAGTTTACATGTCATAGTAGGTCTGTGAGGATGGCAGGACCTCAGCAGAAAAACGACACGAACATCCATGCCTTACCCGGGGCTCGAACCCAGGTCCCGTAGATCAGTAGCCAAGCGCGCTAACCACTCGGCCACGGGACGGCAGAATAAATACCCCCTCAAGCAGCTGCTTGCCACAGAGGTCTGACAGGAGCCTGTCAGTATATATTACAGAGTAGAAGGTCTGAGAGGATGGCAGGACCTTAGCAGAAAAACAACACGAACATCCATGCCTTCACCCGGGGCTCGAACCCAGGTCCCGTAGATCATTAGCCAAGCGCGCTAACCACTCTGCCACCGGACGGCCCCTCAATTCAGCAGCAATAAAAACTTCCTCTTAGGGAATAGAAGCCATCTTAACAATCCTGTGCTGTCCATCAGACGTCAAAATATTCATTTCTGTGTGAGAAATATGGAAAAGATAAAAAAAGAAAAGTGCATTGTCGGATCATTTTGTAATGGATGTGGCAATTTCGAACTCCGACTGCGTGCAATTCTCTTCTTGAGCCCTTTCATTCTTTCCGGTTGTCTCGAGACGAAAGCGCAGATTATTGCGTCATAAAGATCTGCAACATTTCATCTCGAGATCCGTCATCGAGTGCGCTCGAGACATAGAAACAGACATCGATTCTCCTCGACCCGAAATCTCTCTCTCTTAAGTGCGAATGAGAGGCGATGGGGCGAGCGCCTATGCACGTGGGGCGTGTGGGCAATATGCGAGGGTCTGTAATTTCGGTGAAGGGGCTTCTGCGTATGCGGAATGAAGTGTGTGTGGGGGGGGGGGGAGTATCAAAGAGGTGACATCAGTCTCGAACGATCGCGAGGTTCTCCCATTTGAATGAGAAAGAGTGCGGGCGCGGAGGTGTCACGCGCGCACCGCGAAGACAAGAAGGACTTGAAAGGCAAGAAATGAAATGGCGCGGGGGGGGGGGGGGTTGAAAAGCGCGCGGAACGGAGAGTGACAACTATTTATGCTGAGCTAAAAACTCGGCTCGATTGCGATATCAGAAGTGGTCGTTGTCTGTCCCCATACTTTTGAATTTCGATAAATCGAGTGTCGAGTCAACGTCTCTCCGTGATTGATCTGCCGGAAATTTGACGGAAGTGGCAATTTCGGGAGTAATCGCCTTCCGCCAGGGGACGGTGGAAGGCACGCGAGCACTTTACGGATGAAAGGGGGGGGGAAGGAGATGGGAGGAAAGGATGCGGGGGGAAGAAAGGATTTTGGAGGATGCTTCTTCTTCTTCTTCCTGCTAGGAAGGGCAATCCCACAAGTCGATACTGAGTGCTAATCAGAAGCTGATGCCAGAGAGGGTGGATGACGAGATGCCGTGTGGACTAAGTCATCCTCTCTGGTAGTCAGGGAAACAGAAGATGAAGAGTGTTGTCATCGATACCAGATGGCCTCCGGTTAGAAATGCATGTCGATGCGCAATAACAGAGATTTTTGTTCTGTCCCTGCGCAAATGACGACAACTACTGAAGTAGATGAAGGACACAGAAATTGTTTCATTGGTGAGGTTTTTCTCTTAAATTTGTATCTGTTTGTGAAAGATGAAAATGATCCCTCTGTGTTTATATCGTGGTAGGTATGTCTCCTGCAATGAGATTTTATCGAATGACAGTAATTTTGAAGGGAAAGGGGTTGACTCAAACGATGACGCGACAGACTCGTAATTCGCGGTTCCAAGATTCGAGTCCGAAATGCACTTGGGTTGAGATCTATCTTCTCAAACTCCTTGTGATGGGCTGGGCCAAATGTCGTGGCCGACGGAGGACGATGAATTTGTCCCTTAATTACCTTCAACCTTACTTCGGTGAAGTGGGGGCGGGGGTGACTCAGTCGGTAGCGCGCCAGGCTCGTAATCTGTAGTTCCCAGGTTCGAGTCCCAGCTGGGTCAGCGGTGAGATTTATCTCCGTAAAATTCCCTGCCCTTCCCACGGTCAGTAGGAGACACCGATGGGCTTGGAAAGGCCGCCGTCCGTCGGATGGGACATTAAGCCGTGGCTCCGTGTGCGGGAGACCAACACCCTGTGCACGTTAAAGAACACGTTGGATGGCCTTGACGGGAGGCTACCATCTGTCTCCCAACAGCTATTCCAGTGGGTCCTCTCCCCCAACCTTCTCTGAGCCTTCGGGGTCCATGTGACCTGGCCATTTAGCCCATGGTGTGCAAAAAAGTGCCGCTCAGAGGTAAAACAACCCAACGTCAAAGAACGCGCTGGATAGCCTTGACGGGAGGCTACCATCTGTCTCCCAACAGCTATTCCAGTGGGTCCTCTCCCCCAACCTTCTCTGAGCCTTCGGGGTCCATGTGACCTGGCCATTTAGTCCATGGTGTGCAAAAAAGTGCCGCTCAGAGGTAAAACAACCCAACGTCAAAGAACGCGCTGGATAGCCTTGACGGGAGGCTACCATCTGTCTCCCAACAGCTATTCCAGTGGGTCCTCTCCCCCAACCTTCTCTGAGCCTTCGGGGTCCATGTGACCTGGCCATTTAGTCCATGGTGTGCAAAAAAGTGCCGCTCAGAGGTAAAACAACCCAACGTCAAAGAACGCGCTGGATAGCCTTGACGGGAGGCTACCATCTGTCTCCCAACAGCTATTCCAGTGGGTCCTCTCCCCCAACCTTCTCTGAGCCTTCGGGGTCCATGTGACCTGGCCATATAGTCCATGGTGTGTAAAAAAGTGCCGCTCAGAGGTAAAACAACCCAACCCAACTAGGTGAAGTGACAGGTTCGCGGGTTGTTACACCCGTACCGACGTATGCCTCAGACTTGCTGCGTCAAGTGATGTATAAAAATATGTCCAACAATTCGCGCACGAGAGTTGTATAGGGACGACACAGATTATTTCCATTAATATACAATCATGCTGGGGATGCTGCTAACTCCTTGGGCCTTTGCTGCTTAGCTGTTGCAAAAAATTACGCATTGAGGTGAAGAACCACACACTTCGCAGATTCTCGCTTTACCGACCTCAAACTCGGCGGAAGGATAATTAACCTTTGCCTACAATGTGGTTCACACAGAATCCACAGAACTGTATGGGCGGGGGTGGCTTAGTCGGTAGCGCGCCAGGCTCGTAATTTGTAGTTCCCAGGTTCGAGTCCCAGCTGAGTCAGCGTTGAGATTTATCTCCGCAAAATTCCCCGCCTTGCCCAGGCTCGTAATCTGTAGTTCCCAGGTTCGAGTCCCAGCTGGGTCAGCGTTGAGATTTATCTCCGCAAAATTTCCCGCCCTGCCCACGGTCAGTAGGGGACACCGATGGGCTTGAAAAGGCCGCCGTCCGTCGGATGGAACGTTAAGCCGTGGCCCCGTGTGCGGGAGAGCCA
Organism: Ryuthela nishihirai; assembly: GCA_038380435.1. NCBI lineage: Eukaryota > Metazoa > Arthropoda > Arachnida > Araneae > Heptathelidae > Ryuthela > Ryuthela nishihirai. The sequence goes on along the minus strand of JAWZYU010000034.1, from coordinate 45,453,846 downwards.
TACCCTGTGCACGTTAGAGAACACGCTGGATGGCCTTGACGGGAGGCTACCATCTGTCTCCCAACAGCTGTTCCAGTGGGTCCCCTCCCCCAACCTTCTCTGAGCCTTCGGGGTCCTTGGGGCCTGGATATTTAGCCCATGGTATGCAAAAAGTGCCGATCAGAGGTAAAACAATCCAATCCAATCCACAACCAAAATCTGTACTTAACGCTATTTTGTCTCGTCAAAATTCAAACTCTTTTCCTACCAGCATTCTAATTTTCCGAAACAATTATATAATACCTTACTTTCAGCAGACCAAATATTCTCTGCAAAAACACACGTTTTAATAGATTTTGAGGCAACCAAGGCATCACAGAAAAGATTAAAGAGTGTTTGAATGAAATTATGACTTAAAGTCGCGATATGTTCTTTCTAAATAAACAAAAAAGTTGATCGTTTCATTTATTTTCCAATTTTTTTTATGTCATAACACTGATGTTGTCCGGCTCATATTTTGTAGAAATCATATATGGTCCCATTGATAAGCTTCGGTTAGAAGTAATTGTTTGTTTAAAATAATTCTAAACATTAGTGGTTCTCAACCTTTTATGCTTCACGTACCCCCTGGAAATGTGTATGTAACTAGCGTACCCCTTGTATAGATAGATAAAACTATAGTTAGAGTATAACAATGGGAATAAAATATGTATATCAGTGGTTCTCAAACTTTTATGGTTCACGTACCCCCTGGAAATGTGTATGTAACTGGCGTACCCCTTGTATAGATAGATAAAACTATAGTTAGAGTATAACAAGGGGAATAAAATAAAACATGTATATCAGTGGTTCTCAACCTTTTATGCTTCACGTACCCCCTGGAAATGTGTACGTAACTGGCGTACCCCTTGTATAGATAGATAAAACTATAGTTATAGTATAACAATGGGAATAAAATAAAACATGTATATCAGTGGTTCTCAACCTTTTATGCTTCACATACCCCCTGGAAATGTGTATGTAACTGGCGTACCCCTTGTATAGATAGATAAAACTATAGTTATAGTATAACAATGGGAATAAAATAAAACATGTATATCAGTGGTTCTCAACCTTTTATGCTTCACATACCCCCTGGAAATGTGTATGTAACTGGCGTACCCCTTGTATAGATAGATAAAACTATAGTTATAGTATAACAATGGGAATAAAATAAAACATGTATATCAGTGGTTCTCAACCTTTTATGCTTCACATACCCCCTGGAAATGTGTATGTAACTGGCGTACACCTTGTATAGATAGATAAAACTATAGTCATAGTATAACAATGAGAATAAAATAAAACATATATATCAGTGGTTCTCAACCGTTTATGCTTCACGTACCCCCTAGAAATGTGTATGTAAATAGCGTACCCCTTGTATAGATAGATAAAACTATAGTTAGAGTATAACAATGGGAATAAAATAAAACATGTATATCAGTGGTTCTCAACCTTTTATGCTTCACATACCCCCTGGAAATGTATATGTAACTAGCGTACCCCTTGTATAGATAGATAAAACTATAGTTATAGTATAACAACGGGAATAAAATAAAACATATATATCAGTGGTTCCCAAACTTTTATGCTTCACGTACTCCCTGGAAATGTGTATGTAACTGGCGTACCCCTTGTATAGATAGATAAACCTATAGTTATAGTATAACAATGGGAATAAAATAAAACATGTATATCAGTGGTTCTCAACCTTTTATGCTTCACATACCCCCTGGAAATGTATATGTAACTGGCGTACCCCTTGTATAGATAGATAAACCTATAGTTATAGTATAACAATGAGAATAAAATAAACATATATATCAGTGGTTCTCAACCTTTTATGCCTAACGTATCCCCTGCAAATGTGTATGTAACTGCCGTACCCCTTGTATAGATAGATAAAACTATAGTTATAGTATAACAATGGGAATAAAATAAAACATGTATATCAGTGGTTCTCAACATTTTATGCTTCACATACCCCCTGGAAATGTGTATGTAACTGGCGTACCCCTTGTATAGATAGATAAAACTATAGTTATAGTATAACAATGAGAATAAAATAAAACATATATATCAGTGGTTCTCAGCATTTTATGCTTCACGTACCCCCTGGAAATGTGTATGTAACTGGCGTACCCCTTGTATAGATAGATAAAACTATAGTTATAGTATAACAATGGGAATAGAAAAAAACATGTATATCAGTGGTTCTCAACCTTTTATGCTTCACATACCCCCTGGAAATGTGTATGTAACTGGCGTACCCCTTGTATACATAGATAAAACTATAGTTATAGTATAACAATGAGAATAAAATAAAACATATATATCAGTGGTTCTCAACATTTTATGCTTCACGTACCCCCTGCAAATGTGTATGTAACTGGCTTACCCCTTGTATAGATAGATAAAACTATAGTTATAGTATAACAATGGGAATAGAAAAAAACATGTATATCAGTGGTTCTCAACCTTTTATGCTTCACATACCCCCTGGAAATGTGTATGTAACTGGCGTACCCCTTGTATAGATAGATAAAACTATAGTTATAGTATAACAATGAGAATAAAATAAAACATATATATCAGTGGTTCTCAACATTTTATGCTTCACGTACCCCCTGCAAATGTGTATGTAACTGGCTTACCCCTTGTATAGATAGATAAAACTATAGTTATAGTATAACAATGGGAATAGAAAAAAACATGTATATCAGTGGTTCTCAACCTTTTATGCTTCACATACCCCCTGGAAATGTGTATGTAACTGGCGTACCCCTTGTATAGATAGATAAAACTATAGTTATAGTATAACAATGAGAATAAAATAAAACTTATATATCAGTGGTTCTCAACCTTTAATGCTTCACGTACCCCCTGGAAATGTGTATGTAACTAGCGTACCCCTTGTATAGATAGATAAAACTATAGTTAGAGTATAACAATGGGAATAAAATAAAACATGTATATCAGTGGTTCTCAAACTTTTATGCTTCACATACCCCCTGGAAATGTGTATGTAACTGGCGTACCCCTTGTATAGATAGATAAAACTATAGTTAGAGTATAACAATGGGAATAAAATAAAACATATATATCAGTGGTTCTCAACCTTTTATGCTTCACATACCCCCTGGAAATGTGTATGTAACTGGTGTAACCCTTGTATAGATAGATAAAACTATAGTTATAGTATAACAATGGGAATAAAATAAAACATATATATCAGTGGTTCTCAACCTTTAATGCTTCACGTACCCCCTGGAAATGTGTATGTAACTGGCGTACCCCTTGTATAGATAGATAAAACTATAGTTATGTTATAACAATGAGAATAAAATAAAACATATATATATCAGTGGTTCTCAACCTTTAATGCTTCACGTACCCCCTGGAAATGTGTATGTAACTGGCGTACCCCTTGTATAGATAGATAAAACTATAGTTATAGTATAACAATGAGAATAAAATAAAACATGTATATCAGTGGTTCTCAACCTTTTATGCTTCACATACCCCCTGGAAATGTATATGTAACTAGCGTACCCCTTGTATAGATAGATAAAACTATAGTTATAGTATAACAACGGGAATAAAATAAAACATATATATCAGTGGTTCCCAAACTTTTATGCTTCACGTACTCCCTGGAAATGTGTATGTAACTGGCGTACCCCTTGTATAGATAGATAAACCTATAGTTATAGTATAACAATGGGAATAAAATAAAACATGTATATCAGTGGTTCTCAACCTTTTATGCTTCACATACCCCCTGGAAATGTATATGTAACTGGCGTACCCCTTGTATAGATAGATAAACCTATAGTTATAGTATAACAATGAGAATAAAATAAACATATATATCAGTGGTTCTCAACCTTTTATGCCTAACGTATCCCCTGGAAATGTGTATGTAACTGGCGTACCCCTTGTATAGATAGATAAAACTATAGTTATAGTATAACAATGGGAATAAAATAAAACATGTATATCAGTGGTTCTCAATATTTTATGCTTCACATACCCCCTGGAAATGTGTATGTAACTGGCGTACCCCTTGTATAGATAGATAAAACTATAGTTATAGTATAACAATGGGAATAAAATAAAACATGTATATCAGTGGTTCTCAACATTTTATGCTTCACATACCCCCTGGAAATGTGTATGTAACTGGCGTACCCCTTGTATAGATAGATAAAACTATAGTTATAGTATAACAATGAGAATAAAATAAAACATATATATCAGTGGTTCTCAGCATTTTATGCTTCACGTACCCCCTGGAAATGTGTATGTAACTGGCGTACCCCTTGTATAGATAGATAAAACTGTAGTTATAGTATAACAAAGGGAATAGAAAAAAACATGTATATCAGTGGTTCTCAACCTTTTATGCTTCACGTACCCCCTGGAAATGTGTATGTAACTGGCGTACTCCTTGTATAGATAGATAAAACTATAGTTATAGTATAACAATGAGAATAAAATAAAACATATGTATCAGTGGTTCTCAACCTTTTATGCTTCACGTACCCCCTGGAAATGTGTATGTAACTGGTGTATCCCTTGTATAGATAGATAAAACTATAGTTATAGTATAACAATGAGAATAAAATAAAACATATGTATCAGTGGTTCTCAACCTTTTATGCTTCACGTACCCCCTGGAAATGTGTATGTAACTGGTGTACCCCTTGTATAGATAGATAAAACTATAGTTAGAGTATAACAATGGGAATAAATAAAACATGTATATCAGTGGTTCTCAACCTTTTATGTTTCACATACCCCCTGGAAATGTGTATGTAACTGGCGTACCCCTTGTATAGATAGATAAAACTATAGTTATAGTATAACAATGGGAATAAAATAAAACATATATATCAGTGGTTCTGAACCTTTTATGCTTCACGTACCCCCTGGAAATGTGTATGTAACTGGCGTACCCATTGTATAGATAGATAAAACTATAGTTATAGTATAACAATGGGAATAAAATAAAACATATATATCAGTGGTTCTCAACCTTTTGTGCTTCACGTACCCCCTGGAAATGTGTATGTAACTGGTGTACCCCTTGTATAGATAGATAAAACTATAGTTATAGTATAACAATGGGAAGAAAATAAAACATATATATCAGTGGTTCTCAACGTTTTATGCTTCACGTATCCCCTGGAAATGTGTATGTAACTGGCGTACCCCTTGTATAGATAGATAAAACTATAGTTATAGTATAACAATGGGAATAAAATAAAACATATATATCAGTGGTTCTGAACCTTTTATGCTTCACGTACCCCCTGGAAATGTGTATGTAACTGGCGTACCCCTTGTATAGATAGATAAAACTATAGTTATAGTATAACAATGGGAATAAAATAAAACATATATATCAGTGGTTCTCAACCTTTTATGTTTCACATACCCCCTGGAAATGTGTATGTAACTGGCATACCCCTTGTATAGATAGATAAAACTATAGTTATAGTATAACAATGAGAATAAAATAAAACATGTATATCAGTGGTTCTCAACCTTTTATGCTTCACATACCCCCTGGAAATGTGTATGTAACTGGTGTACCTCTTGTATAGATAGATACAACTATAGTTATAGTATAGCAATGGGAATAAAATAAAACATATATATCAGTGGTTCTCAACCTTTTATGCTTCACGTATCCCCTGGAAATGTGTATGTAACTGGCGTACCCCTTGTATAGATAGATAAAACTATAGTTATAGTATAACAATGGGAAGAAAATAAAACATATATATCAGTGGTTCTCAACCTTTTATGTTTCACATACCCCCTGGAAATGTGTATGTAACTGGCGCACCCCTTGTATAGATAGATAAAACTATAGTTATAGTATAACAATGAGAATAAAATAAAACATGTATATCAGTGGTTCTCAACCTTTTATGCTTCACATACCCCCTGGAAATGGGTATGTAACTGGCGTACCCCTTGTATAGATAGATAAAACTATAGTTATAGTATAACAATGAGAATAAAATAAAGCATGTATATCAGTGGTTCTCAACCTTTTATGCTTCACGTACCCCCTGGAAATGTGTATGTAACTGGTGTACCCCTTGTATAGATAGATAAAACTATAGTTATAGTATAACAATGAGAATAAAATAAAACATGTATATCAGTGGTTCTCAACCTTTTATGCTTCACGTACCCCCTGGAAATGTGTATGTAACTGGTGTACCCCTTGTATAGATAGATAAAACTATAGTTATAGTATAAAAATGGGAAGAAAATAAAACATATATATCAGTGGTTCTCAACCTTTTATGTTTCACATACCCCCTGGAAATGTGTATGTAACTGGCGTACCCCTTGTATAGATAGATAAAACTATAGTTAGAGTATAACAATGAGAATAAAATAAAACATGTATATCAGTGGTTCTCAACCTTTTATGCTTCACATACCCCCTGGAAATGTGTATGTAACTGGTGTACCCCTTCTATAGATAGATAAAACTATAGTTATAGTATAACAATGGGAAGAAAATAAAACATATATATCAGTGGTTCTCAACCTTTTATATTTCACATACCCCCTGGAAATGTGTATTTAACTGGCGTACCCCTTGTATAGATAGATAAAATTATAGTTATAGTATAACAATGGGAAGAAAATAAAACATATGTATCAGTGGTTCTCAACCTTTTATGCTTCACGTACCCCCTGGAAATGTGTATGTAACTGGCGTACCCCTTGTATAGATAGATAAAACTATAGTTATAGTATAACAATGGGAAGAAAATAAAACATATGTATCAGTGGTTCTCAACCTTTTATGCTTCACGTACCCCCTGGAAATGTGTATGTAACTGGCGTACCCCTTGTATAGATAGATAAAACTATAGTTATAGTATAACAATGGGAATAAAATAAAACATATATATCAGTGGTTCTCAAATTTTATGCTTCACGTACCCCCTGGAAAGGTGTATGTAACTGGCGTACCCCTTGTATAGCTAGATAAAACTATAGTTAGAGTATAACAATGGGAATAGAAAAAAACATGTATATCAGTGGTTCTCAACATTTTATGTTTCACATACCCCCTGGAAATGTGTATGTAACTGGCGTACCCCTTGTATAGATAGATAAAACTATAATTATAGTATAACAATGAGAATAAAATAAAACATATGTATCAGTGGTTCTCAACCTTTTATGCTTCACTTACCCCCTGGAAATGTGTATGTAACTGGCGTACCCCTTGTATAGATAGATAAAACTATAGTTAGAGTATAACAATGGGAATAAAATAAAACATATATATCAGTGGTTCTCAACCTTTTATGTTTCACATACCCCCTGGAAATGTGTATGTAACTGGCGTACCCCTTGTATAGATAGATAAAACTATAGTTATAGTATAACAATGGGAAGAAAATAAAACATATGTATCAGTGGTTCTCAACCTTTTATGCTTCACGTACCCCCTGGAAATGTGTATGTAACTGGCGTACCCTTTGTATAGATAGATAAAACTATAGTTATAGTATAACAATGGGAATAAAATAAAACATATATATCAGTGGTTCTCAAATTTTATGCTTCACGTACCCCCTGGAAAGGTGTATGTAACTGGCGTACCCCTTGTATAGCTAGATAAAACTATAGTTAGAGTATAACAATGAGAATAAAATAAAACATGTATATCAGTGGTTCTCAACCTTTTATGCTTCACATACCCCCTGGAAATGTGTATGTAACTGGTGTACCCCTTGTATAGATAGATAAAACTATATTTATAGTATAACAATGGGAAGAAAATAAAACATATATATCAGTGGTTCTCAACCTTTTATGTTTCACATACCCCCTGGAAATGTGTATGTAACTGGCGTACCCCTTGTATAGATAGATAAAACTATAGTTATAGTATAACAATGGGAAGAAAATAAAACATATGTATCAGTGGTTCTCAACCTTTTATGCTTCACGTACCCCCTGGAAATGTGTATGTAACTGGCGTACCCCTGGTATAGATAGATAAAACTATAGTTATAGTATAACAATGGGAAGAAAATAAAACATATATATATCAGTGGTTCTCAACCTTTTATGTTTCACATACCCCCTGGAAATGTGTATGTAACTGGCGTACCCCTTGTATAGATAGATAAAACTATAGTTATAGTAAACAATGGGAAGAAAATAAAACATATGTATCAGTGGTTCTCAACCTTTTATGCTTCACGTACCCCCTGGAAATGTGTATGTAACTGGCGTACCCTTTGTATAGATAGATAAAACTATAGTTATAGTATAACAATGGGAATAAAATGAAACATATATATCAGTGGTTCTCAACCTTTTATGCTTCACGTACCCTCTGGAAATGTGTATGCAACTGGTGTACCCCTTGTATAGATAGATAAAACTATAGTTATAGTATAACAATGGGAATAAAATAAAACATATATATCAGTGGTTCTCAACCTTTTATGCTTCACGTACCCCCTGGAAATGTGTATGTAACTGGCGTACCCCTTGTATAGATATATAAAACTATAGTTATAGTATAACAATGGGAATAAAATAAAACATATATATCAGTGGTTCTGAACCTTTTATGCTTCACGTACCCTCTGGAAATGTGTATGTAACTGGCGTACCCCTTGTATAGATAGATAAAACTATAGTTATAGTATAACAATGGGAATAAAATAAAACATATATATCAGTGGTTCTGAACCTTTTATGCTTCACATACCCTCTGGAAATGTGTATGTAACTGGCGTACCCCTTGTATAGATAGATAAAACTATAGTTATAGTATAACAATGGGAATAAAATAAAACGTATATATCAGTGGTTCTGAACCTTTTATGCTTCACGTACCCCCTGGAAATGTGTATGTAACTGGCGTACCCCTTGTATAGATAGATAAAACTATAGTTATAGTATAACAATGGGAATAAAATAAAACATATATATCAGTGGTTCTGAACCTTTTATGCTTCACATACCCCCTGGAAATGTGTATGTAACTGGCGTACCCCTTGTATAGATAGATAAAACTATAGTTAGAGTATAACAATGGGAATAAAATAAAACATGTATATCAGTGGTTCTCAACCTTTTATGCTTCACGTACCCCCTGGAAATGTGTATGTAACTGGTGTAACCCTTGTATAGATAGATAAAACTATAGTTATAGTATAACAATGGGAATAAAATAAAACATATATATCAGTGGTTCTCAACCTTTAATGCTTCACGTACCCCCTGGAAATGTGTATGTAACTGGCGTACCCCTTGTATAGATAGATAAAACTGTAGTTATATTATAACAATGAGAATAAAATAAAACATATATATATCAGTGGTTCTCAACCTTTAATGCTTCACGTACCCCCTGGAAATGTGTATGTAACTGGCGTACCCCTTGTATAGATAGATAAAACTATATTTATAGTATAACAATGAGAATAAAATAAAACTTATATATCAGTGGTTCTCAACCTTTAATGCTTCACGTACCCCCTGGAAATGTGTATGTAACTAGCGTACCCCTTGTATAGATAGATAAAACTATAGTTAGAGTATAACAATGGGAATAAAATAAAACATGTATATCAGTGGTTCTCAAACTTTTATGCTTCAGATACCCCCTGGAAATGTGTATGTAACTGGCGTACCCCTTGTATAGATAGATAAAACTATAGTTAGAGTATAACAATGGGAATAAAATAAAACATATATATCAGTGGTTCTCAACCTTTTATGCTTCACATACCCCCTGGAAATGTGTATGTAACTGGTGTACCCCTTGTATAGATAGATAAAACTATAGTTATAGTATAACAATGGGAATAAAATAAAACATGTATATCAGTGGTTCTCAACCTTTTATGTTTCACATACCCCCTGGAAATGTGTATGTAACTGGCGTACCCCTTGTATAGATAGATAAAACTATAGTTAGAGTATAACAATGAGAATAAAATAAAACATGTATATCAGTGGTTCTCAACCTTTTATGCTTCACATACCCCCTGGAAATGTGTATGTAACTGGTGTACCCCTTCTATAGATAGATAAAACTATAGTTATAGTATAACAATGGGAAGAAAATAAAACATATATATCAGTGGTTCTCAACCTTTTATGTTTCACATACCCCCTGGAAATGTGTATTTAACTGGCGTACCCCTTGTATAGATAGATAAAATTATAGTTATAGTATAACAATGGGAAGAAAATAAAACATATGTATCAGTGGTTCTCAACCTTTTATGCTTCACGTACCCCCTGGAAATGTGTATGTAACTGGCGTACCCCTTGTATAGATAAATAAAACTATAGTTATAGTATAACAATGGGAAGAAAATAAAACATATATATCAGTGGTTGTCAACCTTTTATGTTTCACATACCCCCTGGAAATGTGTATGTAACTGGCGTACCCCTTGTATAGATAGATAAAACTATAGTTATAGTATAACAATGGGAAGAAAATAAAACATATGTATCAGTGGTTCTCAACCTTTTATGCTTCACGTACCCCCTGGAAATGTGTATGTAACTGGCGTACCCCTTGTATAGATAGATAAAACTATAGTTATAGTATAACAATGGGAATAAAATAAAACATATATATCAGTGGTTCTCAAATTTTATGCTTCACGTACCCCCTGGAAAGGTGTATGTAACTGGCGTACCCCTTGTATAGCTAGATAAAACTATAGTTAGAGTATAACAATGGGAATAAAATAAAACATGTATATCAGTGGTTCTCAACCTTTTATGTTTCACATACCCCCTGGAAATGTGTATGTAACTGGCGTACCCCTTGTATAGATAGATAAAACTATAATTATAGTATAACAATGAGAATAAAATAAAACATATGTATCAGTGGTTCTCAACCTTTTATGCTTCACTTACCCCCTGGAAATGTGTATGTAACTGGCGTACCCCTTGTATAGATAGATAAAACTATAGTTAGAGTATAACAATGGGAATAAAATAAAACATATATATCAGTGGTTCTCAACCTTTTATGTTTCACATACCCCCTGGAAATGTGTATGTAACTGGCGTACCCCTTGTATAGATAGATAAAACTATAGTTATAGTATAACAATGGGAAGAAAATAAAACATATGTGTCAGTGGTTCTCAACCTTTTATGCTTCACGTACCCCCTGGAAATGTGTATGTAACTGGCGTACCCTTTGTATAGATAGATAAAACTATAGTTATAGTATAACAATGGGAATAAAATAAAACATATATATCAGTGGTTCTCAAATTTTATGCTTCACGTACCCCCTGGAAAGGTGTATGTAACTGGCGTACCCCTTGTATAGCTAGATAAAACTATAGTTAGAGTATAACAATGGGAATAAAATAAAACATGTATATCAGTGGTTCTCAACCTTTTATGTTTCACATACCCCCTGGAAATGTGTATGTAACTGGCGTACCCCTTGTATAGATAGATAAAACTATAATTATAGTATAACAATGAGAATAAAATAAAACATATGTATCAGTGGTTCTCAACCTTTTATGCTTCACTTACCCCCTGGAAATGTGTATGTAACTGGCGTACCCCTTGTATAGATAGATAAAACTATAGTTAGAGTATAACAATGGGAATAAAATAAAACATATATATCAGTGGTTCTCAACCTTTTATGTTTCACATACCCCCTGGAAATGTGTATGTAACTGGCGTACCCCTTGTATAGATAGATAAAACTATAGTTATAGTATAACAATGGGAAGAAAATAAAACATATGTGTCAGTGGTTCTCAACCTTTTATGCTTCACGTACCCCCTGGAAATGTGTATGTAACTGGCGTACCCTTTGTATAGATAGATAAAACTATAGTTATAGTATAACAATGGGAATAAAATAAAACATATATATCAGTGGTTCTCAAATTTTATGCTTCACGTACCCCCTGGAAAGGTGTATGTAACTGGCGTACCCCTTGTATAGCTAGATAAAACTATAGTTATAGTATAACAATGGGAAGAAAATAAAACATATATATCAGTGGTTCTCAACCTTTTATGCTTCACGTACCCCCTGGAAATGTGTATGTAACTGGTGTACCCCTTGTATAGATAGATAAAACTATATTTATAGTATAACAATGGGAAGAAAATAAAACATATATATCAGTGGTTCTCAACCTTTTATGTTTCACATACCCCCTGGACATGTGTATGTAACTGGCGTACCCCTTGTATAGATAGATAAAACTATAGTTATAGTATAACAATGGGAAGAAAATAAATCATATGTATCAGTGGTTCTCAACCTTTTATGCTTCACGTACCCCCTGGAAATGTGTATGTAACTGGCGTACCCCTGGTATAGATAGATAAAACTATAGTTATAGTATAACAATGGGAAGAAAATAAAACATATATATCAGTGGTTCTCAACCTTTTATGTTTCACATACCCCCTGGAAATGTGTATGTAACTGGCGTACCCCTTGTATAGATAGATAAAACTATAGTTATAGTAAACAATGGGAAGAAAATAAAACATATGTATCAGTGGTTCTCAACCTTTTATGCTTCACGTACCCCCTGGAAATGTGTATGTAACTGGCGTACCCTTTGTATAGATAGATAAAACTATAGTTATAGTATAACAATGGGAATAAAATAAAACATATATATCAGTGGTTCTCAACCTTTTATGCTTCACGTACCCCCTGGAAATGTGTATGTAACTGGCGTACACCTTGTATAGATAGATAAAACTATAGTTATAGTATAACAATGGGAATAAAATAAAACATATATATCAGTGGTTCTGAACCTTTTATGCTTCACGTACCCTCTGGAAATGTGTATGTAACTGGCGTACCCCTTGTATAGATAGATAAAACTATAGTTATAGTATAACAATGGGAATAAAATAAAACATATATATCAGTGGTTCTCAACCTTTTATGCTTCACGTACCCTCTGGAAATGTGTATGCAACTGGTGTACCCCTTGTATAGATAGATAAAACTATAGTTATAGTATAACAATGGGAATAAAATAAAACATATATATCAGTGGTTCTCAACCTTTTATGCTTCACGTACCCTCTGGAAATGTGTATGCAACTGGTGTACCCCTTGTATAGATAGATAAAACTATAATTATGGTATAACAATGAAAATAATATAAAACACTGGTTTGTTACTAGATCTAGCGACTTTTGAGCTCTCACGGCGTACCCCAAAAATTTTACCGCGTACCCCCCCCCCCCACACACACAAAAGGGTACGCGTACCCAACGTTGAGAACCCCTACTATACACGATACTTTGGAAATTTAACTTTTGCAATGTTTTCTTACGAAATTTAAATAAGCAGAACAATGAAGAACGAAGCGGTGAACAGTGTTTTCAAAAAAAATTCCGTAAATTAAGGCAACTGCGAAACCATCAAAAAATTCGCCTACAGAATTAATTAACCTGCATTCTGTTTAAGCCCTGCTGTTGTTTCATCTTCGCTCTAAACAGAACTAACCGTCGTCTTTTAAAGTTGTTTGCTTCTAAACTAATTGCACCTTTCTGTTTTAAATCCCTCCAGGAGCATTTCTGCATTGCCAGGTATCGAAGCGTTTCTTTTTCGATTCCGAACTAAGCATTCAAATGACGAACAAGTCGACCTCTTTGTTACGGGTGTAAATTAAAAAAAAAATGTTTATTTCATCCAGTCCTTCGTTGGGAGAACAACAAACTGATTTATTAAAATTTCAACTCTAATTTGTTTCTCTGGAATATGTTGCAACAACTCTGGCGGTTAATTAATGTGAAAATAACGAGTGAACTTTACAGTTCGGTTGGGTTGTTTTACCTCTGAGCGACACTTTTTTGCACACCATGGGCTAAATGGCCAGGTCACAAGGACTCCGAAGGCTCAGAGAAGGTTGGGGGAGGGGACCCACTGGAACATCTGTTGGGAGACAGATGGTAGCCTCCAGTCTAGGCCATCCAGCGTGTTCTTTAACGTTGGGTTGTTTTACCTCTGAGCGGCACTTTTTTGCACACCATGGGCTAAATGGCCAGGTCACAAGGACCCCGAAGGCTCAGAGAAGGTTGGGGGAAGGGACCCACTGGAACATCTGTTGGGAGACAGATGGTAGCCTCCAGTCTAGGCCATCCAGCGTGTTCTTTAACGTTGGGTTGTTTTACCTCTGAGCGGCACTTTTTTGCACACCATGGGCTAAATGGCCAGGTCACAAGGACCCCGAAGGCTCAGAGAAGGTTGGGGGAAGGGACCCACTGGAACATCTGTTGGGAGACAGATGGTAGCCTCCCGTCTAGGCCGTCCAGCGTGTTCTTTAACGTTGGGTTGTGTTACTTCTGAGCGTCAATTTTTTGCACACCATGAGCTAAATGGCCAGGTCACATGGACCCCGAAGGCTCAGAGAAGTTTGGGGTAGGAGACCCAATGGAACACCTGTTGGGAGACAGATGGTAGTCTCCCTTCAAGGCCATCGAGCGTGTTCTTTAACGTGCACAGGGTATGGCTCTCCCACACACGGGGCCACGGATTAACGTCCCATACGATGGACGGCAGCCTATCCAAGCCCATCGGTGTCCCCTACTGACCGTGGGCAGGGCGGGGAGTTTTGCGGAGATAATCTCAACGCTGACCCAGCTGGGACTCAAACCTAGGAATTGCAGATAATGATGCTGGTGCTCTGCCGGTATGAAGGTAGAATTTATATATATATGCATTATAGAGGTGAAATGTTTGAAATGTGAACGTTATAAGGGAGATTCATGAAAGATATTTGGTCAGCAATGAAAACTTGCTTAATTGCAATCGCCCCACAATCGTTCATTATCGTAGCTTCTAATTTGAATATGACGCAGATAACTAAATCACAATGACGCCTGGATAACTTAAATCGATCACAATTGTTTTCAGCTCCTAATTTGTAACTGCGCATGTCCCTGCAGACTGCGTGTTAGCTGTTCATTTGCATATGTAATATTCTGTTGCGTTGTTTTCGGTCATTCGCGAAACAGTTTGGATAAAATTTAACATTAAAAGCAGTTGTAAAATGGTTGGAAGTTGTAAGAATCAAGACGAAGCAGATGGGACTATCTAGGACATATCCTGCGCACGTGTTAACCCCCCGTCGTTCCGACATATCCTCGGCTTCTCCTCCCCCCCACCCCCAGTCACAAATTACCCTCAAATTACCCCCTCTTTTCAGATCGCACCACCTGCCCGAATCGGAATCACCTTCCAGACCACTTTCCGGTTTTTGTCCAGTCTGCCAGCACGGCGTCGTTAAAAGCGCGCGCAATGGCACGACGTTAGTAATTAAAGTGATTAATTGCTCTAATCATCGCTGGCAGATCGAGGGAAGGATTATGGGTAAACGTTGCAGGGTGGGGTTGCCAACGGCGCTCTCCATATGTGTCTGCACGAGGGAGAAGGACGCCGAAGAGAAAGTTCGCCATCATTCCCGCCATCATTCCGTTGCTCGCGGAAACGCCGGCGACGCAATGGAAACAGAAGCATTAGTTTTCGACGTAGAGTGCCTAGAGGTTGAGAAATAATGACGTCAGTGATTACTCACGTTTTTGTCCCGTGCTTTATAACTTCAACTGTTTTATCGGATTATTAAAACTGAAACTTTCATGACAGATAATTAGATACACCGAGTGATCATTATTAAGGGTTATGGGTTGTTTTACCTCTGAGCGGCACTTTTTTGCACACAATGGGCTAAATGGCCAGGTCACATGGACCCCGAAGGCTCAGAGAAGGTTGGGGGAGGGGACCCACTGGAACAGCTGTTGAGAGACAGATGGTAGCCTCCCGTCAAGCCCATCCAGTGTGTTCTTTAACGTGCACAGGGTATGGCTCTCCCGCACACGGGGCCACGGCTTAACGTCCCATCCGACTGACGGCGGCCTTTCCAAGCCCATCGGTGTCCCCTACTGACCGTGGGCAGGGCGGGGAATTTTGCGGAGATAAATCTCAACGCTGACCCAGCTGGAACTCGAACCTGGGAACTACAGATTACGAGCCTGGCGCGCTACCGACTGAGCCACCCCCGCCCCCATTATTAAGGTTTCCTTTACTCAGTGGTCTATGTAAATCTAAAGAAGTTGGTTGGGTTGTTTTACCTCTGAGCGGCACTTGTTTTATTTGCGTACAATGGGCTAAATGCCAGGTCACAAATACCCCGAAGGCTCAGAGAAGGTTAAAGGGAGGGAACCCAGTAGAGCTGTTGGAAGACAGATGGAGGCTGTCGTCAGGATCACCGAATGTGTTCTTTGATCTGCACAGTGTGATGATTCTCCCGCATACGAGGCCACGGCTTAACGGCCCATCGGACGGACGGCGGCCTTTCCAAGCCTATCAGTGTCCCTTACTGCCCGAGGGAAGGGCGGAGAGTTTTCCCAGCTGCGACTCGAGACTGGTGCACTACCTGAGCCACTTCCTCCCCCTAGGGGAGGGCGGAGAGTTTTCCCAGCTGTGACTCGAGACTGGTGCACTACCTGAGCCACTTCCTCCCCGAGTGGAGTGCGGAGAGTTTTCCCAGCTGCGACTCGAGACTGATGCACTACCTGAGCCACTTCCTCCCCCTCCCCCCGAGGAGAGGGCGGAGAGTTTTCCCAGCTGCGACTCGAGACTGGTGCACTACCTGAGCCACTTCCTCCCCCGAGGGGGAGGGCGGAGAGTTTCCCCAGCTGCGACTCGAGACTGGTGCACTACCTGAGCCACTTCCTCCCCCCTCCCCCCGAGGGGAGGGCGGAGAGTTTTCCCAGCTGCGACTCGAGACTGGTGCACTACCTGAGCCACTTCCTCCCCCCTCCCCCCGAGGGGAGGGCGGAGAGTTTTCCCAGCTGCGACTCGAGACTGGTGCACTACCTGAGCCACTTCCTCCCCGAAGGATTACGGATTTAAAGCAAACGAAAGTTGGCTACTCTTTCAATTTGTAAGATATTCTTGTTGATGTGTAGATGCATCAACTGCGCAGTCTCACAGTGTCCCTAATCGCCACTGGGTTTCCCATTTCCTAAGTCTTGCAGAGGAATAGTTCGACAACAAACAACCTAATCAAAATCACACGTAAAGGACCTACTACTGGCACTTCGCCCACATCGCTTTTGAAACAGCATCAAATTTTATTTGTGTTCCTGCCGATACCTAAGCTCACTCTCTCAATAGATGGAAAGAAATTTAAAAAGAAAAGGTACATTGCTTGGGTTATTATTAAGTCATTTTTCAAGTTTGAAGGGAATTTAAATATTCACGCGTGCTTCTTCCTCTCCCCCTAAATAGCCCCACCCAGAAGAAAGAGCTCAACGGATAGATCGCAGATCCGCGGAAATTTTGGAACGGTCTACTAACTAATTGATGCCATTAGCATAATCTATTCCGTCGTTATTACACTGAGAGTTTTTAAGTGGCAACATCGGTTACACTTGTCTGCACGTCTCTTCAGAAAAAAATGTTTAAACGACATCAGAGAACTTATCAAAGATGTAAAACAAGGAAATTAGAAGACTCAGTTGGTAATGAAGGTACAGACAAACTTCTTTTCAAAAAATAACGTAAGAAAATACAGTGCCCTACAAAAAATATTATAGGATTTTCGTGCTATGTCAATGGGGATCTAACTTCGACGCTCTATAACTTGTAAAATATGCATTGAAGGAAAAAATGTGACTGAAGATGAATTAAAGAAATAATCAATTAAATTCGAATCTCCATTTTCATAGGGGTGGGGGGGGGGTGGCTCGTCGGTAGCGCACCGGACTCGTAATCTGCTGTTCCCAGGTTCGAGTCCCAGCTGAGTCAGCGTTGAGATTTATCTCCGTAAAACTCGACAATAGGGGACACCGATGGGCTTGGAAAGACAGCCGTCCGTCGGATGGGACGTTAAGCCGTGGCTCCGTATGCGGGAGAGCCAAACCAGTGAGCTGTTCCAGTGGGTGTCCTCCTCCAACCTTCTCTGAGCCTTCGGGATCCTTGTGACCTGGCCATTTAGTCCATGGTGTGCAAAAAAGCGCCGCTCAGAGGTGAAACAACCCAACGTTAAAGAACACGCTGGATGGCCTTGACGAGAGGCTACCATCTGTCTCGCAACAGCTGTTCCAGTGGGTCCCCTCCCCCAACCTTCTCTGAGCCTTCCGGGTCCTTATGACCTGGCCATTTAGCCCATGGTGTGCACAAAAGTGCCGCTCAGAAGTAAACCAACCAACCAACTCGATTTTCATAATCAAATCTGTTTTAATCCCGAGTTTCAACAATATTCGTTCAGTGCGCTTGGCTACTGATCTAAGAGACCTGGGTTCGAGCCTTGTATAAGGCATGGACGTTTGTGTTGTTTTTCTGCTGAGATCCTGCCATCCTCACAGACATTCTACTCTGGCATATAAACTGACAATCTCCTGTCAGACCTCTGTGGCAAGCAGCTGCTTGAGGGGGTATTTATTTATTTTTTTATTTAAAGAGTTATGGAAGTTGAAATATTTAAATATAAATTATCTTATTTTATAAAAAAAATCGTTCATACTTGGCTGATATTGAAATTACTGTTACGCAAACTTCTAAAATGCATATTTATTTGACTAAACGGCTTGAAATTTTTTATTTCACTTACAGTTAATTTCTGGGGTAAATTCTTGTTGTGAAATATTCCAGCTTCCATAACTTTTTAAATATTGAATGAATATTATTGAAAATGGCGATTTAAATAGATTTGATTATGATCTTTAATTCATCTTCAATCACATTTTTCCATTAAAAGCACATTTTAGAATTATAGAGCTTCGACATTACAGTCGCTCAAAAAAATATCCGAACACTATGGTTGATTACAGAATTCGGAAAAAATATCTGGAGCGTGTACAGTAACTGTACACGCTCCAGTTACCGTTCACAGCAACCTGGAGCATGTGCACACGCTCCAGTTTGCTGTGAACGGTAACTGCACACGCTCAATATTTCCGTGAGTGAGCCCACACGATCCAGGTCTTTGTGAGCTCACACGATCCAATGTGCTGTGAACATTAACCGTAACCGCTCCAGTTTGCTGTGAACGGTAACTGCACACGCTCAATATTTCCGTGAGTGAGCCCACACGATCCAGATTTTTGTGAGCTCACACGATCCAATGTGCTGTGAACATTAACCGTAACCGCTCCAGTTTGCTGTGAACGGTAACTGCACACGCTCAATATTTCCGTGAGTGAGCCCACACGATCCAGATTTTTGTGAGCTCACACGATCCAATGTGCTGTGAACATTAACCGCAACCGCTCCAGTTTGCTGTGAACGGTAACTGCACACGCTCAATATTTCCGTGAGTGAGCCCACACGATCCAGGTCTTTGTGAGCTCACACGATCCAATGTGCTGTGAACATTAACCGTAACCGCTCCAGTTTGCTGTGAACGGTAACTGCACACGCTCAATATTTCCGTGAGTGAGCCCACACGATCCAGATTTTTGTGAGCTCACACGATCCAATGTGCTGTGAACATTAACCGCAACCGCTCCAGTTTGCTGTGAACGGTAACTGCACACGCTCCATATTCATTGCATTATATATTCATACGCATTATATATATTTAAAAAATATCCGAACACTATGGTTGATTACAGAATTCAGAAAAAATATCTGGCAACGATTTTTTTTTTAGTGTTCGGTTTTTAAATGTCCCACGTTTGAAAAATGTCTCATGGTTGTAGGAAAACCGAAAATGCTGCAAGCGATAAAGAAAGACTAAAAAAGAATTACCTTACACCCAGACAAGAACTCAGCCATCTTTTCCCGAAGGATGTGTTAAAAAAGAAAACGCCACAGAATTGTTGTTGTTGTTTTTTAAATGCTTTTTTATTTTTCTAAGAAGCTCGTCGTTTTAATGGAAAACTCTTTTTTTTCCATAATGATCGTTTTACAATCTGTCCCACTGGAGTTCGAAGCATCAGAAGAGTTGGCTTTTTCACTTCGGGAATTTAGAATTTCCAGAAGTTAATGATTAAAGCACATTTACAGTCATCGGTTAATTTTGGTTTTTAATGATTCTTAGGGTCGACTTTTTTATTGGATTGGGTTAACTCTGAGTGGCTTTTTTTTTATACAGAGTGGGCTAAATGGCCAGGTCACAAGGACCCCACTGGGCTCGGAGAAGGCTCTGGGGAGAGGATTCATAGATGGTAGCCTCTCGTCAAGGCCATCCAGTGTCTTCTTTAGCTTGCACATGGTAAGGCTCCATTGCACACAGAGTCAGGAGTAACGCCTCATTCTACACAGAGCCACGGAGTAACGCCCCATTCTACACAGAGCCACGGTGAAACGCCCCATTCTACACAGAGCCACGAAGTAACGCCCCATTCTACACAGAGCCACGAAATAACGCCCCATTCTACACAGAGCCACGAATTAATACCCCATTCTACACAGAGCCACGGAGCAACGCCCCCAGTCTACACAGAGCCACGGAGTAACGCCAAATTTCTACACAGAGCCACGAATTAATACCCCATTCTACCCAGAGCCACGGAGAAACGCCCCATTCTACACAGAGCCACGAAGTAACGCCCCACTCTACACAGATCCATGGAGTAACGCCCCATTCTACACAGAGCCACGGAGCAACGCCCCCAGTCTACACAGAGCCACGGAGTAACGCCAAATTTCTACACAGAGCCACTGGGTAATGCCCCATTCTAGCACACATAGCACACCATTCTACACACCTAGGAAGGACCCCCTTTTTTAGGACTTCAATAACATAATTACCGAATCACTAACCGGAAATTGCAGACTCGTGTATATTGTAATGCATATCGCAGTACCAAGCGTTTAAAAGCGCTCTCCAAAGTATCTGAAGTACTGAGCAATATCACAATAACGAGCGTTATGTCACGTGTCAACCCCACTAAACACGATGTATATTTGAACGAGGACACCAAGCAGCAATGAACCTAGTTTCCCTCTCATAGAAAAACCGACACTTTCCCAAACAATCCCATCTCCACGAGATAACGAAGATCCCATCTTAGAGTTCCCAAACCCACGTGAAGGGCGTGAAACTGCTGCGAAACCGAATGGGCAGATGAAATCTTTCCGCCATTTAGCGCCCACCGCACGGACCTTGGTCGTTCTGTCCTCCTCGGGCAGTTTGCCTTGATTTACAGCGCCACTGAAGCGGGTGAGTCCAGTTTGTCATCGGCAGTTCTGGTGCATCAATGGCGTCATCCGCCACGGACGTCGTCCACGCGCAATGAGACAACATCCTATTGGTCCGACGATGGCGAAAAAGCATCGCTCGAGATCCGACCGCCCCGGGGCCACCCAAAACGACGCAGTTGACCCATTTCTGGTGCTTCTGGACATTTTGTTGCATTAGCGAAACTGCGGCAAAGCTTTTCGCTCTAAAGGAAGTTCGTCCTAAAATTTTGGAATTTGGTCTCAATTCTGGAATTGCTACTACAAAGGATGATTTAAGGATATGAGGATTTATAGCATTTTTTTTCTCTTGTTGTTGTTATCTCTTCAGCTCGATAACGTCTATAGAAAATAAAGCAAAAATGACGATACACATCTTTTCATGAAAAAAGATTTTAAAAAAATATATATCTGCACCAGAAGAGATTTTATTAAAAAACTCTTTGAAATGGTTGAAATTTAAGAAAAAATTTTTAACATGGATTAATGTTCTGTAGAACTTAAATTCAAATTTAAAGCTCTGCATTTCTTTTTGTATCCCGTTTTCAAAAAAAATAAATAAATAAATAAGCCTAGGAATTTTTTTTCACTGTCTTTTGTCTGTCTGTCTGTCTGTCCGTCTGTATATAACCAAATTTTTTTGCTATGTAGAGAAAAATTAAAATTCCTTTTGTGTAGGTATTGATGAAATATTACGATTTGAATCCTCCGAATCTCGCAAGATTTTAAATATGCCCCCCCCCCCCCCCCCTCTAATGGTGAAAAAAGTTCAAAATTGCAAAAGTTTAAACGATTATTTGCAAACGATGTATTTTATGCTAAGCATTTGAAATTTGGTGATGGAATGTGAAGATCATGAAATCTGGCAACATCGATTGATCTTTTAACAGTCGCTCAAAAAATATCCGAACACTATGGTTGATTACAGAATTCAGAAAAAATATCTGGCAACGATTTTTTTTTTATAAATTAATCACGTGACACGTGACACGAAGGTTGCCAGATCACTAATTTCTAAAAAAATCGTTGGCAGATATTTTTTCTGATTTCTGTAATCAACCATAGTGTTCGGATACTTTTTTGAGCGACTGTACTTTGAAAACGACATTCCCATATGCGTTCTTCAAGTTTTCGCTTGAACTTGTCTTTTGTTTGGGTAAAATAAACTTTCTTCCTCAATTCAGTTCATTATTTGCAAAAAAATCTAGAATCTTGAGAATGTTTGTTTGTTTGTTTGTATAGGGTGGTTGAAAAGTCGAGCCATTGAATGTATTAAATTGAATCCAGTTATTTCATCAGTTAATTCCACTCAGTTAAACACAAAATATTTGAGCTTCGCATATTATCAGTAACTCAGCGAAAGGAAGCATCCTCCGTTCATACTTCTATCCTTTCATCCATTCTTCTATCATTCATCTTTTCATCTGTTCATACTTCTATCCTTTCATCCATTCTTCTATTCATTCATCTTTTCATCTGTTCATACTTCTATCCTTTCATCCATTCTTCTATTCATTCATCTTTTCATCTGTTCATACTTCCATCCTTTCATCCATTCTTCTATTCATTCATCTTTTCATCCATCTATCCTTCCTTCCATTTCTTTATCCATCATCCATGAACCCTCATCCATAATCCATTCTTGGATGATGGAAGTATGAACGGAGGAAGCATCCTCCGTTCATACTTCCATCCTTTTCATCCATTCTTCTATTCATTCATATTTTCATCCGTTCTTACTTCCATCCTTTTCATCCATTCTTCTATTCATTCATCTTTTCATCCATCTATCCTTCCTTCCATTTCTTTATCCATCATCCATGAACCCTCATCCATAATCCATTCTTGGATGATGGAAGTATGAACGGAGGAAGCATCCTCCGTTCATACTTCCATCCTTTTCATCCATTCTTCTATTCATTTATCTTTTCATCCGTTCTTCCATTCATTCATCTTTTCATCCGTTCATACTTCCATCCTTTTCATCCGTTCATACTTCCATCCTTTTCATCCATTCTTCTATTCATTCATCTTTTCATCCGTTCATACTTCCATCCTTTCATCCGTTCTTCTATTCATTCATCTTGTCATCCGTTCATACTTCCATCCTTTTCATCCATTCTTCTATTCATTCATATTTTCATCCGTTCTTACTTCCATCCTTTCATCCATTCTTCTATTCATTCATCTTTTCATCCATCTATCCTTCCTTCCATTTCTTTATCCATCATCCATGAACCCTCATCCATAATCCATTCTTGGATGATGGAAGTATGAACGGAGGAAGCATCCTCCGTTCATACTTCCATCCTTTTCATCCATTCTTCTATTCATTTATCTTTTCATCCGTTCTTACTTCCATCCTTTCATCCGTTCTTCCATTCATTCATCTTTTCATCCGTTCTTACTTCCATCCTTTCATCCGTTCTTCCATTCATTCATCTTTTCATCCGTTCATACTTCCATCCTTTTCATCCGTTCATACTTCCATCCTTTTCATCCATTCTTCTATTCATTCATCTTTTCATCCGTTCATACTTCCATCCTTTCATCCGTTCTTCTATTCATTCATCTTGTCATCCGTTCATACTTCCATCCTTTTCATCCATTCTTCTATTCATTCATATTTTCATCCGTTCTTACTTCCATCCTTTCATCCATTCTTCTATTCATTCATCTTTTCATCCATCTATCCTTCCTTCCATTTCTTTATCCATCATCCATGAACCCTCATCCATAATCCATTCTTGGATGATGGAAGTATGAACGGAGGAAGCATCCTCCGTTCATACTTCCATCCTTTTCATCCATTCTTCTATTCATTTATCTTTTCATCCATTCTTACTTCCATCCTTTCATCCGTTCTTCCATTCATTCATCTTTTCATCCGTTCTTACTTCCATCCTTTCATCCGTTCTTCCATTCATTCATCTTTTCATCCGTTCATACTTCCATCCTTTTCATCCGTTCATACTTCCATCCTTTTCATCCATTCTTCTATTCATTCATCTTTTCATCCGTTCATACTTCCATCCTTTCATCCGTTCTTCCATTCATTCATCTTTTCATCCGTTCATACTTCCATCCTTTTCATCCATTCTTCTATTCATTCATATTTTCATCCGTTCTTACTTCCATCCTTTCATCCATTCTTCTATTCATTCATCTTTTCATCCATCTATCCTTCCTTCCATTTCTTTATCCATCATCCATGAACCCTCATCCATAATCCATTCTTGGATGATGGAAGTATGAACGGAGGAAGCATCCTCCGTTCATACTTCCATCCTTTTCATCCATTCTTCTATTCATTTATCTTTTCATCCGTTCTTACTTCCATCCTTTCATCCGTTCTTCCATTCATTCATCTTTTCATCCGTTCTTACTTCCATCCTTTCATCCGTTCTTCCATTCATTCATCTTTTCATCCGTTCATACTTCCATCCTTTTCATCCGTTCATACTTCCATCCTTTTCATCCATTCTTCTATTCATTCATATTTTCATCCGTTCATACTTCCATCCTTTCATCCGTTCTTCCATTCATTCATCTTTTCATCCGTTCATACTTCCATCCTTTCATCCATTCTTCTGTTCATTCATCTTTTCATCCATCTATCCTTCCTTCCATTTCTTTATCCATCATCCATGAACCCTCATCCATAATCCATTCTTCTATCCATCCTTCCTTTCATCATCCTTCTTCCATATAATAAATGCAATAGGATGTAAATGTATTAAGATTAGCAGATTAAGGGTGAAAGAAGTTATATTATGTCAATTATTATTATCTCCTGCAAATAAACTGTTAGTTTTGCGAGACATCTGTAAGCAGAATCGATTTAATTGTAATTATTTGAATAAAGAAGTGATTAAAAAATTTCTTCATCCATAATCCATCCTTCTTCCTTCCATCCTTCTATCATCTGTCTTTCCATCCATCACTCCATATCCATCTTTCCATTCATCCATCTTTCGATCCATCCATCATTTCTTTCATTTCTCCATCCAACATCCATCCTTTTGACACCCATCTTTTCATTCATCAATCTATATCCATCTTTCCATTCAACATCCATCCTTCCTTCCATTTCCCTATCCATAATCATCCTCCTATCCATCCATTCATCCATCATTCCTTCCATTTCCCTATCCATAATCATCCTCCTATCCATCATCCATCGTTTCTTCAACCATCCATCCTTTCATTTCTCCATCCTCCATTCATCCTTTTAACGTCCATTACACCATTATCCTTGTTTTCATCCATCAATCCATATCCATCTTTCCATTCATCATCCATCCTACCATTCATTCCTTCATCTTTCCATCTTTTCATATTTCCATCCTTCCTTCCACGTGTAGGAGAAGAATCATCACCGATAATATACGTACATATGATCCTTCCCTCTTCCTAACAGCTACCGAATAAAGTCCCTTTCTCAAATCTTCTCTGAGCCTTTAGGGTCCTTGTAACCTGGCCATTTAGCCCATTGTGGGCACAAAAGCGCCGGTCAGAGATAAAATATTCTACTCTAAACTAGCGATAGTAATCGATTTGTCACACACGACACAACTTAAAGATTAATCGATTTGTGTATCATCTGATAGAACTTAAAGAGAAGATTTCTAACTCACCCTTTAAGAATGCTTTTTAAATTTCCTTTTAATTTAATGCCTATACAGAAAGTAGATCAGATTCTCTGAAAGCATCTTTCTATGCAAATCAGCTCTCTAGCTTTTCTCGTGGCACATTTCTCTTATTACGGGAAACAAACTCTTCAATAGGAAACAGTTCAACATCGCACGTTGCGAACGTGTCTAGTAAGAACAACTCAGGTGATGCCCACGAGAATAACAATTAGCTGTAGCTCAGTAACAGTGTTGCCAACAGAAAGCTTGCAACAATCACGTTGTAACAACTGAACACGCAAACAATGCTTTCATTCTCAAATAATGCATTCACTAATTTTTCAACTTAAGCAATCGTACTTCTCTGGTGCTTTTTATTGCTAATCGAGCAGATTTATCCGGGCACGGGGGTGGCTCACATCGGGAGCGCGTCAGGCTCGTAATCTGTAGTTTCCAGGTTCGAGTCCCAGGTGGGTCAGCGTTGAGATTTATTTCCGCAAAATTCCCCGCCCTGCCCACGGTCAGTAGGGGACACCGCATGGGCTTGGAAAGGCCGCCGTCCGTCGGATGGGACGTTAAGCCGTGGCCCCGTGTGCGGGAGAGCCTATACCCTGTGCACGTTAAAGAACACGCTGGATGGCCTTGACGGGAGGATACCATCTGTCTCCCAACAGCTGTTCCACTGGGTCCCCTCCGACAACCTTCTCTGAGCCTTCGGGGTCCATGTGACCTGTCCATTTAGCCCATGGTGTGCAAAAAAGTGCCGCTCAGAGGTAAAACAACCCAACGTTAAAGAACAAACTGGATGGCCTTGACGGGAAACTACCATCTGTCTCCCAACAGCTGTTCCACTGGGTCCCCTCCGACAACCTTCTCTGAGCCTTCGGGGTCCATGTGACCTGGCCATTTAGCCCATGGTGTGCAAAAAAGTGCCGCTCAGAGGTAAAACAACCCAACGTTAAAGAACACGCTGGATGGCCTTGACGGGAAACTACCATCTGCCTCCCAACAGCTGTTCCACTGGGTCCCCTCCGACAACCTTCTCTGAGCCTTCGGGGTCCATGTGACCTGGCCATTTAGCCCATGGTGTGCAAAAAAGTGCCGCTCAGAGGTAAAACAACCCAACGTTAAAGAACACGCTGGATGGCCTTGACGGGAGGCTACCATCTGTCTCCCAACAGCTGTTCCAGTGGGTCCCCTCCCCCAACCTTCTCTGAGCCTTCGGGGTCCACGTGACCTGGCCATTTAGCCCATGGTATGCAAAAAAGTGCCGCTCAGAGGTAAAACAACCCAACGTTAAAGAACAAACTGGATGGCCTTGACGGGAGGCTACCATCTGTCTTCCAACAGCTATTCCAGTGGGTCCCCTCCCCCAACCTTCTCTGAGCCTTCGGGGTCCACGTGACCTGGCCATTTAGCCCATGGTATGCAAAAAAGTGCCGCTCAGAGGTAAAAAAACCCAACGTTAAAGAACAAACTGGATGGCCTTGACGGGAGGCTACCATCTGTCTCCCAACAGCTGCTCCAGTGGGTCCCCTCCCCCAACCTTCTCTGAGCCTTCGGGGTCCATGTGACCAGGCCATTTAGCCCATGGTGTGCAAAAAAGTGCCGCTCAGAGGTAAAACAACCCAACGTTAAAGAACAAACTGGATGGCCTTGACGGGAGGCTACCATCTGTCTCCCAACAGCTGCTCCAGTGGGTCCCCTCCCCCAACCTTCTCTGAGCCTTCGGGGTCCATGTGACCTGGCCATTTAGCCCATGGTGTGCAAAAAAGTGCCGCTCAGAGGTAAAACAATCCAACCCAGATTTATCCGGCATTGCTCCTTAATCAAATCAAATATATAAAATATATAATGCCGAATAGTATCCATATATTATTTAAATGTAAAGCCACACTCCCTTACTTTGAAATTAAGAATTTTCAAAGTGAAATATAACTGGGGATAAATTTTGAACCTCCAAATCTCGATTTTTTTTCAGCGATATTAAATATACATTTAAAGAGTTGCCGTAAATAAAATACTCAACTACAGAAGTTGCTGATACGTGTGTCCTATATTATTTTTCACAAAACTCAGAAAAACAGACTCAAATCAGAAAAAACTCCTAAAATTAATAAATAATATTCCCTCAAGCAGCTGCTTGCCACAGAGGTCTGACAGGAGCCTGTCAGTTTATATGCCACAGTAGAAGGTCTGTGAGGATGGCAGGACCTCAGCAGAAAAACGACACATACATCCATGCCTTACCCGGGGCTCGAACCCAGGTCCCTTAGATCAGTAGCTAAGCACGTTAACCACTCGGCCATGGGACGGCTCTCCTGAAATTAGGCTTATTTTAATGAACGACTAATAGTTATTAAAAAGTTACACCCAATTCCAAGGTTGGAATGCATAATTCTTTATTTCAGAAAACATTAAAAGGTATTTAATAACCTTAGGGTCCTGGGTTCGAGTCCCGGGTAAGGCATGGATGTATGTGTCGTTTTTCTGCTGAGGTTCCTGCCATCCTCACAGACCTTCTACTATGTCATATAAACTGACAGGCTCCTGTCAGACCTCTGTGGCAAGCAGCTGCTTGAGGGGGTATTTTAAGTATTAAAATTACAATATAATTTTTCATCAACATTGAAAAATTATAAAATTATTTTTTTAAAGCAGTTGTACATAATCTCCAAACGATAACTTTATAAAATGGATATTGCAGTTAAATAAAATTTAAAAATGTTCTAAGTTTTAAAAAAAAGGAGAGAACGAAATGGAGACACTAAATGCAAAATTATCTTCAATACGAACCCCACAAAGGTATTTTTCTCTTGTGGGGGAATGGCATTTTTTATTCCAAATAATGGAATGCATAGTTTAAAATAATAAAAAAAAATACCCCCTCAAGCAGCTGCTTGCCACAGAGGTCTGACAGGAGCCTGTCGGTTTATATGCCATAGTAGAAGGTCTGAGAGGATGGCAGGACCTCAGCAGAAAACAACACGAACATCCATGCCTTACCCGGAAACGCAAAATATGTACAGTCACTAAAAAAAGTATCCGAACACTATGGTTGATTACAGAATTCCAAAAAAAAAATATCTAGCAACGATTTTTTTAGAGATTAGTGATCTGACAACCTTCGTGTCACGTGACATGAAGGGGATTTTTATTTTTATTTATTTAATAAAGTACAAAAAAAATGCATAAACGTAAAAACCAAAAAAAAAAAAAAAATGTAATGCAGTTATCTTCACTACAATTGGAACAAAAGAGTTGCCATTTTAAAAACAATGATAGATTTCATGAGGTTCTCCGTGAATGGGATTCGAACCTACACTTCTCAGAGACAGGCTCCACGAGCGAATTAAATAACATTCGGAAAAAGTTCACAAGTCACATGAGGGGTTGAAGAAAAAGTTAGCCGCCGAGAGTATAGTTGTCAGCACCCCTGGTATGTCTCTGGGAAGAGTGGGTTCGAATCCCGTTCGCGGCGAATTTCGTATTTTTAGCTAACCATTTCACAAGTGTCATGTGTGCAGAATATCTTCTGTAATACTCTACTGCTGAATCTAGATTCCAATTTCGAAATGAAAATGGCGAATTCAATAAAAAAGAGTTGGGTTGGGTTGTTTTACCTCTGAGCGGCATTTTTTTGCACACCATGGGCTAAATAGCAAGGTCACATGGACCCCGAAGGCTCAGAGAAGGTTGGGGGAGGGGACCCACTAGAACAGCTGTTGGGAGACAGATGGTAGCCTCCCGTCAAGGCCATCGAGCGTGTTCTTTAACGTGCACAGGGTATTGCTCTCCCACACACGGGGCCACGGCTTAACGTCCCATCCGACGGACGGCGGCCTTTCCAAGCCCATCGGTGTCCCCTACTGACCGTGGGCAGGGCGGGGAATTTTGCGGAGATAAATCTCAACGCTGACCCAG
Organism: Ryuthela nishihirai; assembly: GCA_038380435.1. Classification (NCBI taxonomy): domain Eukaryota; kingdom Metazoa; phylum Arthropoda; class Arachnida; order Araneae; family Heptathelidae; genus Ryuthela; species Ryuthela nishihirai. The sequence goes on along the minus strand of JAWZYU010000034.1, from coordinate 45,424,041 downwards.
CTGGGACTCGAACCTGGGAACTACAGATTACGAGCCTGGCGCGCTAACGACTGAGCCACCCCCGCCCCCAATAAAAAAGAACTTCCGTTAAAAATTATCCCACAGGTGAACAAATGCTATGGGGTAAAAAATATAAAATTAAAAAACTAAAAAAAAACTCCACCTAAAAGTAGAATTACTCAAAAAACCTGAAAATAAATTTCAGTAACATCTTAACGAGCTTTAGTTAATCCACCCCCAGCAACAAAAACTAACCCTCTCTCGTGCATCTTTGTTTATCCTGCATTCGCTGAATGTGATCCAGCTTAGGTGGTTCCGCTGCCGAGCAGATTATCGGATTAGATGTCAGGATCAGGCGCAATCATTTCTCGTTGGGGCGCTTCTCTGTCGTACTCTGCCGACACATAACCTACAATAAGCGACGGCTCGCTCCCGAAGTTGATGTTCTCCTTCGCTGACTCTTAATAACGGCGTCTCTAATGGAGATAGCCCCGGAAGGAAATGGTTACAAATACTTCTTTTCTTTCTACCTTTAAGCCTCCTTTTTTATTTATTTTTCTGCCTTTCTCGTCTTTAGACTGATCAATAAGGTTTGACTCTCGAATTTTTCCCGTTACACTCTCTGTAATTTGAGGGAAATACTTTCATAGAACCTGGGGCGGGGGTGGCTCAGTCGGTAGCGTGCCAGGCTCGTAATCTGTAGTTCCCGGGTACGAGTCCCAGCTGGGTCAGCGTTGAGATTTATCTCCGAAAAATTCCCCGCCATGCCCACGGTCAGTAGGGGACACCGATGGGCTTGGAAAGACCACCGTCCATCGGATGGGACGTTAAGCTGTGGCCCCGTGTGTGGGAGAGCCATACCCTGTTGACATTAAAGAACACCCTGGATGGCCTTGACGGGAGGCTACCATCTGTTTCCCAACAGCTGTTCCAGTGGGTTCCCACCCTCAACCTTCTCTGAGCCTTCGGGGTCCATGTGACCTGGCCATTTAGCCCATGGTGCGGAAAAAAGTGCCGCTCAGATGTGAAACAACCCATCGTTAAAGGACACGCTGGACGGCCTTGACGGGAGGCTACCATCTGTCTCCCAACAGCTGTTCCAGTGGGTCTCCTCCCCCAACCTTCTCTGAGCCTTCGGGGTCCATGTGACCTGGCCATTTAGCCCATGGTGTGCAAAAAAGTACCGCTCAGAGGTAAAACAACCCAACGAAATCTTGGGACATTAAATAAGCTGATACTGAAAAATTATTATCAGCATATTTTTGAGTAATTCTTCTTTAAAGGATAATCCAATTTTGAAGCCATAACAAAAATGCAAATTTTAGGACTTGCATCCTTTGGTTTTTGAACAATGAAATTTTCGGTTGGTTGTTTTACCACTGAGAGGCACTTTTTTGCACACAATGGGCTAAATGGCCAGGTCACAAGGACCCCAAAGGCTCAGAGAAGGTTGGGAGAGGGGACCCACTGGAACAGCTGTTGGGAGACAGATGGTAGCCTCCCGTCAAGGCCATCCAGCGTGTTCTTTAACGTTGGGTTGTTTTACCTCTGAGCGGCACTTTTTTATCACACCATGGGCTAAATGGCCAGGTCACATGGACCCCGAAGGCTCAGAGAAGGTTGGGGGAGGGGACCCACTGGAACAGCTGTTGGGAGACAGATGGTAGCCTCCCGTCAAGGCCATCCAGTGTGTTCTTTAACGCTGGGTTGTTTTACCTCTGAGCGGCACTTTTTTCCACACCATGGGCTAAATGGCCAGGTCACAAGAACCCCAAAGGCTCAGAGAAGGTTGGGAGAGGGGACCCACTGGAACAGCTGTTGGGAGACAGATGATAGCCTCCCGTCAAGGCCATCCAGTGTGTTCTTTAACGCTGGGTTGTTTTACCTCTGAGCGGCACTTTTTTGCACACCATGGGCTAAATGGCCAGGTCACAAGGACCCCAAAGGCTCAGAGAAGGTTGGGAGAGGGGACCCACTGGAACAGCTGTTGGGAGACAGATGGTAGCCTCCCGTCAAGGCCATCAGCGTGTTCTTTAACGTTGGGTTGTTTTACCTCTGAGCGGCACTTTTTTTCACACCATGGGCTAAATGGCCAGGTCACATGGACCCCGAAGGCTCAGAGAAGGTTGGTTGAGGGGACCCACTGGAACAGCTGTTGGGAGACAGATGGTAGCCTCCCGTCAAGGCCATCCAGCGTGTTCTTTAACGTGCACAGGGTATGGCTCTCCCGCACACGGGGCCACGGCTTAACGTCCCATCCGACGGACGGCGGCCTTTCCAAGCCCATCGGTGTCCCCTACTGACCGTGGGCAGGGCTGGGAATTTTGCGGAGATAAATCTCAACGCTGACCCAGCTGGGACTCGAACCTGGGAACTACAGATTACGAGCCTGGCGCGCTACCGACTGAGCCACCCCCGCCCCCCTTTTTGAGGCTGAGGATGGCAAAAAGCATTCCTCTTTGCATACGGAATAAAGATGAAGAGCCAAATCAAATAAATTTTTTTATGATTGAATATGATCATAAATCGCTTTGAAAATGATTGGTTGTTTGAGGTTCAATGGCGCAGAGGCAACTAAGGCCATGAAAATGGGGGCGGCGGTGGCTCAGTCGGTAGCGCGCCAGACTCGTAATCTGTAGTTCCCAGGTTCGAGTCCCAACTGGGTCAGCATTGAGATTTATCTCCGCAAAATTTCCCCGCCCTGCCCACGGTCAGTAGGGGACACCGATGGTCTTGGGAAGGCCGCCGTCCGTCGGATGGGACGTTTAGCCGTGGCCCCGTGTGCGGGAGAGTCATACCCTGTGCACGTTAAATGATGCACGCTGGATGGCCTTGACGGGAGGCTACCATCTGTCTCCAACAGCTGTTCCAGTGGGTCCCCTCCCCCAACCGTCTCTGAGCCTTTGGGGTCCTTGTGACCTGGCCATTTAGCCCATGGTGTGCAAAAAAGTGCCGCTCAGAGGTAAAACAACCCAACGTTAAAGAACACGCTGGATGGCCTTGACGGGAGGCTACCATCTGTCTCCCAACAGCTGTCCAGTGGGTCCCCTCCCCCAACCTTCTCTGAACCTTCGGGGTCCATGTGACCTGGCCATTTAGCCCATGGTGTGCAAAAAAGTGCCGCTCAGAGGTAAAACAACCCAACGTTAAAGAACACGCTGGATGGCCTTGACGGGAGGCTACCATCTGTCTCCCAACAGTTGTTCCAGTGGGTCCCCTCCCCCAACCTTCTCTGAGCCTTCGGGGTCCTTGTGGCCTGGCCATTTAGCCCATGGTGAGCAAAAAAGTGCCGCTCAGAGGTAAAACAACCCAACGTTAAAGAACACGCTGGATGGCCTTGACGGGAGGCTACCATCTGTCTCCCAACAGCTGTTCCAGCGGGTCCCCTCCCCCAACCTTCTCTGAGCCTTCGGGGTCCTTGTGACCTGGCCATTTAGCCCATGGTGTGCAAAAAAGTGCCGCTCAGAGGTAAAACAACCCAACGTTAAAGAACACGCTGGATGGCCTTGACGGGAGGCTACCATCTGTCTCCCAACAGCTGTTCCAGTGGGTCCCCTCCCCCAACCTTCTCTGAGCCTTCGGGGTCCTTGTGACCTGGCCATTTAGCCCATGGTGTGCAAAAAAGTGCCGCTCAAAGGTAAAACAATCCAATCCAAAGCCATGAAAATGACGTAATTCATTGACCAGATGCATTAATTTAATTTGCTAATACGATATAGCAATATTACCCGATCGATGCATTGTTATATTCAAAAAAGTTGAAGTTTATTCCACTGATAAACTGGTTTTAAAAAAAATTAACAATTTTCTTAACAAAATCATCGAAACTTTCCGACAATATAGCGGATTGCTGTTGCCACTCGGAGGTCTCTTCAGACTTGAATAGTCAAAAATAAGTCAAAATAATTATTCAGCATTAAAATTAGGTCTTTCTAGTCTATCAGTGCAATTTTAGCATTTAAAATATTTAGCAATTTTAGCATTTGTTGATATTCATTTGTTTCACATATCTGTCGCAGTTCTGCCTAAAAAAATATAGAAATATCATAAGGTTTTTTATTAACTTTGTCTCCTAATATTATGCTAATCAACAAATTAATTATTTAATTATTCTAATAACAAACCTCTTGATAGTTAGAGTTATAATCCAAAATCAGACTCAGTTTTGTCTCTTGTTTCATCTCAAGATTCCGAAATTTTTATCTCAGAGTGATGCTTCAAAATCTGCCCTTTTTCCAAGATCTCTTAAAGCTGAAACTCTTTCATAATTCAACACTGAAACCCCCTTAAGAGCCAGAGAATGAGTTTTTTGCCTATTTTTTAAACTTCGAATGGTACTTCGCGACGCCACTCGAGAAGTCGCCTCAGAGAAGATGAAAACATTGCGAACGAAGCGAAGAATATTTTTCGAATTTCCGTTTTAATTAATACACAGAGACTGAATCCCACTCGGTTCCCGGTTGTTGCGTGCTAAGCAATTTCCTTTCATTTCAAAGTACACTTTTAACTCCAGTATTTAACATATTCTTCCATTAAAACAACTTCCACTGCCTCGACGATAATTCATAACAGAAGATTCGAGATGGTTTTATATGAGAACACTTAAGTACACAGTTACGCAAAAATTACCTCACATTGAACGGAACAGTAATTAAAGAAGTTTTAATGCAGTTCTGGGAGAAATTAAGGTAGGAAAAAAAAGAACTTCATTTCTTCGTAATAAATAACCTTCTAGTCTCCTAGCAACATGCTAATGCAAATTCGCTTCCTTGAAATCATTCCCAACTCTCGTTATTTTTAAGCAGACTTAGACTTAATGAATATACATTAACAGCAGAGCAAATACTGATATAAACCTCTTCCTCTTCTTGATATTTGTTAACATTTTTGAGGGTGAGGTTGGAAAAAAGCATTCCTCTTTGCATACGGAATCTCTCATGCGTTTAATAGAGATCAAAAGCCAAGATCTTCAAATGAAAAATTTTTTTATGGTTCAAGATATGAGCCAAGTACAGTTAATTTTACCTGCTGAATATTCACTTTCTAGCCTAACTAGAATAATCTTCGTGAAAGGTATAAGAAGACTAAAGAAGTGGAGAATTAAGAAGTAAAAAATTATCGTAGAAAGGGCCGCTTCATTTTCATAAGGGCCACTAGAAACCTGCATACTTACGAGGCACAGATTGGTCTTGTTAATGAGGTTCTGTTTAAAAGGGGACAAAGTTTAGTGATGCGTATAATTACCATCTTGTGCTCCAAAGCGTCTGTTCGTTCACCTCGGGTCCCGATTTGCTGTTAGCTGTTTCTTTAATTACGGCTAATGTTTTGGAGAAACGGCTAATGCTTTCTCTTCAAGATTCAGGTACAAAAGAAAATGATGTCCCCCAATGAAAATGAGTAACGCCAAAGCTAAATAACACGAAGATTAGATTTTTTTTGAATGTCTATTAAATGAATTCACGTTTTAAGTTTTGGAGTAAATTTTCCTGCAAAGGAAGTGTCAGAAAACATTGAATGAATTCTCTATTCTCTTTTCATCCTTTTGTTAGTGGAGGTTTCGTTCTCTTTTGAAACTTGTACAGTCGCTGAAAAAAATATCCGAACACTATGGTTGATCACAGAATTCAGAAAAAATTTCTGGCAACGATTCTTTTTTTAGAAATTAGTGATCTGGCAACTTTTGTGTCACGTGTCACGTGACTAATTTAAAAAAAAAACAGTTGCCAGATATTTTTTTCTGAATTCTGTAATCAACTATAGTGTTCGGATATTTTTTTGAGCGACTGTAGGTGGTCATATTATTTTGATACTAGATCGTGTGGGCTCACTCACGGAAATATTGAGCGTGTGCAGTTACCGTTCACAGCAAACTGGAGCGTGTGCAGTAACTGCACACGCTCCAGTTTGCTGTGAACGGTAACTGGAGCGTGTACAGTTGCTGTACACGCTCCAGATATTTTTCCTGAATTCTGTAATCAACCATAGTGTTCGGATACTTTTTTGAGCGACTGTACGATTTTTTTTCGCCATTCTTTTATGCATATACAGTTGTTAGTTTCATTATGAGGGTTGTTTATGATTATTCTTTTTACTTTCTTTATAATTCTTTTCATCTCGTTTTCAAAAAGAACGAGCTAATGTTTTCATTTTTGTCGTCTGTCTGTTGGCAATTTTTTGTGTTTTTTAGAGATAATTCAAAAATTCATTTTAGGTTGCATAGTTATTGATGAAATTTCACGAGACGCATTTTCCGAATCATGGAACAGATTTACTAGCCTCTTCTAATGGTGGGTTGGGTTGGGTAATTTTACCTCTGAGCGGCACTTTTTTGCACACTATGGGCTAAATGGCCAGGTCACAAGGACCCCGAAGGCTCAGAGAAGGTTGGGGGAGGGGACCCACTGGAACAGCTGTTGGGAGACAGATGGTAGCCTCCCGTCAAGGCCATCCAGCGTGTTCTTTAACGTTGGGTTGTTTTACCTCTGAGCGGCACTTTTTTGCACACCATGGGCTAAATGGCCAGGTCACATGGACCACGAAGGCTCAGAGAAGGTTGGGGGAGGGGACCCACTGGAACAGCTGTTAGAAGACAGATGGTAGCCTCCCGTCAAGGCCATCCAGCGTGTTCTTTAACGTTGGGTTGTTTTACCTCTGAGCGGCACTTTTTTGCACACCATGGGCTAAATGGCCAGGTCACAAGGACCCCGAAGGCTCAGAGAAGGTTGTGGGAGGGGACCCACTGGAGCAGCTGTTGGGAGACAGATGGTAGCCTCCCGTCAAGGCCATCCAGCGTGTTCTTTAACTTGCACAGGGTATGACTCTCACACACACGGGACCACGACTTAACGCCCCATCCGACTGACGGCGACCTTTCCAAGCCCATCGGTGTCCCCTACTGACCGTGGGCAGGGCGTGGAATTTTGCGGAGATAAATCTCAACGCTGACCCAGCTAGGACTCGAACCTGGGAACTACAGATTACGAGCCTGGCGCGCTACCGACTGAGCCACCCCCGCCCCTTTTATGGTAAAGTGTCTACGGCTACCATTCCTTGGGAATTGAAAAAAAAAAAGGGACGAAAGTATTTTTGGAGGATTGGAGTATGCGATTCATCTTCTGCAACCTAAACATAGTTGTCGATGTTTCTGGCAGTTGTAATGAAATCTCACCTCATAACCTGTAAGAATGCCGCCCTGCCCACGATCAGTAGGGGACACCGATGGGCTTGGAAAGGCCGCCGTCCGTCGGATGGGACGTTAAGCCGTGGCTCAGTGTATTGGAGAGCCATACCCTGTGCACGTTAAAGAACACGCTCGATGGCCTTGACAGGAGGCTACCATCTGTCTCCCAACAGCTGTTCCAGTGGGCCCCCTCCCCCAACCTTCTCTGAGTCTTCGGGGTCCTTGTGACCTGGCCATTTAGCCCATGGTGTGCAAAAAAGTGCCGCTCAGAACAACCCAACTCTTAATAGTCAATTATCTTTTGTAAATTATTCTTTGCTTAAAAGAATTCCTATTTTCTAATCGTTTAGCAAAAGACAAAAAAAAATCAAATTAACGACTGAATTTTAGGAAAACAGTTGCGTAATTAATAAATCAAGGCTGAGGAATTGAAACCAAAAAAATATTGCAAAAAAGATTTCTTTTGACATAAAAAAAAAGCTACAATGATGTTTAGAATTATTTTGTTAATAAATTTTTTTATATTTTTTGCTTCCTTCGTACGCCGAAAAAACATTTTTTTTATCCAAATATTATTCCTATCCTTTTAAGGTTTGCAAACATTTACTTCTTTTATAGATACTCTAATTAATGGGAAATTGATTCGTGAAGAATCGCATCAGATTATTTGATATCGTCGGTCATTAAAAGACTTTTAAAAAGCTCCTTTCATGAGTGCAACTTTTATGGTAAAAATCTGCATTTTTCTGTTAGTGAAAAAGCTTAAATGGTTTTTTTAAAAGAACCATATTTTTTTTTAAAGTTGAAGATCGTTTTCGTAATTTTATCTCACTAATTACAGTTCTTTCCCATGTACAGAAAATAACTAATATTTGTTTGTTGCCATTTTTTTCAGCAACTAAAAACTTCACTTGGCATTTTGCATTCCATTTTTTATATTTGCCTCAGTTAATAACCTTAAATGCACGAAAATGCAATGAAAAAATACATGGAACTACTTCATTGTCAAATGTAATATGATACGATTTAGCAAAGTGAAATTAAATGTTTCCTTCCCCCCCCCCAAACATCATCATCATCCTCGTGCAGCCATGGGCTACGGAGGTCCAACCAGACTGTGCAATTTAGTTCTCCAAGCAAGTCTGTCCTGAGCTACATCTGCTGCATCTGGTCACTGCACACCAATGGCCAATCGGTAGCGCGCCAGGCTCGTAATTTGTAGTTCCCAGGTTCGAGTCCCAGCTGGGTCAGCGTTGAGATTTATCTCCGCAAAACTCCCCGCCCTGCCCACGGTCAGTAGGGGATACTGATGGGAAAGGCCGCCGTCGTTTGGATGGGATGTAAAGCCGTGGCCCCGTGTGCGGGAGAGCCATACCCTGTGCACGTTAAAGAACACGCTGGATGGCCTTGACGGGAGACTACCATGTCTCCCAACAGCTGTTCCAGTGGGTCCCCTCCCCCAACCTTCTCTGAGCCTTCGGGGTCCATGTGACCTGGCCATTTAGCCCATGGTGTGCAAAAAAGTGCCACTCAGAGGTAAAACAACCCAACGTTAAAGAACACGCTGGATGGCCTTGACGGGGGGGCTACCATCTGTCTCCCAACAGCTGTTCCAGTGGGTCCCCTCCCCCAACCTTCTCTAAGCCTTCGGGGTCCATGTGACCTGGCCATTTAGCCCATGGTGTGCAAAAAAGTGCCACTCAGAGGTAAAACAACCCAACGTTAAAAACACGCTGGATGGCCTTGACGGGGGGGCTACCATCTGTCTCCCAACAGCTGTTCCAGTGGGTCCCCTCCCCCAACCTTCTCTGAGCCTTCGGGGTCCATCTGACCTGGCCATTTAGCTCATGGTGTGCAAAAAAGTGCCGCTCAGAGGTATAACATCCCAACCCAACTTTAATAAGGTCCTGTTTGACATTGTCAGCCCACCGCATCCTTGGTTTCATTACTGGAATAATATTATTTAAATTAGTTACATTAATTGGATTGATAATGTTAATGAGAGAAATGCATGGAAATTAAAAAAAAAGATAGGAATTGACTTGTGTGGAAAAAAGTAACATTTTAGTGAAACTTGCTTGCTTTAGTTGCCTTGCTAGAATTGGCCTAGCGTGGCCAAATGCTGCAGAACAGATTTGCAGCATTTTGTAGAACAAGATTATAAAGTCTGTTTGAGCCTCCTTAGCCCATAGTTGCATGAGGATTTCATATATATTTTTTTAACTTATTCATATGGCCGTCCCGTGGCCGAGTGGTTACCGCGCTTGACCGCTGATCTAAGGGACCTGGGTTCGAGCCCCAGATAAGGCATGGATGTTCGTGTCGTTTTTTCTGCTGAGGTCCTGCCATCCTCTCAGACCTTCTACTGTGGCATATAAACTGACAGGCTCCTGTCAGACCTCTGTGGCAAGCAGCTGCTTGAGGGGGTATTTATTTTTTATTATTTATATGGAGAATGGAAAAGGACCGTGACTGCCGAAAAATTTGATCACGTGAGTTCAAAGGACTTATTTAAGAAAACCAAACAAACTTTTCTAAGTTGTTCAAAGGACAACTCAGAAAAGCTATTTTCTTAATGGTGGCTTTGTCTGTCTGTCTGTGACTGCCTTCTTTAGGCCTGTCTCTTTCTCTGTTCACCTGTCTTTCTGTCAGTTGGTCGGTCAGTAAGTCTTTCTGTCTGTCTGTCTGTCGGTTGGTCAGTCAGTTGGTTAGTTACTCAGTCTGTCTGTTGGTTGGTCGGTCAGTCTGTCTGTCTGTCTGTGTCTGTTGGTTGGTTGGCTCATGGCAAACCATTTTATTTTTCAGCTTTTTTTTTACCTTTTATTATTTTAGATATGCAGATAACTGATCAATTCCTTATAAAATGGCAGTGAATTTCAAATTTAAGAAATGGAATTCCGTTACGATCCTAATCTCACCTGATCGCAAAATGTTCGTTTTTTCTCTTGCTCGCGCAAAAGAAATATATCTACTCAGAACACGAAGTTTGAGGATTTGGGTTGTTTTTACCTCTGAGCGGCACTTTTTTGCACACCATGGGCTAAATGGCCAGGTCACATGGACCCCGAAGGCTCAGAGAACGTTGGGGGAGGGGACCCACTGGAACAGCTGTTGGGAGACAGATGGTAGCCTCCCGTCAAGGCCATCCAGCGTGTTCTTTAACGTTGGGTTGTTTTACCTCTGAGCGACACTTTTTTGCACACCATGGGCTAAATGGCCAGGTCACATGGACCCCGAAGGTCAGAGAACGTTGGGGGAGGGGACCCAATGGAACAGCTGTTGGGAGACAGATGGTAGCGTCCCGTCAAGGCCATCCAGCGTGTTCTTTAACGTGCACAGGGTATGGCTCTCCCGCACACGGGGCCACGGCTTAACGTCCCATCCGACGGACGGCGGCCTTTCCAAGCCCATCGGTGTCCCCTACTGACCGTGGGAAAGGCGGGGAATTTTGCGGAGATAAATCTCAACGCTGACCCAGCTGGGACTCGAACCTGGGAACTAGATTACGAGCCTGGCGCACTACCCGAAGTTTGAGGAAAGAAATCTGTAAGTGTTGACGCTGAGAAGGTAATCAGCTGCGCACACACCAGATACAATTCCCCCATCTGTCCTACGACGCAAAACAGGCGACCACCACGACAAGTCGACAAAATGGCCCTTATCCCCCCTCCCCCTCCCCCCCAATGAGAACTGAGCACATTTCTTAGTGTGAGTGTTCACGGAAGCGAAAATCTGAAAATAACCAGATTCTGCTGATTGGTTGTGCAGCCGGCTCCCTTTATCACTGGCTACAACGGCGAGACAAAACTCTCCCTTTCTCTCCCTTCGCTCTCCCTGGCGAGAGCGCGCGCTCCACCGCCCACAAAGGAGATAAAGTTTCTTGCAGAGTTCCTTTTGTTTCTTTGCGCACAAGATAAATTCTGCCGTGCAGACGGCAGAAGCCCGTTTCACTCGCTGCTCCTCCTCCTCCTCCTCCTCCTCCTCCCCAGCCCGTTACACTCGCTGCTTCTCCTCCTCTTCCTCATCCTCCTCCTCCCCAGCCCGTTACACTCGCTGCTTCTCCTCCTCCTCCTCCTCCTCCTCCTCCCCAGCCCGTTACACTCGCTGCTTCTCCTTCCCCCCCCCCCCTCAGCCCCAGCCTCCATTTCTTCTAGTGGAGACCCCATCTCTCCGCACGCGCCAATATCTACCTCCTGTTCCGGAGAAGGGTTGATAGCACTTGCCGATGATGTCTCCCTGTTTCTCTCTCTCTCTCTGACTCCCCGACGACTAATCTGGAACCCGGGAAAATTCTCCCTGCCGCTTGTGGTGGGGCCATTTAGAAAATGACCGTCCAGATATGCCCAATGGCATGTGAATGGTTCTTGTTTTGGCTTTGTTCTTCTTCTTCTTTTTCTTCTTCTGAGTTTCTCCCCTTCCCCCCCCCCCCTCGCGGTGGGGGGAGGGAACGGTTGGCCTTTTCGAATCACTGATGGCATTACCCCCTTTCACCCCCCCCCCCATTTTCTTTTCTTTTTTTTATTTCTTGTTTGGAGAGTGGAAGCTAAAAGAGTCTTGAGGCGGACTTATCTTTCCTATTTTTGTTTCCCCATTTTTTTTTTTTTGTTTTATTTGTCTAAAATCTTTTTTTTCTTTCTGCACGTTATTTATATCCAAGGGAAGCAATAATTTTTGAGTAAATGCTACTTTTATTTTTATTTTTTTTTCAGGCATGCTGAGTTTGAAAAACTTAATATTTTTCTCCTCGTTCTCTCAAAAGGCAAAAAACGAAAGAGAGATTATTTTTTCTTTCAATGTGGTGACAAATGGCAATCCGATATTTTGAAATCGGATGCGTAAGAAGTGTAAGGGGATGCGATCAGAGTCATCGAGTTTAAAGATTACGATTTCTGATATTCATCAATAATATAAACGTCTATTCGATATTTCTTATAAACAGTGTTGCTGGGTTGGGTTGTTTTACCTCTGAGCGGCACTGTTTTAGGTTAGGTCACATGGACCCCGAAGGCTCAGAGAAGGTTGGGGGAGGTGACCAACTGGAACAGCTGTTGGGAGACAGATGGTAGCCTCCAGTCAAGGCCATCCAGCGTGTTCTTTAACGTTGGGTTGTTTTACCTCTGAGCGGCACTGTTTTAGGTCACATGGACCCCGAAGGCTCAGAGAAGGTTGGGGGAGGTGACCAAGTGGAACAGCATTTGGGAGACATATGGTAGCCTCCCGTCAAGGCCATCCAGCGTGTTCTTTAACGTTGGGTTGTTTTACCTCTGAGCGGCACTTTTTTACACACCATGGGCTAAATGGCCAGGTCACATGGACCCCGAAGGCTCAGAGAAGGTTGGGGGAGGGGACCAACTGGAACTGCTTTTGGGAGACATATGGTAGCCTCCCGTTAAGGCCATCCAGCGTGTTCTTTAACGTTGGGTTGTTTTACCTCTGAGCGGCACTTTTTTACACACCATGGGCTAAATGGCCAGGTCACATGGACCCCGAAGGTTCAGAGAAGGTTGGGGGAGGGGACCCAGTGGAACAGATGTTGGGAGACAGATGGTAGCCTCCCGTCAAGGCCATCCAGCGTGTTCTTTAACGTTGGGTTGTTTTATCTCTGAGCGGCACTTTTTTGCACACCATGGGCTAAATGGCCAGGTCACATGGACCCCGAAGGTTCAGAGAAGGTTGGGGGAGGTGACCAACTGGAACAGCTGTTGGGAGACAGATGGTAGTCTCCCGTCAAGGCCATCCAGCGCGTTCTTTAATGTGCACAGGGTATGGCTCTCCCACACACGGGGCCACGGCTTAACGTCCCATCCGACGGACGGCGGCCTTTCCAAGCCCATCGGTGTCCCCTACTGACCGTGGGCAGGGCGGGAAATTTTGCGGAGATAAATCTCAACGCTGACCCAGCTGGGACTCGAACCTGGGAACTACAGATTACGAGCCTGGCGCGCTACCGACTGAGTCATCCCCCCCCCCCCCAGTGTTGCTGACTCCTGTATTTATTTACGAAGAAGATAAAACTTACTAGATGAAGAATAATTTAAAAGTATAATTTTTTTTAAATGGGGAAAGAGTATTTGGCAATATATGAATCATATTATACTCGTAGATTTATTGCTTATAACATAATTTATTGAAATACAGAAATATAATGATTAAAAATACAAATGATTTAATTATCTCATATTTTGAGAGAATTAAATCATTTTTTTTTCAGCATAGCATCTGACGTTGTATTAAGCTTAATTGCTAAATTATATTTTAAAAACAAAAATTTATTCACAGCTGTCAGCTTACTTTTTTGCTCAACTTAAAAATTAACAAACATTTTACCTTTAATCACTTGGGATTATCATTATTAGCAACAACAATATTAAGTTTCTATTTGTGAAATTACCAATTTAAATAGAACTGACAGGCTCCTGTCAGACCTCTGTGGCAAGCAGCTGCTTGAGGGGGTATTTATTTATTTTATTATGGTTTTTTATGTAATACAGTTGAAAGATTTTTTCATTCAAATGTATTTATTTACCAGAAATAAAATTTTTAATAATTTTAACTGGGCGGTATTATAAAAGTCCAATATTCTGCGAGAAATTATGTTGAACTTTCCATATTAGCATTAGTAACCAGAAGAAATATCGAACCCATATTTTATTTTATATGTGTAGAGCATCAAAACATTCCTTCGCTAGAAATATATTTTCCTTTTTTCCTTTTAGATTACGGGGCGGGGGTGGCTCAGTCGGTAGCGCGCCAGGCTCGTAATCTGTAGTTCCCAGGTTCGAGTCCCAGCTGGGTCAGCGTTGAGATTTATCTCCTCAAAATTCCCCGACCTGCCCACGGTCAGTAGGGGACACCGATGGGTTTGGAAAGGCCGCCGTCCGTCGGATGGAACGTTAAGCCGTGGTCCCGTGTACGGGAGAGCCATACCCTGTGCACGTTAAAGAACACGCTGGATGGCCTTGACGGGAGGCTACCATCTGTCTCCCAACAGCTGTTCCAGTGGGTCCCCTCTCTCAGCCTTCTCTGAGCCTTCGGGGTCCATGTGACCTGGCCATTTAGCCCATGGTGTGCAAAAAAGTGCCGCTCAGAGGCAAAACAACCCAACGTTAAAGAACACGCTGGATGGACTTGACGGGAGGCACCATCTGTCTCCCAACAGCTGTTCCAGTGGGTCCCCTCCCCCAACCTTCTCTGAGCCTTCGGGGTCCATGTGGCCTGGCCATTTAGCCCATGGTGTGCAAAAAAGTGCCGCTCAGAGGTAAAACAACCCAATCCAAATCCTTTTAGATTACTCATAATTTGTCATTAGTTATTTCTAATGCAGCATTAATTTCAAAACTTATCAATTTTCTTTTAAAAAAAATATTAATCATGTTTTTATACCGGAAAATATGGGTATTTGACGACTTTTTAACGTAAGATTTGTTCTTTCAAGTTTAATTTTGATAATTGTTGCTTCTAAAAATTAAATTGATGCAAAGAATTCTTTTCGCTTCTGCGGGCCTAATTTGCTACTCGGATAGAAAGAAACGAGAAGAACAAATCTTATATGCACAAGACAGAATAAGTTGAGTGTTAGGTTGTGTTACCCTTTCTGTGTCCTCCAATATCCCTTTCTATGTCCTCCAATATCCCTTTCTATGTCCTCCAATATTCCTTTCTATGTTTTCCAATATCCCTTTCTATGTCCTCCAATATCCCTTTCTGTGTCCTCCAATATCCCTTTCTACGTCCTCCAATATCCCTTTCTGTGTCCTCCAATATCCCTTTCTGTGTCCTCCAATATCCCTTTCTGTGTCCTCCAATATCCCTTTCTGTGTCCTCCAATATCCCTTTCTATGTCCTCCAATATCCCTTTCTGTGTCCTCCAATATCCCTTTCTAGCTCTTGAATATCCCCTTTCCAAGTTGATCTATTTGTGTTACCTTTTCAAACTGATCTATATCCCCTTTGAAAGCTCTTTTGCATCCTTTTCCAAGCTCTTCAATATCTTTTTCCAAGCTCTTCGATATCTCTTTCCAAACTCATGGAAATCCCTTTCAACGATCACCCCTATACTTTTCAGTGCTCATCATCATTCCTCTTATGATCAAGAACATGAAACGGACAACTGGAAAAAATCTCGAAGCTTGAAAATCACTCAACTCTTTCCCCCTCCCCCCTTAGTGTCGTACTTTGGTTCCCCCCCCCCCCTTTCGACAGAGGAGGTGTGCTACGAAGTGATCTTACTCTAAAACTAAACCTCTCGGTGATCTGAGTTCAGCATCCCTCTCAAATCTCTCTTCTTCTTTTCCTCTCTCCCTCGCGTTCTGTTTGTCCAACTCAGCATCCTCGAGATCCCTCTGCAGAAAGCCATCCCGGAGCACGTGTCCGAAGCAGCATGTAAATCTCCCGATGCTCAGCACAGCACTCCCAACGCCCTGTAAATGGAGTTCCTCTGTCATACATTCGTTGTGCCGTCATAAGAGCCGCCATCATCGTCGGGCCCCCGACACGGGCAGTTACTCCTCCTCCTCCGCATGACACGCGACAAACGGAAATTTCCTCCCCACTCAGCAGTTTCGGCTGCCAGCTCCTCTGCTCGTGCTTCGGGAGACTGACATGAATAATCCACAGAAAGCTCGCGACACGAGGCACTCCAAACGATGCTTTCCAAAGAGAATCCGATGCAGCGTTATGCTGATGAAGTGGCTTTTTCTTTTATTATTTTTACGCAGAAAGGCAGATGGTTTTCGAATTAACAACAAACTTTTAAGGCGCGATTGTTTCTGACAGGACGGTGCAGACGATGGCAAAATGTCGAGAATCAGCGAGAAAGACTGCAAGCTGATAAAAAAACTATCCTTCGCTTCCAAATGGGTTTGGATTTAGAGGAACGTCTGCCAAATGCCACTACCAATGATTGTTTTTTTTTGTAGTGGATTCCAAATGCTTACGCAGTATTTTGGGTATTAGGTGGTTCAACTTTGTAACTAATGATGAGGTTAGGCAAAGGAGTCTGCAACCTTCTTTAAGCAGCATATTGTGCAGAGAGAGACTCCGTTGGTTTGGCCATGTTGCCCGTATGAATAATTATAGATTGGCAAATAGGGTTATGAACAGTGTGCCTAAAGGCCTCAGAAAGAAGGGGAGACCTAGGATGCGGTGGGCAGACAATGTCAAACAGGACATTGTTAGAATTGGTGTGCAGTGGCCGGATGCAGTAGATGTAACTCAGGCCAGATATGCTTGGAGAAGTAAATTGCACGGTCTGGTTGGACCTCCGTAGCCCATGGCTGCTTGAGGATGAGGATGAGGATGAGTGGAACACTCGAGGAGGACTTCACTCCCGCGTAAAATGGGGTACACGAGAGTGGTCGCCAGGCTCGTAGCCTGCAGTTGGCGGGTTCGAGTCCCAACTGTTGAGATTTCTCTCCGCTGACCCCCACCCTGCTTCCTCTGAGAAAGGGACACCGATGGACTTGAAAGGCCTCCGTCCGTCGGATGGAAAGTCAAGCCGTGGCCCCGTGTGCTGGAGAGCCACATCTTGTGCACGTTAAAGAACATGCTGGATGGCCTTGACGAGAGTCGACCATCTGTCTCCAAACTGCTATCCATTTGGTCCCCTCCCTTTCTGAGCCTTGGGGTCTTTGTGACCTGGCTTTGGGTTGGGTTGTTTTACCTCTGAGCGGCACTTTTTTGCACACCATGGGCTAAATGGCCAGGTCACAAGGACCTCGAAGGCTCAGAGAAGGTTGGGGGAGGAGACCCACTGGAACAGCTGTTGGGAGACAGATGGTAGCCTCCCGTCAAGGCCATCCAGCGTGTTCTTTAACGTTGGGTTGTTTTACCTCTGAGCGGCACTTTTTTGCACACCATGGGCTAAATAGCCAGGTCACAAAGACCCCGAAGGCTAATAGAAAAGGTTGGGGGAGGGAACCCACTGGAACAGCTGTTGGGAGACAGATGGTAGCCTCCCGTCAAGGCCATCCAGCGTGTTCTTTAACGTGCACAGGGTGTGGCTGTCCCACACACGGGGCCACGGCTTAACGTCCCATCAGACGGACGGCGGCCTTTCCAAGCCCATCGGTGTCCCCTACTGACCGTGGGCAGGGCGGGGAATTTTGCGGAGAAAATCTCAACGCTGACCCAGCTGGGACTCGAACCAGGGAACTACAGATTACGAGCCTGGCACGCTACCGACTGAGCCACCCCCGCCCCATATGACCTGGCCATTTAGCCCCTTGTGTGCCAAAAAGTACCGCTCAGGGGTAAAACGACCCAACCTTCCGAGTCCTTCACCTAAAATAGAGAAAAACGCACCGACCTAATACTAGACATTGTTTTTTTAATTTAACGCCATCCAGAGAGATGTCCTTATTGGTTTGAAAAACAACAGACATCCACACAATTTTTTCTCTGTGAGCACTAAGCCCTGCCCATCGTGATGCGCAGAGGTCAGTCCACTTGGTCGTCTGCCAGGAGGCTCGCCATTCCCACGTGAAGCGAGTCGACGATTCGGTCAGTAAAGTGGAAAGTCCGCCAAGCGATGAGTGAATAGGGCGCGCGTCAGTGCGTTAATTACGTGCGTTTGCCATTGCAGCGGACGCACGTAACAATTACGACTGCTTTCAGTAGTCCAAATAACTGTGGTGAGTGAGGCTCTTGCTCGAGACAGCGCAGCGGCGATGGCGAGGCGCTCCACTGGCCACGTCACTGTGATTTGTTAAGGTTTGCTGGCAGACCGGGAGAGGTGTGTGCTTGCTCTGCAAATGAATTGAGGCTCCAGGGCCGGCCGATTAAGCACACACGAGTTCGGGAGAGATTTATCTGACGAAACGAGTTCCTCGACGATTCTGCTTCAACTAGGAAAGAGAAAAAGAAGTGGAAGAGGTTTGGGAGGAAATCCCTTTTCGGGGAAAGTCAATACGAGCAAAGTGGATTTCAGCTGTCATTCAGAATTGAAAAAAAAGAAACCAAAATAATTTTATGTCTTAAATTTAATAAATTAAGCGGTAGTTAATTTTGTTTATTTTTTTTCAAAAATATGTTAAAAGTATAAAGGAAATGATTTCAGAAAGAGTATTGTGTTGTTTTACCTCTGAACGGCATTTTTTATACACAATGGGCCAAATGGCCAGGTCACAAAGACCCCGAGGGTTCAGAGAAAGTTGGAGGAGGGGACCCATTGGAAAAGAACCTTATTTCGCACTGCTAAATGAATGAAATGTCGTGAAAATTAACATTTTTAAAAATGAATGAAATGTCGTGAAAATTAACATTTTTAAAAATGAATGAAATGTCGTGAAAATTAACATTTTTACGGAACAGTCCAAAAAAGTATAAGGGGCGAGGGTTGCTCAGTCGGTAGCGCGCCAGGCTCGAAATCTGCAGCTCCCAGGATCGAGTCCCGACTGGGCCATCTTGAGATTTATCTCCGCAAAACGTCCCGCCCTACCCTCGGTCAGTAGGGTACACCGATGCTCTTGGAAAAGCAGCCGTCCGTCAGATGGGATGTTAAACCGTGCTCCGTGTGCGGGAGAGCCATACCCTGTGCACGTTAAAGAATACGCTGGATGTCCTTGATGGGAAGCTACCATCTGTCTCTTAACAAGCCGTCCAGTGGATTCCCTCTCTTTAACCTTCTCTGAGCACTCGGGGTTCTTGTGACCTGGCCATTTAGCCCATTTTGTACAAAAAAAAGTGCCGCTCAGAGGTAAAACAACACATCCCAAAGAAAACATGAAAATTCCGGTTACTTTTTGCGAAGTAATGCATATCTAAGAATATGCCAGGACTAAAACTGAATTAAACAAATATCGTCTGACATAAGGGGCGGGGGTGGCTCAGTCGGTAGCGCGCCAGGCTCGTAATCTGTAGTTCCCAGGTTCGGGTCCCAGCTGGGTCAGCGTTGAGATTTATCTCCGCAAAATTCCCCGCCCTGCCCACTGTCAGTAGGGGACACCGATGGGCTTGGAAAGGCCGCCGTCCGTCGGATTTGACGTTTAGCCGTGGCCCCGTGTGCGGGAGAGCCATACCCTGTGCACGTTAAAGAACACGCTGGATGGCCTTTACGTGAAGCTACCATCTGTCTCCCAACAGCTGTTCCAGTGGGTCCCCTCCCCAACCTTCTCTGAGCCTTCGGGGTCCATGTGACCTGGCCATTTAGCCCATGGTGTGCAAAAAAGTGCGGCTCAGAGGTAAAACAACCCAAACAACGTCTGACATAAAAAAAAAAACTTCTGTGTAAAGTTCAAGACCTCGGATACGAAACAGACGCCATCGATTTTCCAACAATGGCTGGTGATGTCAGTTGCCATTATGCGCCTTAACGCACGAGGACAGGGAACCAAACAAATACGAATTTAATTCATCAACTCTGAACTTCCAGCAACGTTCGGATATTAACATCGGATGCATTGCTACCTGATTGGTATTAACGAGGACGTTTCTAATGGAACAGCCGTGTACTGCTGTCACCGACCTTGTGACCTCACGTAACAAGACCCTTGTTTGCCGAGAGAAACCTAGAAAATGAAAGTTCCCCCCCCCCCTTTCGCTCCAGCGCAGCCGAATTCCATTCGCAAAAGGAAAGTTATCTGCCTCGAGGAGTTCCATTATTTCAAATGCGACTCATTCTGATTATGAACTGCTTACAGAAGCATTACTTCGACTCACTCGTATGGCTCATTAATCTGAGGCGCTCTTGGAAACATCTCACTGAGTCAACTGTTAAGACACGACACGGTCATTCGGAAAGAAACCGGGCTCTCTTGGCACAAAGAACGCTCTCTGGTGATTTGCCAAAATCTCCATTGACTTAATTTACGGTTCAATCCTACCGTGCTTGGATGATTCAAACCCTGGTCGGTTGAACACTATCACGTCAACTGTGGATGGAATCATGGCTCCTCTTTCTTTACACTAAATCCTCAAATCCAGAGATTTTCTACTCTCCTGATTTTCACAACTTCTGTAATACAGGAAGCAAAAGCATCTAGAAAACTATTCTTATCTGTATTCAGAGTGAAGTGGATTAACTGTTCGTGATTACTAGGAAGCGCGTCAAGTTCGTGATCTTATTTTTTCACACAATGGGCTAAATGGCCAGGTTACAAGGACCCCGAGGGCTTAGAGAAAGTTGGGGGAAGAGTATCCCAACTCTCCAAATATTTTTAGAAATTAGTCATCTGGCAACCTTCGTGTCACGTGACACGAAGGCTGCCAGATGACCAATTTCTAAAAAAATCAATGCCAGATATTTTTCCTGAATTTTGCAATCAACCATAGTGTTCGGATACTTTTTTGAGCGACTGTACATACCATGCGTTCGTTTAGAGTTTTGACCGTCAATGGCCACTCTGCCTGCTGAGCACATTAAAAGAAAGGATGGGCTTTAGAAGACTTCTGTCTCCTGATCGCTGCCCACTGGACTTCCTTTCTCATCCTGCGGGTCAGTTGGCAGCGTGCCAGGGCCATTGTTTATATTCATCACCGCAAAACTCCCCCACCCTGCCCACGGTCAGTAGGGGACACCGATGGGCTTGGAAAGTACACCGTTCGTCATATGGTACACTAAACCATGGTCCAGTGTGCGGAAGTGTCATACCCCTGTGCACGTTAAAGAACACGCCGGATGGCCTTGACGGGAGGCTACCATCTGTCTCCCAACAGCTGTTCCAGTGGGTCCCCTCCCCCAACCTTCTCTGAGCCTTCGGGATCCTTGTGACCTGGCCATTTAGCCCATGGTGTGCAAAAAAGTGCCTCTCAGAGGTAAAACAACCCAACGTTAAAGAACACGCTGGATGGCTTTGACGGGAGGCTACCATCTGTCTCCCAACAGCTGTTCCAGTGGGTCCCCTCCCCCAACCTTCTCTGAGCCTTCGGGGTCCTTGTGACCTGGCCATTTAGCCCATGGTGTGCAAAAAAGTGCCTCTCAGAGGTAAAACAACCCAACGTTAAAGAACACGCTGGATGGCCTTGACGGGAGGCTACCATCTGTCTCCCAACAGCTGTTCCAGTGGGTCCCCTCCCCCAACCTTCTCAGAGCCTTCGGGGTCCATGTGACCTGGCCATTTAGCCCATTGTGTGCAAAAAAGTGCCGCTCAGAGGTAAAACAACCCAACGTTAAAGAACACGCTGGATGGCCTTGACAAGACGCTACCATCTGTGTCCCAACAACTGTTCCAGTAGGTCCCCTCCCCCAACGTACTCTGAGCCTTCGGGGTCCTTGTGACCTGGCCATTTAGCCCATTGTGTGCAAAAAAGTGCCGCTCAGAGGTAAAACAACCCAACGTTAAAGAACACGCTGGATGGCCTTGACGGGAGGCTACCATCTGTCTCCCAACAGCTGTTCCAGTGGGTCCCCTCCCCCAACGTACTCTGAGCCTTCGGGGTCCTTGTGACTTTGCCATTTAGCCCACGGTGTGCAAAAAAAAGTGCCGCTCAGAGGTAAAACAATCCAACCCCTTTCTGACCGAGGGTAGGGTGAATGTTTAGCGGAGATAAATATCAGTACTGTCCCAGGTGGAACTCGAACCTTGGAACTGCAGATTTCGAGTCTGACGCGCTACCGACTAAGTCAATCCACGTCCCTTTTTAACTGGAGACATTTTTAGTAACAATGCATTTACAATGTAAGACATCGAAAATAATCACCACCAGTGTGAAGTCATTGCAACTGGTTGAAATATTTCACGGATTCAAAAAAACAACGTCACACCCAGCTTCATTGTCCGAACCAATGCAAAGATTTCTGAAAAGTATTTTTAAGATTCAGAGTTGCGAATTGGAATGTATTCTTCTTTGCAAACGACTATCATATTTCTTTCTTGGCATTTCTGTGGAAGCATCTCTGGTATAAAAATTCAACCCATTCTGGTCACATAGAATCCACACATCCCTGATCAACAGAAGACAGACCTCTGAGGAAGAAAATAGAATGAAGGAAAAAAAAAAAGTCTTGGTTTAATCTCTCCGAAGAATTCAATATATCCTGCCCCCCTGACCAGTTCCGTAGGGAATCCGCCTCGTGCCATATCTCACGCCAACTTCTCCGCCAACCAACAACCGAACGCCAGCTTGAGAAGGAGGGTCTCCAGGGGGCGCTGCAGACGTCCACCCGCTGATCTGTTATCGCTGGGTTGAGACAAAAGTTGGGATTCTTAGAGGATGGAAAGAGCTCCGAGAGCGATGGACGACGCATTTGGATGATGGGGAGGAGGCCAGGAGGATCAGAGGAAGAAGGAGGAGGAAACTGCTCTTTCTCCTTCAAGGAATGAACTGATCCGGATATTCTGTTGGGAGAGGCAGACGGTGGAGGAAGAGGCGCAACTAATGATGCGCAGACGACAGATAAAAAGAAATGCACAAATCAAAAATAGGCGACAAATCATCAGTGCATCAACTCTCTGGCACACCACGTGGCCTCAGATAGAACAGGACAATATTCGCCACCGAACGACCCCGCACTGGCAAACACTACTCAATGAGAAATCTACTAAATTTAAAAACACCATCGTCATAAAGGAATTAGTGTTTACTGACATTTCTATGAACTCAGTTGCTTTATTTATCGAACATATTTAAGTGAATTACCAGATGCAAATTTCAGAGGAAAAACAACAGCAGGTTTGACAATGATCCTCCTGTTCGTGTCCCTTGGAAAAAAAATTCTCTTTCTGTAGAGTTCTTCTTTTTTTATTTTTCCACGTTCGCACAGAGCATTACGAAATCGAAACATTCCATGTTAAGTCAATGGAAAGTGAAAACATTTCTGAAATAAAAACTTTTTATAGGAAGATAAGACTAGATGAATTCAAAATCTCATTCCAATCTATCTGAATCTCGATTTTCAACAATATTTGTTAGGTATTTAAAGAGAGATGGAGACAAGAATATTTAACAGCAGCAAAGTCAGGCCTAAGAAACTTGTGTAAAACTGACAATTATTGAAAGAACTATTTGAACAAAATTCTAAAACATACACTTATTTTATTAAATGGTTTCAAATAATACTAATTTTTTTAAAGTTTCCATTAACTTCTGAGGTGATTACTTATGATTCAGATCTCTGTTATTCAATATTCAAGCTTCTTTGGTTGGTTGGTTGGCTGGTTGTTTTACCTCTGAGCGGCACTTTTTTTGCACACCATGGGCTAAATGGCCAGGTCACATGGACCCCGAAGGCTGAGAGAAGGTTGGGGGAGGGGACCCACTGGAACAGCTGTTGGGAGACAGATGGTAGCCTCCCGTCAAGGCCATCCAGAATGTTCTTTAACGTGCACAGGGTATGACTCTCCCGCACACGGCTTAACGTCCCATCCGACGGATGGGGCCTTTCCAAGCCCATCGGTGTCCCCTACTGACCGTGGACAGGGCGGGGAAATTTTGCGGAGATAAGTCTCAACGCTGACCCAGCTGGGACTCGAACCTGGGAACTACAGATTACGAGCCTGGCGCGCTACCGACTGAGCCACCCCCACCCCGTCTTATTCAGTCAAATGTTTCCATAAAAAATTATTTAACCATTTACGGAGCCTCGAATTTCTTTCTCCATTCACAGAAGATGAGGAAGTTTCCATTTTTCCTTCCATTGCATGCAGGCTAAAAGAATCCTTCTTCCCTAGGATTACATTTTTTGGTGAACCTTGGCGTCCTTATGACCTCGTGCATTGTCCATAAACGGTCAAAAAAACATGTGCCAGTGTTTCCCAATGGGAAAATAATTAAATAAAAGAACGATCTATGAATAAATACATTTTTGTTGATTACGCGATAAATTTTTTAAAAGTTTCTTCAGTTGAAAAGTCATCAGGTTTATTCTTAATATTGATATCAAATTTAGAAGAAATATTGTCTTCAAGAAGGGTTTTCGGTTGGGTTGTTTTACCTCTGATCGACACTTTTTTGCACACCATGGGCTAAATGGCCAGGTCACATGGACCCCGAGTGCTCAGAGAAGGTTGGGGGAGGGGAACCACTGGAACGGCTGTTGGGAGACAGATGATAGTCTCCCGTCAAGGCCATCCAGCGTGTTCTTTAACGTTGGGTTGTTTTACCTCTGAGCGGCACTTTTTTGCACACCATGGGCTAAATGACCAGGTCACAAGGACCCCGAAGGCTCAGAGAAGGTTGGGGGAGGGGACCCACTGGAACGGCTGTTGGGAGACAGATGATTCCAGTACATCTGCCCCATCATATAGTTCCGCCACGTGACTTAACCTTTTCGTCGGACGTGGAGGACCTGGTGCCATCTATAATCGAGAAAGTCAACTTGTAGATGGCGCCACTTTCGACTAAAATGTAAAAGTCACATTGCGGGAATAAATGACGGAGCCGACATTCACTATATTGACTAATACACTCCGTCATGACTCCTTTTTTCCTGCTGAAGTATTTATTGAATTCGAAATATCAACAGGTGATCTGTTGCTTGCTATTGATCGATTGCGTCTGCTTTCAGAAGAGAGATCGCAGCCGATAGAGCACGTTCTCTGTCGAGCAGAACAAAGGCAGAGCAGCAGGCCTCCACGTGCAGTCCATTTCAGTTATCTCAGCAGACGGGCAGCAACGTCAGTTTGCGAAAACACTCCAAGATAAATAGAGATAAATGAGTGCGAGGTCGTAAAGCCGCGAACCAGAGAGTTTTGATTTGCGATTCATAGGAAAAGGGGAAAATGCCAACATCGGCGTCGGCAGGGAGTTGGTAGGGCGTTAAGCCGTGGCCCCAGTGTGCGGGAGAGCCATACCCTGTGCACGTTAAAGAACACGCTGGATGGCCTTGACGGGAGACTACCATCTGTCTCCCAACAGCTGTTCCAGTGGGTCCCCTCCCCCAACCTTCTCTGATCCTTCGAGGTCCATGTGACCTGGCCATTTAGCCCATGGTGTGCAAAAAGTGCCGCTCAGAGGTAAAACAACCCAACGTTAAGGAACACGCTGGATGGCCTTGACGGGAGACTATCATCTGTCTCCCAACAGCCGTTCCAGTGGGTCCGCTCCCCCAACCTTCTCTGAGCCTTCGAGGTCCATGTGACCTGGCCATTTAGCCCATGGTGTGCAAAAAAGTGCCGCTGAGAAGTAAAACAACCCAACGTTAAAGAACACGCTGGATGGCCTTGACGGGAGGCTACCATGTGTCTCACAACAGCTGTTCCAGTGGGTCCCCTCCACCAACTTTATCTGAGTCTTCGGGGTCCATGTGACCTGGCCATTTAGACCATGGTGTGCAAAAAAGTGCCGCTCAGAGGTAAAACAACCCAACGTTAAAGAACACGCTGGATGGCCTTGACGAGAGGCTACCATCTGTCTCCCAACAGCTGTTCCAGTGGGTCCCCCCCCCAACCTTCTCTGAGCCTTAGGGGTCCATGTGACCTGGCCATTTAGCCCGTGGTATGCAAAAAAGTGGCACTCAGAGGTAAAACAACCCAACCCATGAAATCAGGTGTTGACATGATATCAGGTGTTGATATCATGTGAGGAGAGTTGAGTAAATTCGGAGCACGATTACAGTCACAAGTGCATTCGTAGTCTCTTCTTCATTTTCGCTTTTAATTTTTAGGTCTTCAAATTGTTTTGCGGCCCATCCCAACTGCTCTATATCATCCACAGTGTAGGATCCGATGCTTCCTTCAGCACTATGCAAACTTTATCATCGATACATTCGAAAGAATTATCTGAAAAACCTTGTGTTAACAATACTAAAAGTTAGAATAATGTTTTCACCAGGAATTGAAGAGGGCGGTTCGGTTTTTTGACCTCTGAGTGGAGTGGGGGTGGCTCAGTCGGTAGCGTGCCATTCTCATAATCTTCAGTTCCCAGGTTCGAGTCCCAGCTGGATCAGCGTTGAGATTTATCTCTGCAAAACTCCCCGCCCTGCCCTCGATCATTAGAGGACACCGATGGGCTTGGAAAGACTGCCGTCCGTCGGATGAGACGTTAAGCCGTGGCCCCGTGTGCGGGAGAGACATACTCTGTGCACGTTAAAGAACAAGCTGGATGGCCTTGACTGGAGGCTACCATCTGTCTCCCAACAGCTGTTCCAGTGGGTCCCCTCCCCCAACCTTCTCTGAGCCTTCGGGGTCCATGTGAACTGGCTATTTAGCCCATGGTGTGCAAAAAAGTGCCGCTCAGAGGTAAAACAACCCAACGTTAAAGAACACGCTGGATGGCCTTGACGGGTGGCTACCATCTGTCTCCCAACAGCTGTTCCAGTGGGTCCCCTCCCCCAACCTTCTCTGAGCCTTCGAGGTCCATGTGACCTGGCCATTTAGCCCATGGTGTGCAAAAAAGTGCCGCTCAGAGGTAAAACAACCCAACGTTAAAGAACACGCTGGATGGCCTTGACTGGAGGCTACCATCTGTCTCCCAACAGCTGTTCCAGTGGGTCCCCTCCCCCAACCTTCTCTGAGCCTTCGGGGTCCATGTGACCTGGCCATTTAGCCCATGGTGTGCAAAAAAGTGCCGCTCAGAGGTAAAACAACCCAACGTTAAAGAACACGCTGGATGGCCTTGACGGGAGGCTACCATCTGTCTCCCAACAGCTGTTCCAGTGGGTTCCCAATTTTTCTGAGCCTTTGGGAGGTCCTTGTGGGCACACCGATGTGGGCACACCGATGCACCAAAGGTAAAGGAGTACATTGAAGTCATGATCCTTCACAGCATGCACTATCAAATCTCACCTAACCCAAAAGACTATAGCCGTAGCGAAATTGGCGTCTGCATCCTCTATCGCACAGCTATTCAAATCAGATCAGTTCGAAACGACTCCCATAACCTCCCGCTGGAATTATTCTGTTGTTCATTCAAAAGCGAACTCAACAATGCGTGAGAGTCGATACGAAAAAAAAAACAAAGTCTCCTTTATCCTTGCTCCGCGTAATAAACACAATTCGGGCTAAACACACGACTGCGACAACTTCCGAGTCAGGCAACCGAGATAGAGAGTGTCAGCCGATTTTTTTGCTCTCCTTTTCTGCTGCTGCTCTCCGACCTTCACCGAATGGAAGCGAGAGTCAAGTCACCCGTGATCAGAGCGCGTCGGAGTTAAAGCCACCAGAGGAGAAATCGATTCCGGGAAACACTTCTCTCTCCCCCCCCCCCCCCCAACGCCTCTTCCTCGTGATCTTTATTTCCCCGTGCCGAGAGGGGAGAGACACTTTCCACGGCTCTCAGGAACATTCCTCGGCGAGCTCTGAAGGAATTTAGAGTACCAGTGTAAGGCGAAGAGAAACCCGTCGTCCGTTTTAAAGGCTGGCGTCTTCCGTTAACCCTGCATTCCGGAGAAAATGAAAGAACAGAAGAATTCGGCCCCGACATCTTGCCCAAATGGCAGCTATTGACGCTCGCCTCGGCTCTAAATCTTGGCAACCATGAAGTGTGGCAGCACGTGATCTTGTATCGAAATGGCGACACCAGGGAGCACGAGGGGGCTAGAAGTGCTTCGAAGGGGTTGGGGGGGGGGGGAAGCTCCGTTGCCTTAACTGGTGAGGGCTTTCTTTAAACACTGTAATCCCATCCAGTCGAACGGTACAACTGGTTTTTTTTCCTGTAATGGAATCTAGGAATGCTTTCTGATCGTCAACCGATTTTTACTGGTGACTGACTTTTTTTTTTTCTTCTTTGGTTCGCTTTACTTTTTTGTGAAGTTGACACGGGGAGTTCATTTGAAAATATTCGAAAGTATTTCCATTTAAGAAAAAAACTCTTTCCATTGAAAGCAAACGAGAATAATTCCTGTACTGAAATACGATTGAATTTTCTTTTTTTTTTTTGAATATCTTGATCTCTTACGTTTTTCTAATGTGAAGAACTTCACTTTCAAAAAAATTATTATGAATCATACTGTTGGTACCATGGGAAAAAGGGACATAAATGGTAAAATGAAAAAAGAAACAAATATTAACATGACAAACAAATGACAACATGGGTTGGGTTGGGTTGTTTTACCTCTGAGCGGCACTTTTTTTGCACACAATGCGCTAAATGGTCAGGTCACATGGACCCCGAAGGCTCAGAGAAGGTTGGGGGAGGGGACCCACTGAAACAGCTGTTGGGAGACAGATGGTAGCCTCCCGTCAAGGCCGTCCAGTGTTTCTTTACCGTTGGGTTGTTTTACCTCTGAGCGGTACTTTTTTGCACACCATGGGCTAAATGGCCAGGTCACATGGACCCCGAAGGCTCAGAGAAGGTTGGGAGAGGTGACCCACTGGAACAGCTGTTGGGAGACAGATGGTATCCTCCCGTCAAGGCCATCCAGCGTGTTCTTTAACGTTGGGTTGTTTTACCTCTGAGCGGCACTTTTTTGCACACCATGGGCTAAATGGCCAGGTCACATGGACCCCGAAGACTCAGAGAAGGTTGCGGGAGGGGACCCACTGGAACAGCTGTTGGGAGACAGATGGTATCCTCCCGTCAAGGCCATCCAGCGTGTTCTTTAACGTTGGGTTGTTTTACCTCTGAGCGGCACTTTTTTGCACACCATGGGCTAAATGGCCAGGTCACATGGACCCCGAAGACTCAGAGAAGGTTGCGGGAGGGGACCCACTGGAACAGCTGTTGGAAGACAGATGGTAGCCTCCCGTCAAGGCCATCCAGCGTGTTCTCTAACGTGCACAGGGTATGGCTCTCCCGCACACGGGGCCACGGCTTAACGTCTCATACGACGGACGGCGGCCTTTCCAAGCCCATCTGTGTCCCCTACTGACCGTGGGCAGGGCGGGGAATTTTGCGGAGATAAATCTCAACGCTGACCCAGCTGGGATTCGAGCCTGGGAACTACAGATTACGAGCCTGTCGCGCTACCGACTGAGCCATCCCCGCCCCAGGCGCCTTAAGGAAAAAGAATTGTCCAATTACGTTACAAATATAGTTTTCTTCTGTGACAACAAGTACGTGCATGTTTCAAGCATTATAGATTTGATTCTACATCGATTCTAAATTTTAGAGGTTTCATAATTATAGGTAGTAAAATTTTGTATTTTATAATTATAATTATATAATGTAAATTTTAATCTGGAGCTTTTTTTTAGTCGTCATTACTCTGTTGGTTCGCAACACATTTTTTTTTTTGGTTGAAAGGGGTTCGCGGAACAAAAAACGTTAGGAACCACTGTCCTATTGCAACTAACGCTTGCTCCTCACCAAATGCAAGAGGAAAAATGTCATTGGCTCTGTTCTTCATCACTTGCAAAGGAAACCTTTGAAGAAATTTGGGTTGGATTGTTTTACCTCTGAGCGGAACTTTTTTGCACACAATAGGTAAATGGCCAGGTCACAAGGACCCCGAAGGCTCAGAGAAGGTTGGGGGAGGGGACCCACTGGAACAGCTGTTGGGAGACAGATGGTAGCCTCCCGTCAAGGCCATCCAGTGTGTTCTTTAACATTGGGTTGTTTTACCTCTGAGCGACACTTTTTTGCACACCATGGGCTAAATTGCCAGGTCACATGGACCCCGAAGGCTCAGAGAAGGTTGGGGGAGGGGACCCACTGGAACAGCTGTTGGGAGACAGATGGTAGCCTCCCGTCAAAGCCATCTAGCGTGTTCTTTAACATTGGGTTGTTTTACCTCTGAGCGGAACTTTTTTGCACACAATAGGTAAATGGCCAGGTCACAAGGACCCCGAAGGCTCAGAGAAGGTTGGGGGAGGGGAGTCACTGGAACAGCTGTTGTGAGACAGATGGTAGCCTCCCGTCAAGGCCATTCAGCGTGTTCTTTAACATTGGGTTGTTTTACCTCTGAGCGACACTTTTTTGCACACCATGGGCTAAATTGCCAGGTCACATGGACCCCGAAGGCTCAGAGAAGGTTGGGGGAGGGGACCCACTGGAACAGCTGTTGGGAGACAGATGGTAGCCTCCCGTCAAGGCCATTCAGCGTGTTCTTTAACATTGGGTTGTTTTACCTCTGAGCGACACTTTTTTGCACACTATGGGCTAAATTGCCAGGTCACATGGACCCCGAAGGCTCAGAGAAAGTTGGGGGAGGGGACCCACTGGAACAGATGTTGGGAGACAGATGGTAGCCTCCCGTCAAGGCCATCCAGCGTGTTCTTTAACATTGGGTTGTTTTACCTCTGAGCGGCACATTTTTGCACATCATGGGCTAAATTGCCAGGTCACAAGGACCCCGGGGACTTAAAGAAAGTTAGGGGGACCCACTGGACAGCTGTTAGGAGACAGATGGGAGCTTCCCGTCATGTCCCCACGGCAATTAAGCTGTGGCGACATGTGTGGGAGAGCCATACCCTGCGCATGTTGAAGAACATGCTGGATGGACTTGACGGGAGGCTACCATCTGTCTCCCAACAGCTGTCCAATTGGTCTCCTTCCGCAACCTTCTCTGAGCCTTCAGAGTCCTTGTGACCTGTCTATTTATCCCATTGTGCGTAAAAAAAATGTCGCTCAGAGGTAAAACAACCCAACCAACTGCTACTGAAAAAAAATCATGTCAAATAATATTTTAAGCCCCCTCTTTCTGTTATCAACGTCAAAGGCTCTTCAGCAGTGGAATCTCGATAACCTCTCCCTCGAAGTACACGCCCAATACCAAAAAATTTGCAACGGTAATCGGCTTTCGCGTGACGCCCTTCCAACCCACAAATAGCGCCCCCCACGAGAGCGCTCTTCCCCCTTATTTGCAATCAGGAAATGAATCTAAACAACCACCCCGACCCTCGTGTAGCGACGAGGAGGAATGCGTTGCTAAGGTGAGAATCCCAAATCCAAAATCTCTGCATCAAGAGGGTTTGGATGAACCCCGCCGAGTTTCGCAAGCTAGCTGACCCCACTCTCTCCTCCCAAGGAAACGCATTCTCCTTGCTTTATCAACTTCTCCCCTTCCAGCGATGGTGAATAAAAATCTCATTATTTTCGTTCGTCGGCGGAGCTGGATACTCGGAGGATGGAGAGCATGGAATTAAAGAGATCCCCCAACATCCCCCAGCAGCGTGAAGCGGAGGAATAAAGTGGAAGAGCAGCTGAAGCGACAACACAGGCAGGAGCACGCGCTCCCTTAATGTAAATTATCTTACCCAGCCGAGCTGAAAAACACACGCCACCGTGACACGAGGACCGAGCGCGAGAGAAATACTTTTTATCTCGCATCGCCGCTGAGAAAAGGGCGGGAGACGCCAGCTAATAGGTTTACGGTGTGTAGGTACCGGATTTATACACTGTCACCCCCCGTTCATACCCCCAAACACTGGCTCGCTGCTTCTTTTATTTATTGAACTAATTTCTACGAGAAACAGAACAACAATGGCAAAATAAAATGCATGCTTTCAAATACACCTTAACAGCATTGACTGTCCTATACAGTCCCAAATATAAAAGGCGGGGGTGGCTCAGTCGGTACCGCGCCAGGCTCGTAAATTCTGCAGTTACCAGGTTCGAGTCCCTGCTGGGTCAACGTTGAGATTTTTCTCCGCAAAACTCCCCGCCCTGCCCACGGTCAGTAGGGACACCGATGGGATTGGAAAGGCTGCCGTCCGTCGGATGGGACGTTACGCCGTGGCCGTGTGTGCGGGAGAGCCATACCTTGTGCACGTTAAAGAACACGCTGGATGGCCTTGACGGGAGGCTACCATCTGTCTCCCAACAACTGTTCCAGTGGGTTCCCTCCCCCAACCTTCTCTGAGCCTTCGGGGTCCATGTGACCTGGCCATTTAGCTCATTTTGTGCAAAAAAAGTGCCGCTCAGAGGTAAAACAACCCAAATATAGAAAAAAAATCGGGGGGGGGGGGGGAGAAACTAGATTTCCAATGCAGAATAACATTTTCCCCCTCCGTTTTGCAGGTCTTTAAAAAATTTCTTGAAAAATGCATGAAATATAAATATGTTTCATCCCATCCCTCCTAGATACGAAATTCTCCAATATCTTTATTTAGAGCTAAACTCATCACTTTTAAACTTTAAAATGGAAGCAATTCTGTTTCTATTCAAATATATTTTTTACCGTTCAAAGTACTTTTTCAAAACGTAGCTTTTCGAAAAGTTCCAGTTTCTAGCTCGTTTTCGATTTAAAAAAAAAACGAGCTATTGTTTTCACTTTGTCGTTTGCCTATCAGTCCGTTTGCAGAAAAAAAAACAATTTTTTTTTTTTGTTTTTTGAGAAAAATTGAGAATTTTATTTTATTTATTTGTTTGTTTTGATAGGTATTGATCAAATATTACGATTAGCATTTTTCGAATTTTCCAATAGCCTTAACAGTGCCCTCTAACGGCAAGAAAAGTTGGAAAATTGGAGAATTTAAGAAAATATTATAAACGATGTATTAAAGAGATTGATGAAAGAGTGGGAAGACCAATAGGTTTACGTTGCAGCAGTGATTTCAATCCTTACCACCAGGGAGCGTGGTTGGGTTGGGTTGTTTTACCTCTGAGCGGCACTTTTTTTGCACACCATGGGCTAAATGGCCAGGTCACAAGGACCCCGAAGGCTCAGAGAAGGTTGGGGGAGGGGACCCACTGGAACAGCTGTTGGGAGACAGATGGTAGCCTACCGTCAAGGCCATCCAGCGTGTTCTTCAACGTGCACAGGGTGTGGCTCTCTCACACACGGGGCCACGGCTTCATGTCCCATCCGACGGACGGTGGCCTTTCCAAGCCCATCGGTGTCCCCTACTGACCGTGGGCAGGGCGGGGAATTTTGCGGAGATAAATCTCAACGCTGACCCAGCTGGGACTCGAACCTGGGAACTACAGATTACGAGCCTGGCACGCTACCGACTGAGCCACCCCCGCCCCAGGGAGTGTGGTAAAACGAAACTTTTTTTGTTTTAAGAGATTAATAAAAAAATTTTTTGGCATTTTTCCAGTTGTCATTAGTTCAAATTTCCACTGTTAGAAGGCGCTAAAAGCGAAAAAATAAAAACTCCATACCTTTTTAAACTAACATCCTATATTTTCCGGAGATAATATATATTTTAACATTTTTTTCTTAAATATTTTTTTTTTAATTTTATAAAAAAAATTATGGTGTTAGAAAGTACAACGTTTTCCGATTTTATACGTATTATACGTATTATATTACAAACTATCTGAAATCCTTTTTTAGTTTTCAATTTTATCTTACTTTCTCCGTTATTATTTATCACGAAAAAATGCCGATTTGAATTCCTCATTTATTAATTATAAATTCTGTACTTTTCAAGGAAACTGTGAAACGAAATGCATCATTTGGTCTTTTCCAAAAAATTAATCTGTTTGAATTTTATTTTCCCTCCCCTACGAGTTTTAGGAGCGGGGGTGGCTCAGTCGGTAGCGTGCCAGGCTCGTAATCTGTGGTTCCCAGGTTCGAGTCCCAGCTGGGTCAGCGTTGAAATTTATCTCCGCAAAAATTCCCCGCCCTGCCCACGGTCAGTAGGGGACACCGATGGGCTTGGAAAAGCCGCCGTCCGTCGGATGGGACGTTAAGCCGTGGCTCCATGTGCGAGAGAGCCATACCCTGTGCACGTTAAAGAACACGCTGGATGGCCTTGACGGGAGGCTACCATCTGTCTCCCAAGAGCTGTTCCAGTGGGTCCCCTCCCCCAACCTTCTCTGAGCCTTCGGGGTCCATGTGACCTGGCCATTTAGCCCATGGTGTGCAAAAAAGTGCCGCTCAGAGGTAAAACAACCCAACCCAAACACATCGACTTGAAAAATTACATTTCCATGCACCGAGGTATAATTAATCTGATATATAATTCCCTCTGATTTCTGTTCCATTCAACTTCCGTCTTCAGAAGAAAGTCTCGATCTGAATCAAAATAATGGCATCCTTTCTAAAACTAAGCAGCAACCACCAACAGCCTCTTTATGGCATCCCCTTAAGAGTCCCTCTTCCGTTTCCTCCTCTCGTCCTCTTTCCGTTCATTTCCATTAAGCTACACTTCCCTTATTCCGCCTTCAATACCACTTGTTAGAATATTTTTTTCTTGCCAGAGACCCTCATATCTTTCTTTACCCCCCCCCCCCCCAACCTCCCCTCTCTCTAGAGAACTCCCCACGCAAATGCTAATGGGAATGTGCCATAATGAATCACAGAAATCATTACGTCATCGTAAAGGCGAGTTACCTCTCTCCTGTAGCTCGCGGAGGAATTCGGAGACTCCCTAATCAGGAAATTCCGCATTCCATTCCATTTCGCGTCCCCCCCTCCCACCTCCCTCTTCTGAGTCCTTATTGCCAGGTTGTCTGCCAGCAGAGAGCAGCGTCGTTCATTAAAGGGAACAAATGGCTGGATTTCCGTGGATCTTTCGCTAAGACTGATTAAATTCGTGTTGTTTGTGCAGAGAGCTGCCTTTTAATGATGCGCAGTCGGTTCGAGCTCACCCTCCTAAAGAGGAAGGAATTAGATCCGTCATATCCCTGTTGAAATCAAGACTTCGAGGTAGAAAGGGAGAAAATCTGCTGAAAAGTATGTCAAAAGGGGTTTAGTTAGGAGATGGCTTGGGTTGTTTTACATCTGAGCGATAGGGGCGGGGGTGGCTCAGTCGGTAGCGCGCCAGGCTCGTAATCTGTAGTTCCCAGGTTCGAGTCCCAGCTGGGTCAGCGTTGAGATTTATCTCCGCAAAATTCCCCGCGCTGCCCACGGTCAGTAGGGGACACCGATGGGCTTGGAAAGGCCGCCGTCCGTCGGATGGGATGTTAAGCCGTGGCCCCGTGTGCGTGAGAGCCATACCCTGTGCACGTTAAAGAACACGCTGGATGGCCTTGACGGGAGGCTACGATCTGTCTCCCAACAGCTGTTCCAGTGGGTCCCCTCCCCCAATCTTCTCTGAGCCTTCGGGGTCCATGTGACTGGACATTTAGCCCATGGTGTGCAAAAAAGTGCCGCTCAGAGGTAAAACAACCCAACGTTAAAAAACACGCTAGATGGCCTTGACGGGAGGCTACCATCTGTCTCCCAACAGCTGTTCCAGTGGGTCCCCTCCCCCAACCTTCTCTGAGCCTTCGGGGTCCATGTGACTGGACATTTAGCCCATGGTATGCAAAAAAGTGCAGCTCAGAAGTAAAACAACCCAACGTTAAAGAACACGCTGGATGGCCTTGACGGGAGGCTACCATCTGTCTCCCAACAGCTGTTCCAGTGGGTCCCCTCCCCCAACCTTCTCTGAGCCTTCGGGGTCCATGTGACCTGGCCATTTAGCCCATGGTGTGCAAAAAAGTGCCGCTCAGAGGTAAAACAACCCCCCAAAAAATGGCGTATTAAACTGACAGGTTCCTGTCAGACCTTTGAGGCAAGCAGCTGCTTGACGGATTATTTACGTATTTATTTTATGCCAGGGTTATGGCATTTTAGCAAATAAATAACAGCTTAATTCAAAAAATTTCTTAGAACCGAGAATAACACTTTGTTGAACTCAAGAATACGAAACCAATATTATTTCGCAAAATTTACGGAAGTGAAAAAAAGGAAAGATTTCTAAATTTAGAAATTCACCCTTTCCTCGATTCACGAAAGCAATTCGTTCCTCTGAAACCGTTCGAATTGCGAAAATTCGCAGAACGAACAACTGGTTCGTCTCACTTTCAATGTAAAAAGTTACGGCTGGTTCTTGAGCTCCCGAAATTTAATAATTTATTCCCCCTGTATACTGCAATGTTACAGAATCGTACAAATAAAAAAAAAATGGGGCAGGGGTGGCTCAGTCGGTAGCGCGCCAGGCTCGTAATCTGTAGTTCCCAGGTTCGAGTCCCAGCTGGGTCAGCGTTGAGATTTATCTCCGCAAAATTCCCCGCCCTGCCCACTGTCAGTAGGGGACACCGATGGGCTTGGAAAGGCCGCCGTCCGTCGGATGGGACGTTAATCCGTGGCCCCGTGTGCGGGCGAGCCATACCCTGTGCACGTTAAAGAACACGCTGGATGGCCTTGACGGGAGGCTACCATCTGTCTCCCAACAGCTGTTCCAGTGGGTCCCCCTCCCCCAACCTTCTCTGAGCCTTCGGGGTCCATTTAGCCCATGGTGTGCAAAAAAGTGCCGCTCAGAGGTAAAACAGCCCAACGTTAAAGAACACGCTGGATGGCCTTGACGGGAGGCTACCATCTGTCTCCCAACAGCTGTTCCAGTGAGTCCCCTCCCCCAACCTTCTCTGAGCCTTTGGGGGTCCTTGTGACCTGGCCATTTAGCCCATGGTGTGCAAAAAAGTGCCGCTCAGAGGTAAAACAACCCAACGTTAAAGAACACACTGGATGACCTTGACAGGAGGCTACCATCTGTCTCCCAACAGCTGTTCCAGTGTGTCCCCTCCCCCAACCTTCTCTGAACCTTCGGGGTCCATGTTACCTGGCCATTTAGCCCATGGTGTGCAAAAAAGTGCCGCTCAGAGGTAAATCAACCCAACCAGTGAGTGAAACTTTTACGTATACTCTTGTTCATTTTCTGCCAAAATGGAGGTCTCAAAAGACCTGGCATTGTATCATCGAAGACGTAAAAAAGATTTTAAAAAAAAACGAGCGTCAATACAT
This sequence comes from Ryuthela nishihirai, assembly GCA_038380435.1. Taxonomy (NCBI): domain Eukaryota; kingdom Metazoa; phylum Arthropoda; class Arachnida; order Araneae; family Heptathelidae; genus Ryuthela; species Ryuthela nishihirai. Next base: position 45,387,430 of record JAWZYU010000034.1, on the reverse strand, counting down.
TATCCTTCTAGTGTTTTTTTACTGAACCCCAAAAAAAGTAGTTTCAAGAACTGATAGATTTTCAAATGCTTAAGATGCCAATGAATGGAACATTCTCGAAATCCCTTCTAATACTCACGCGCCATTCCCGATTGCTGGCTCGTGATCCTAAGGCGCTTCCCACTCTTTGATATCTGACCCCGTCTTCGAGTGCTGCTGCGGAGTGGCCATTGAGAAGCACAAAGAAGCCCCCACTTAACGCGTTACAGCAGCCAAGATCCCTTTAGCTTTGAATTAGCAGCCACCTAACACACAGAGCGATTTCGGGAGGCAGTCTTGCAGACACCGCCTCGACCACGACTCGCTTGCCGCGCGGGCTCCGTGGCCCCAACAAAGCCGAAAGCAACTGATGGCATTTCAAACGCCCTCGTGGCACTACGGTCGCCTCCTTTGGGGATGCCGCTGGCACGAGACCACTTAGCAGCACTCCGGCCTCTTGTGCAGCAGAAATGGATCGGCAAGTTGCTTTTACGTGGTGAACTAAATCAGTCCTTCAATTGCGACTGAATGAAGCACGACGTCGGAATTAATTCCGAGGAAAGAGAAAAAGTATCGACGTATTTCGAAAGAGGATTCCTTTTATTGAAATCTAAATTCTGTGACAAGTGCGATGCTACTTAAGTTTCAACTTCCTTACTCTTTACGGGGCGGGGGTGGCTCAGTCGGTAGCGCGCCAGGCTCGTAATCTGTAGTTTACAGGTTCGAGTCCCAGCTGGGTCAGCGTTGAGATTTATCTCCGCAAAATTCCCCGCCCTGCCCACGGTCAGTAGGGGACACCGATGGGCTTGGAAAGGCCGCCGTCCGTCGGATGGGACGTTAAACCGTGGCCCCGTGTGCGGGAGAGCCATACCCTGTGCACGTTAAAGAACACGCTGGATGGCCTTGACGGGAGGCTACCATCTGTCTCCCAACAGCTGTTCCAGTGGGTCCCCTCCCCCAACCTTCTCTGAGCCTTCGGGGTCCATGTGACCTGGCCATTTAGCCCGTGGTGTGCAAAAAAGTGCCGCTCAGAGGTAAAACAACCCAACCCAACCCTGGCCATTTAGCCCATGGTGTGCAAAAAAGTGCCGCTCAGAGGTAAAACAACCCAACGTTAAAGAACACGCTGGATGGCCTTGACGGGAGGCTACCATCTGTCTCCCAACAGCTGTTCCAGTGGGTCCCCTCCCCCAACCTTCTCTGAGCCTTCGGGGTCCATGTGACCTGGCCATTTAGCCCGTGGTGTGCAAAAAAGTGCCGCTCAGAGGTAAAACAACCCAACCCAACCCTGGCCATTTAGCCCATGGTGTGCAAAAAAGTGCCGCTCAGAGGTAAAACAACCCAACGTTAAAGAACACGCTGGATGGCCTTGACGGGAGGCTACCATCTGTCTCCCAACAGCTGTTCCAGTGGGTCCCCTCCTCCAACCTTCTCTGAGCCTTCGGAGTCCTTGTGGCCTGGCCATTTAGCCCATGGTGTGCAAAAAAGTGCCGCTCAGAGGTAAAACAACCCAACGTTAAAGAACACGATGGATGGCCTTGACGGGAGGCTACCATCTTGTCTCCCAACAGCTGTTCCTGTGGGTCCCCTCCTCCAACCTTCTCTGAGCCTTCGGGGTCCTTGTGACCTGGCCATTTAGCCCATGGTGTGCAAAAAAGTGCCGCTCAGAGGTAAAACAACCCAACCCTTACTCTTTAAGTTAGACAATTTTATTTGCGTTTAATTTTGTAGAAGATTTTTACGTTTATTTTAAGAGACATTCGTGGTTTCACAGCAACGGAAATTAGCCCAGTTAGTTGGGAAGCAAACTCGTAATCGGCAGTTCCCAGGTTCGATTCCCACCTGTGCCTGGGGCGGAGGTGGCTCAGTCGGTAGCGCGCCAGACTTGTAATCTGTAGTTCCCAAGTTCGAGTCCCAGCTGGGTCAGCGTTGAGATTTATCTCCGCAAAACTCCCTGGCCACGGTCAGTAGGGGACACCGATGGGCTTGGAAAGTTCGCCGTCCGTCGGATGGGACGTTAAGCCGTTGCCCCGTGTGCGGGAGAGACCTCCACTCAACCTCAACTTCATACTTCCCTAATAACGGAAGATCCATACCACATATTCCCTTGATGCCGACTTTAAGAGGTAATTTGCCGTCCCGTGGCCGAGTGGTTAGCACGCTTGGCTACTGATCTAAGGGACCCGGGTTCGAGCCCCGGATTAGGCATGGATGTGTGTCGTTTTTCTGCTGAGGTCCTGCCATCCTCTCAGATCTCCTACTGTGGCATATAAACTGACAGGCTCCTGTCAGACCTCTGTGGCAAGCAGCTGCTTGAGGGGGTATTTATTTATTTTATTTATTTTATTATTCTATTCATTATTCTGGCTTTTATTCTCTTAAAGCACCTTAAGCCAACTCTCGAGACAGTCGCCCCCGTGTCAATTAAAGTTGTAACTTCCACTCCTTCTATCTTTCCTTTAATTAATGGGGTATGATCATCGTCGCCAATAATCGTACAGAAAGCCACATGAGCGCTTGAAAATTGTCTGGGATATTGAGAACCGCGCCCTGTTCTCATCCCCTCTAGTTTAAAGTAGGTGTTCTCGTAATCCTTAGGGGCGGGGGTGGCTCAGTCGGTAGCGCGCCAGGCTCGTAATCTGTAGTTCCCAGGTTCGAGTCCCAGCTGGGTCAGCGTTGAGATTTATCTCCGCAAAAATTCCCCGCCCTGCCCACGGTCAGTAGGGGACACCGATGGGCTTGGAAAGGCCGCCGTCCGTCGGATGGGACGTTAAGCCGTGGCCCCGTGTGCGGGAGAGCCATACCCTGTGCACGTTAAAGAACACGCTGGATGGCCTTGACGGGAGGCTACCATCTGTCTCCCAACAGTTATTCCAGTGGGTCCTCTCCCCCAACCTTCTCTGAGCCTTCGGGGTCCATGTGACCTGGCCATTTAGCCCATGGTGTGCAAAAAAGTGCCGCTCAGAGGTAAAACAACCCAACCCAACTCGAGGAAATTTCTACCTTTCGTACCTTCTCAGCTAAATTTTTTAACTCCGTACCAAAATTCTGTAACACGATTTCGTTTTCATGAGTTTGTTTCTTTAATAAATCACAGAGTTCTTGTATTGGCTCTATGTTACCAGACCTACGTTCATCATATTGCGAATCGGTACCTATAGAGCAGATACTAACTGATCTATCAGAAAGCTGTTCATTACTCTCCTCCAAGATAGATCTCTACAGCCTCGTCAAACGTTTTAGGGTTATGGCTTAACACAAATCTTTTTAGTTTGGGCTTTGGGTTGTTTTACCTCTGAGCGGCACTTTTTTGCACACCATGGGCTAAATGGCCAGGTCACATGGACCCCGAAGGCTCAGAGAAGGTTGGGGGAGGGGATCCACTGGAACAGCTGTTGGGAGACAGATGGTAGCCTCCCGTCAAGGCCATCCAGCGTGTTCTTTAACGTGCACAGGGTATGGCTCTCCCGTACACGGAGCCACGGCTTAACGTCCCATCCGACGGACGGCGGCCTTTTCAATCCCATCGGTGTCCCCTACTGACCGTGGGCAGGGCGGGGAATTTTGCGGAGATAAATCTCAACGCTGACCCAGCTGGGACTCGAACCTGGGAACTACAGATTACGAGCCTGGCGCGCTACCGACTGAGCCACCCCCGCCCCTTTAGTTTGGGCAACAAACCGGCTACAAATTGGGATAAACGGACTTGATCTTGGATAGCTGCGAAATCCTCTGAATTCGAGTCATTCCCTTTCAAAAATTTGTAGGCTAATACCCTGGCTACATACTCTCGCACACTCTCACCCAGTTTCTGTCTGCACGCAGCGAACTTCTGCAACCGTACAGCAAGCGGTTCTTCAACATCGAACCTTTCTATTACTATCTTCTTAAATCTGTCGTAATCTGTTTCGATCTTTAATTCATGGGATTCACTTAAAAATTCCGCTGCTATTCCTTCAAATTAAAATAATTAAAATTTTAAATTTAAATTTGGCGATTATTGTCATATCCGTTTTCTTCCAACCTACAAACCTTCCGATATCTTCCAACTGCGCAAAAAACGACGCAGCTGTGCAAGTCTTATCCCCCTGGTAAAAATTAAGCAAAGTGACAAAACCAGCCAAAACGGGAGTGCCATTATTGTTTGTGGTATCTATAGGTGCTTCGGTCGACTGAGTAGCCATCTTAACAACAAAATCTTAATCTAAATCCTTAGAAATACCTTAAAATCTATGCCTATATTCTTACACGATATCTTCACTCAACACAATCTATATACTTAAACATAAATTCAGAAACTTCACCAAAAAAATTTGTTCTAATTAAGTATTTTCGCTCTACGACATTTTTTAATCTAACTTTGTACTTTCTTATCACACCAGCCTCGTTAAGCACATATAGATATTTAAACTTCCGTCATAAACCTGAGAGCAGGGTTTTATTAAAAGATTACTAACACAATACTTGCTTCCAGTAAATCAATCAACTAAAATAATCTAAATTATATCAACACAAAAATTAATCTTAATGTACATTTCCAATCTGCTGAGAGTAACTATTATTAAAAAGAAAATAATCCTTCGTCACAGCACCAATCTGTGGTGATTAGCCAATTAAAAAAAAGTCAATCCTGGCACACGGCACCAATCTGTTGTGCGCACCTCGCGATTGCAAGCACTATTCTCTTCCTAAGTAGACATATGTAAATTTAAATCCGTGGCGTTGTGTTTCCCACATTGTCCCATTACAGATATCACCTTAATTAGACAATGCGGGCCGCAAAAATCCCAGGCCGTCTCCTTAGGGGAAGACGTTTTTATTAAGGAAATCCAATGATGATGCGGGGCGGGGGTGGCTCAGTCGGTAGCGCGCCAGGCTCGTAATCTGTAGTTCTCAGGTTCGAGTCCCAGCTTGGTCAGCGTTGAGATTTATCTCCGCAAAATTACCCGCTCCGCTCTGCCCACGGTCAGTAGGGGACACCGATGGGCTTGAAAAGGCCGCCGTCCTTCGGATGGGACGTTAAGCCGTGGCCCCGTGTGCGGGAGAGCCATACCCTGTGCACGTTAAAGAACACGCTGGATGGCCTTGACGGGAGGCTACCATCTGTCTCCCAACAGCTGTTCCAGTGGGGTCCCCTCCCCCAACCTTCTCTGAGCCTTCGAGGTCCATGTGACCTGGCCATTTAGCCCATGGTGTGCAAAAAAGTGCCGCTCAGAGGTAAAACAACCCAACAACCAATGATGATGCACAACTCAGGTTTATGGAAACATAAAAGAATAACAATATTTATTGAAACAAAATATCTAACAGTACACGCAAAACAATTAATCTATCTAAGAATAAATCATTTATCGTGGACTTAAAAAAAAGAACTTAAAGAATTAAACAGATTGTGGAACCCCTTTACAATTAACTCTAAAATTAAGGATAGCAACTTATAGTGAAAGGAAGGGGAAGCAACTAACGGAAGGATAAGCGTACCGTTCTAAGTGCTCAGCTCGTCCGTCAGCTGCATCGGATTACGGCCAGGTCGTCATCACTCCAGCACCGGGTGCAAAGAATGTGAGATTCTTTGACTCCAGCACCGGGTGGGGATCATCTCCTTAGTTCGTCGTTTTAGCCGATGACACCTCCGTCGCTAATTGGACCTCCGTAGCCCATGGCTGCTTGAGGATGATGATGATGAAGAGAGGCGGTCATGCTGGGAAGGGGAGGGTGCCCTTCACTGGTAGGCGCTTCGGAAGCAAATTCTCGTCTCTCTGCTTCTCATTTTAGAGAGCCACTCACTCATAGGGAAGTCCTTGCGTTAACGCATCAAAGCACACGGCTGTTTATTCAAAATCCTGCACTCATTTCCACTGATTCCGATCGGGCCCGCCCCCGAGCTCTGGTCGTCCCGTCCAACTGCTCTCCCTAAAATCTCCGTGCTGTCTGCTCTGTTCCAATTCTCAGGTCCAACTGCTCTCTCCAAAAAGTCTCAGTCCTCTCTGCTCCTCGCTACAATTTTCCCACGTCTCTTCTCCCTTGATTTCCCACGAAAATGGTATGTGCAAACCATCCGTAGCATCTGTCGCGGAACTTACGAGTGATAAATTCTCCCCAGGGGGTCTGTGAGGTTGACATCGCCGCCTGGGAGAAACGGGATCCCTCGTTCGTTACTACAACACTGGACAAGGTTGTCCAGCTCTGCATCTGCATTTGCTACGGGGGCGAACACAGCTTCTCCTGTGAAATCGGCACTAAAACTGTCAGCAGACCTTCGCACCCTCAGACCACCCCAGCCGGACCTTCACTGCAAGAGGAGAAAATGTGATTCGGCCTGCCATCCACCCACAGGGCGCTGTGCCATGTGGTACCGAATGTCATGAGATCTGGCGCTGGGTGTTCCGTGTGTGTGTGGCCCTCGGTGCAGCTGTGACTTCCGCCCACTCCTGACGTGTCCACCCTGTTAGTCTGTTCCTTTTGTTTGGAGAAAAACAAAAATCTCAATCCAGTAAGAAATTAATTTTAAAAAAATGAATCGTTATGCCTGATGTAAAATCAGCGCATAACAATATGCCCAAAAATCTGACAAATTCTCAAATTGCTACGAATTTTAATAATTATTTTGCGGACATGGTTGATAAATTACGAGAACAATCCAACCGAAAAAGACAATTATATGCCAGCGCTTAATATCCCATTGAGCTCATCCGTTTATTTACATACCACCTATTTCGGACATTCAGTTAAAAAAAAAATAACTACCTCTTTGGATGAACGCAAATCACGTGGTGTCGATAACATACACACCAAACATATAAAGGCATGCATGAATCAATTAACAGAATATCTTGCTACACTAATTAACTTAATAAATAATAATAAATACCCCCTCAAGCAGCTGCTTACCACAGAGGTCTGACAGGAGCCTGTCAGTTTATATGCCACAGTAGGAGATCTGAGAGGATGGCAGGACCTCAGCAGAAAAACGACACACATATCCATGCCTAATCCGGGGCTCGAACCCAGGTCCCGTAGATCAGTAGCCAAGCGTGCTAACCACTCGGCCACGGGATGGCAATTAACTTAAGTATTCTTGAAATGTACCTTCCACTTTAAAAATTGCAATATTGAGACCTATCTATAAAAGTGGTGTTAAAAGTAATTATAACGAATTATAGGCCTATTGCTATCTTGTCAACCGTACACAAAATTTTAGAGAGGTACATCGATGACACTCTCCGTAGCTTTCTCTTAAAACACAACATTATCTCTAATAGGCAAAATGGCTTCCAGAAGGGAAAAAGTACTACAACTCTACTGTCTAATTTTGAAGAATGTGTTGTTAAAATTTCTGCTCTCTTTCTCGACTTTAGTAAAGCATTCGACACATTAGATCACAATATACTTCTTTCAAAACTTGAAAACTATGGAATTAGAGGGTTGGGTTGTTTTACCTCTGAGCGGCACTTTTTTGCTCACAATGGGCTAAATGGCCAGGTCACATGGACCCCGAAGGCTCAGAGAAGGTTGGGGGAGGGGACCCACTGGAACAGCTGTTGGGAGACAGATGGTAGCCTCCCGTCAAGGCCATCCAGCGTGTTCTTTAACGTGCACAGGGTATGGCTCTCTCGCACACGGGGCCACGGCTTAACGTCCCATCCGACGGACGGCGGCCTTTCCAAGCCCATCGGTGTCCCCTACTGACCGTGGGCAGGGCGGGGAATTTTTGCGGAGATAAATCTCAACGCTGACCCAGCTGGGACTCGAACCTGGGAACTACAGATTACGAGCCTGGCGCGCTACCGACTGAGCCATCCCCGCCCCACTTCCAGAAGGGAAAAAAAAAGTACTACAACTCTACTGTCTAATTTTGAAGAATGTGTTAATAAAGTTTCTGCTCTCTTTCTCGACTTTAGTAAAGCATTCGACACATTAGATCACAATATACTTCTTTCAAAACTTGAAAACTATGGAATTAGAGGGACAGCTCTTATGTGGTTCAAAAGTTACCTAAGTAATAGGACTAAGTAATAGGAAATGCATTAAGTAGCGAAAGAAAATTAAATATTGGAGTTCCACAAGGATCTATACTTTGACCCTTGTTGTTCCTCTTGTTCATTAATGATATGACTAATTTAAATTTAAAAAGTAAATTATATTTTATGCTGATGATACTGTTATTTTAAACAACAAGAGCGACTTGGATGCTGCTATAAGAGAATTACAGGCTGACTGTAATATGCTTGGTGAGATGGCTGAATATTAATTTAATATAAAATAATGATAAAACTAAAGGGACGATCTTCCATTCACCAGGTACTTTGAAAACATCAAACCATGTAATTAAGACCCACAATATAAATTGTATATATAAATCCGAAACTTATAAAAATATTTGTGATTGTCATAGTATTGAATTGGTGGATAATTTTAAGTACAGTCACTCAAAAAAAATATCCAAACACTGTGGTTGATTGCAAAATTCAGAAAAAATATCTGTCAACGATTTTTTTTAGAAATTAGTGATCTGGCAACCTTCGTGTCACCTGACACGAAGGTTGCCAGATCACTCATTTCTAAAGAAAAATCGTTGCCAGATATTTTTTCTGAATTCTGTAATCAACCATAGCATTCGGATACTTTTTTGAGCGACTGTACCTGGGTTTATATTTGGATTCAACCTTTCGATGGAACACTCACTCTTTGAAGCTATGTGAAAGTCTCAGATATCGCGCCGCTAAAATTTACAAATTGCAATTCATAGTCGATACCGACGTTTGCCTTGTGGTCTAGAAGGCAATTTGTGAATCTTTAATTAGGTATGGAATTACAATATATGGAACAACTGGAATCACTAACCTAAAAAAAATTGAAAATTTTCAATCATCCGTAGCGAAAAATATAATTCCATACAAACTTAGAGATAATCTTTCAAACGCAAGTGAAAGATTTGCATTCCTCAATATTCTGTCAGTCCAAAATCTCTTCAGATATGGCATTATTCTGGACAACTTTTTCAATGACACATATTAACTACAAATTACTCAGGATAAGAATACCAGACTTCAGACCAATAATTATTTCCAAATCCCGAATTTTGTTAATAATTACGGTAAAAATCTTAACGAGTATAAAGTGCCGGAGATCGTTAACCAGTTACCAAGAGAAATCATATATCTAACTAATTTTAATGAGATTAAGTTAAAGGTTAAAAACTATTTAAAGAATGTCTGTTGATCTGTAATCCTGAGGAAACCTGTATCTATATGACTTTTGTGTTCACTTTTGTATGAAAATTAATGCTCATCAATATTTCCTGCAGATAAGTTGGGTTGTTTTATCTCTGAGCGGACAGCTATTGAGAGACAGATGGTATCCTCCCGTCAAGGCCATCCAGCGTGTTCTTTAACGTTGGGTTGTTTTACCTCTGAGCGGCACTTTTTTGCACACCATGGGCCAAATGGCCAGGTCACATGGAGCCCGAAGGCTCAGAGAAGGTTGGGGGAGGGGACCCACTGGAACAGCTGTTGGGAGACAGATGGTAGCCTCCCGTCAAGGCCATCCAGCGTGTTCTTTAACGTTGGGTTGTTTTACCTCTGAGCGGCACTTTTTTGCACACCATGGGCCAAATGGCCAGGTCACATGGAGCCCGAAGGCTCAGAGAAGGTTGGGGGAGGGGACCCACTGGAACAGCTGTTGGGAGACAGATGGTAGCCTCCCGTCAAGGCCATCCAGCGTGTTCTTTAACGTTGGGTTGTTTTACCTCTGAGCGGCACTTTTTTGCACACCATGGGCCAAATGGCCAGGTCACATGGAGCCCGAAGGCTCAGAGAAGGTTGGGGGAGGGGACCCACTGGAACAGCTGTTGGGAGACAGATGGTAGCCTCCCGTCAAGGCCATCCAGCGTGTTCTTTAACGTTGGGTTGTTTTACCTCTGAGCGGCACTTTTTTGCACACCATGGGCCAAATGGCCAGGTCACATGGAGCCCGAAGGCTCAGAGAAGGTTGGGGGAGGGGACCCACTGGAACAGCTGTTGGGAGACAGATGGTAGCCTCCCGTCAAGGCCATCCAGCGTGTTCAACGTTGGATTGTTTTACCTCTGAGCGGTACTTTTTAGCACACCATGGGCCAAATGGCCAGGTCACATGGACCCGGAAGACTCAGAGAAGTTTGGGGGAGGGGACCCACTGGAACAGCTGTTGGGAGACAGATGGTAGCCTCCCGTCAAGGCCATCCAGCGTGTTCTTTAACGTTGGGTTGTTTTACCTCTGAGCGGCACTTTTTTGCACACCATGGGCCAAATGGCCAGGTCACATGGACCCCGAAGGCTCAGAGAAGGTTGGGGGAGGGGACCCACTGGAACAGCTGTTGGGAGACAGATGGTAGCCTCCCGTCAAGGCCATCCAGCGTGTTCTTTAACGTTGGGTTGTTTTACCTCTGAGCGGCACTTTTTTGCACACCATGGGCTAAATGGCCAGGTCACATGGACCCCGAAGGCTCAGAGAAGGTTGGGGGAGGGGACCCACTGGAACAGCTGTTGGGAGACAGATGGTAGCCTCCCGTCAAGGCCATCCAACGTGTTCTTTAACGTGCACAGGATATGACTCTCCCGCACACGGGGCTACGGCTTAACGTCCCATCCGACGGACGGAGGCCTTTCCAAGCCCATCGGTGTCCCCTACTGACCGTGAGCAGGGCGGGGAACTTTGCGGAGATAAATCTCAACGCTGACCCAGCTGGGACTCGAACCTGGGATGTACAGATTACGAGCCTGGTGCGCTACCGACTGAGCCACCCCCGCCCCCCTGCAGATAAGCCATTAGCTTTGCGGGTCAAATGTATAAAATCTCTCTACATCTGCGTTTTGTGAGATGACGATGATGATGAATAAATACATGCCTTAACCAGGGCCACAAACATCCATGCCTTAACCAGGGCTCGAACCCAGATCCCGTTGATTAGTAGCCAAGCGCGCTAACCACTCGGCCACAGGATGGTTGAGTTAGCAAAGATAAATCTAAACGCTGATTCAGCTGGGACTCGAACCTGGGAACTGTAGATTAAGAACCTGGCGCGCTACCGACTGAGCCATCCGCGCCCCTGAAATGTCTATGATATCTGTGTGTGATATATATATATAAATTATCACACAACAACATTTGGTTTTCAAAATAAAAAATCTACTCAGACAGCCATTGCAGATTTATATGAGCATATTGTCAATCATTTGGATGCAGGTCACATTGGATTAGCTGTATATCTTGATTTTACGAAAGCATTTGACAGTATTAACCACGAAATACTGTTAAAGAAAATTTAATTTTATGGCCTGAGAGGTAAAATAAATAACTGGTTAAGAAGCTACTTATTTCAGAGGAAAGCTCTTGTAGAAGTAAATGGTAGTATATCAGATGAACATTTTATTTACAGAGGTGTGCCTCAAGGTTCGATTCTTGGTCCGATCCTTTTCCTACTTTACATTAACGACTTAGCAAAGTTACACATTAATTCAAAGATGTTATTATATGCTGATGATACAAGTTTATCGATTTCAACCAAGATTCTGAAAGCCTGCTTAGCAGTGTTAACTACTCTCTAAATATTATATCTGAATGGTGCAGACATAACAATTTATTAATAAATGTCAAGAAATCCAAATACATGATTTATAAAAATAAAAACAAAAATATCGATGAGAAATGTTTCGATGTGAAGATTAATGAAATTAAGCTAAATAGATGCACTGAATTTAAATTCTTAGGAATATGGATCGATGAAAATCTGAACTGGTCATTTCACGTAAAGCAGCTGAGAATCACTCTGTCGAGGAATATTGGTATGATTGGTAAAATACGTCATCTAGTTAACAAACAAATTTTGACAAATTTATACTACTCTTTCATTTATTCTTATATAACATATGGAATCTTAGTCTGGGGTAATACTTTTGACTATAATCTGAATGTTATATATCGTCTTCAGAAAAGAATTGTTAGATATATTGTTGGTAAAAGATATTATGATCCCGTGGCACATTTATTTTCTGAGGTTAAAATTCTTAATGTCTATAATAATTACAAACTGATATCAGGAAACTTTGTGTATTCGATTACAATGAGATTGATTAAATTGGATTGATTTAAAGACTATTTTCAGAGTCTTTCGAATTTTCACAATTAAGAAACACGTCATAAGAGAGGATCTGAGTATGCCCATGTATCGATTGTCAATTGGGCAGAGATCTATCAAATACAATGCAGTAAAAATTTGGTCTGAATTTCCTGATGTTAAGAATGCAAAATCTTTAAAATGATTTAAAATCAAATGTATTCTTAAAAAGCAATGAAACCTTCTTCTATGTATCACTGTAATATGCCTCATAACCATTTGATCTTTTACTACTGTATACATTACTGTTGTCATAATTGAACTTTAAAGGAAATAGGGAGCATTAACTAAAAATAAGCGTCAGCTTACTATGCTCTCCTTTTTTGTTTCGCCTTTCCTATTAAACACCAATATTTAATATGATTGTTATTTCCCTTTTCTAATGCAATTGATATTTCTCAGCTCTTTCACTTCTCAAATTTTCTCATGTATATATTAATTATTATTAGATAATTATGCTATGTAAATGTATATTGTACTGACTGGCAGAATAAGATAAAGATTATTATTATTATTAACCCAGTGTCGCAAAGGCTTTCTGATGGGTCGCGAAAGGTTTTTGACCCTGTCAGTTAGCCTGAGGTACTGTATTATTGCGGCTGAGGTGAATGTGGATTCCAATATTTCGGTAACGAGATGAAGGGGGAATTGGAATATTGGATAGCGAGGTGAAGGGTGAATTTCAATTTTGGGTCGCGAGGTGAATGGGAATTTGAATTTTGTATCGTGGGGTGAAGGATGAATTTCAATTTTGGGTCACGGAGTGAAGGGTGAATTTGATTTTTGGGTCGCGAGGTGAAGGGGAATTTGAATTTTGTATCGTGGGGTGAAGGATGAATTTGAATTTTGGGTCACGGAATGAAGGGTGAATTTGATTTTTGGGTCGCGAGGTGAAGGGGAATTTGAATTTTGTATCGTGGGGTGAAGGATGAATTTGAATTTTGGGTCACGGAATGAAGGGTGAATTTGATTTTTGGGTTGCGAGGTGAAGGGGAATTTGAATTTTGTATCGTGGGGTGAAGGATGAATTTGAATTTTGGGTCACGGAATGAAGGGTGAATTTGATTTTTGGGTTGCGAGGTGAAGGGGAATTTGAATTTTGTATCGTGGGGTGAAGGATGAATTTGAATTTTGGGTCACGGAATGAAGGGTGAATTTGATTTTTGGGTTGCGAGGTGAAGGGGAATTTGAATTTTGTATCGTGGGGTGAAGGATGAATTTGAATTTTGGGTCACGGAATGAAGGGTGAATTTGATTTTTGGGTTGCGAGTTGAAGGGGAATTTGAATTTTGTATCGTGGGGTGAAGGATGAATTTGAATTTTGGGTCACGGAATGAAGGGTGAATTTGATTTTTGGGTCGCGAGGTGAAGGGGAATTTGAATTTTGTATCGTGGGGTGAAGGATGAATTTGAATTTTGGGTCACGGAATGAAGGGTGAATTTGATTTTTGGGTCGCGAGGTGAAGGGGAATTTGAATTTTGTATCGTGGGGTGAAGGATGAATTTGAATTTTGGGTCACGGAATGAAGGGTGAATTTGATTTTTGGGTTGCGAGGTGAAAGGGAATTTGAATTTTGTATCGTGGGGTGAAGGATGAATTTGAATTTTGGGTCACGGAATGAAGGGTGAATTTGATTTTTGGGTTGCGAGGTGAAGGGGAATTTGAATTTTGTATCGTGGGGTGAAGGATGAATTTGAATTTTGGGTCACGGAATGAAGGGTGAATTTGATTTTTGGGTTGCGAGGTGAAGGGGAATTTGAATTTTGTATCGTGGGGTGAAGGATGAATTTGAATTTTGGGTCACGGAATGAAGGGTGAATTTGATTTTTGGGTTGCGAGTTGAAGGGGAATTTGAATTTTGTATCGTGGGGTGAAGGATGAATTTGAATTTTGGGTCACGGAATGAAGGGTGAATTTGATTTTTGGGTTGCGAGGTGAAGGGGAATTTGAATTTTGTATCGTGGGGTGAAGGATGAATTTGAATTTTGGGTCACGGAATGAAGGGTGAATTTGATTTTTGGGTCGCGAGGTGAATGGGAATTTGAATTTTGTATCGTGGGGTGAAGGATGAATTTCAATTTTGGGTCACGGAATGAAGGGTGAATTTGATTTTTGGGTTGCGAGTTGAAGGGGAATTTGAATTTTGTATCGTGGGGTGAAGGATGAATTTGAATTTTGGGTCACGGAATGAAGGGTGAATTTGATTTTTGGGTTGCGAGGTGAAGGGGAATTTGAATTTTGTATCGTGGGGTGAAGGATGAATTTGAATTTTGGGTCACGGAATGAAGGGTGAATTTGATTTTTGGGTTGCGAGGTGAAGGGGAATTTGAATTTTGTATCGTGGGGTGAAGGATGAATTTGAATTTTGGGTCACGGAATGAAGGGTGAATTTGATTTTTGGGTTGCGAGTTGAAGGGGAATTTGAATTTTGTATCGTGGGGTGAAGGATGAATTTGAATTTTGGGTCACGGAATGAAGGGTGAATTTGATTTTTGGGTTGCGAGGTGAAGGGGAATTTGAATTTTGTATCGTGGGGTGAAGGATGAATTTGAATTTTGGGTCACGGAATGAAGGGTGAATTTGATTTTTGGGTTGCGAGGTGAAGGGGAATTTGAATTTTGTATCGTGGGGTGAAGGATGAATTTGAATTTTGGGTCACGGAATGAAGGGTGAATTTGATTTTTGGGTTGCGAGGTGAAGGGGAATTTGAATTTTGTATCGTGGGGTGAAGGATGAATTTGAATTTTGGGTCACGGAATGAAGGGTGAATTTGATTTTTGGGTTGCGAGTTGAAGGGGAATTTGAATTTTGTATCGTGGGGTGAAGGATGAATTTCAATTTTGGGTCACGGAATGAAGGGTGAATTTGATTTTTGGGTCGCGAGGTGAATGGGAATTTGAATTTTGTATCGTGGGGTGAAGGATGAATTTCAATTTTGGGTCACGGAATGAAGGGTGAATTTGATTTTTGGGTTGCGAGTTGAAGGGGAATTTGAATTTTGTATCGTGGGGTGAAGGATGAATTTGAATTTTGGGTCACGGAATGAAGGGTGAATTTGATTTTTGGGTCGCGAGGTGAATGGGAATTTGAATTTTGTATCGTGGGGTGAAGGATGAATTTCAATTTTGGGTCACGGAATGAAGGGTGAATTTGATTTTTGGGTTGCGAGTTGAAGGGGAATTTGAATTTTGTATCGTGGGGTGAAGGATGAATTTGAATTTTGGGTCACGGAATGAAGGGTGAATTTGATTTTTGGGTCGCGAGGTGAATGGGAATTTGAATTTTGTATCGTGGGGTGAAGGATGAATTTCAATTTTGGGTCACGGAATGAAGGGTGAATTTGATTTTTGGGTTGCGAGTTGAAGGGGAATTTGAATTTTGTATCGTGGGGTGAAGGATGAATTTGAATTTTGGGTCACGGAATGAAGGGTGAATTTGATTTTTGGGTTGCGAGGTGAATGGGAATTTGAATTTTGTATCGTGGGGTGAAGGATGAATTTCAATTTTGGGTCACGGAATGAAGGGTGAATTTGATTTTTGGGTTGCGAGTTGAAGGGGAATTTGAATTTTGTATCGTGGGGTGAAGGATGAATTTGAATTTTGGGTCACGGAATGAAGGGTGAATTTGATTTTTGGGTCGCGAGGTGAATGGGAATTTGAATTTTGTATCGTGGGGTGAAGGATGAATTTCAATTTTGGGTCACGGAATGAAGGGTGAATTTGATTTTTGGGTTGCGAGTTGAAGGGGAATTTGAATTTTGTATCGTGGGGTGAAGGATGAATTTGAATTTTGGGTCACGGAATGAAGGGTGAATTTGATTTTTGGGTCGCGAGGTGAATGGGAATTTGAATTTTGTATCGTGGGGTGAAGGATGAATTTCAATTTTGGGTCACGGAATGAAGGGTGAATTTGATTTTTGGGTTGCGAGTTGAAGGGGAATTTGAATTTTGTATCGTGGGGTGAAGGATGAATTTCAATTTTGGGTCACGGAATGAAGGGTGAATTTGATTTTTGGGTTGCGAGGTGAATGGGAATTTGAATTTTGTATCGTGGGGTGAAGGATGAATTTCAATTTTGGGTCACGGAATGAAGGGTGAATTTGATTTTTGGGTTGCGAGTTGAAGGGGAATTTGAATTTTGTATCGTGGGGTGAAGGATGAATTTGAATTTTGGGTCACGGAATGAAGGGTGAATTTGATTTTTGGGTTGCGAGGTGAATGGGAATTTGAATTTTGTATCGTGGGGTGAAGGATGAATTTCAATTTTGGGTCACGGAATGAAGGGTGAATTTGATTTTTGGGTTGCGAGTTGAAGGGGAATTTGAATTTTGTATCGTGGGGTGAAGGATGAATTTGAATTTTGGGTCACGGAATGAAGGGTGAATTTGATTTTTGGGTCGCGAGGTGAATGGGAATTTGAATTTTGTATCGTGGGGTGAAGGATGAATTTCAATTTTGGGTCACGGAATGAAGGGTGAATTTGATTTTTGGGTTGCGAGTTGAAGGGGAATTTGAATTTTGTATCGTGGGGTGAAGGATGAATTTGAATTTTGGGTCACGGAATGAAGGGTGAATTTGATTTTTGGGTCGCGAGGTGAATGGGAATTTGAATTTTGTATCGTGGGGTGAAGGATGAATTTGAATTTTGGGTCACGGAGTGAAGTGTGAATTTGATTTTTGGGTTGCGAGTTGAAGGGGAATTTGAATTTTGCATCGCAAGGTGAAGGATGAATTTGAATTTTGGGTCGCGGTGTGAAGGGAGAATTTGAATTTTGGGTCGAGAGGTGAAGGGTGAATTTGAATTTTGGATCGCGAGGTGAAGGGTGAATTTGAATTTTGGGTGGCGAAATACATTGAATTTTGGGTCATGGGGTGAACAGATATTCATATTTTGGGTCGCTAGATGAGTATCTATTTGTATTTTGAGTCATAAGGTGAATAATTATTTGAGTCGCGAGATGAATTGATAATGCAGTAAAAATTTGGTCTGAATTTCCTGATGATGTTAAAAATGCAAAATCTTTAAAATTATTTAAAATCAAATGTAGAACGTTTCTACTTACAAAGCAATGAAACCTTCTTCTATGTATCAGTGTAATATGTCTCATAACCATTTGACCTTTTATACTATTGAATTATTGTGCTATTTGAATTATTGTATATTTTACTGTTGTCATAATTGAACTTTAAAGGAAATAGGGAGCATTAACTAAAAATAAGCGTCAGCTTACTATGCTCTCCTTTTTTGTTTCGCCTTTCCTATTAAACACCAATATTTAATATGATTGTTATTTACCTTTTCTGATGCAATTGATATTTCTCAGCTATTTCACTTCTCAATTTTTCTCATGTATATGTTACCGCTAAAGCTCGAAAGCCGTTAATGTGCACATTACCTAGCTAATCTGCAGATTAACTGATTCGCTCCGTTAACGTGCGGAATCAAGAGTTTTCCGCATTTTACCTAGGTAATGTGCACATTAACGGCTTCCGTATCGTTAAAGTTCAAAAGTTTGTTTCTCTCATAGTGGTGAATCTCTTGAATATGAATCTTCGTGTCACGTGATTCACTCGTCCGCATTATAAGAAACGCCCCGGATGAGCGGAGGCCAAGTGAGAACGAATCGGTAAAGTGATTCATTCTTGATAACGAATCACTAAAATGATTCGTTCTCACTTGGACTGCTCATTTTGGGGGCGTTTTTTATAATTCGGACGACTGATTCATGTTGACAGAGGGATGACCCTGGTTTCAACTCTACTCTCGGACACTAGATAAATAACATTATGTTAATTTAAGCGTACAGAAACGTTCCTGTTGTTCCAGCAAAGATCTTATTTTCACTTTAACGAGTGCCTAGTAGGTAATGTGCAGATTATCCAGGTAATTTGCAGATTACCTAGGTAATTTGAGAAATGAAACAATTTTCCGCACTTTAACGGATCACCCTAGTTAATCTGCACAATGCCTAGATAATCTGTAGAATAACTGATTTCTGCACTTTAGCGGTAACATATATATTAATTGTTATTAGATAATTATGCTATGTAAATGTATATTGTATTGACTGGCGGAATAAAATAAAGATTATTATTATTATGTAGGAAGAAGACTTTTACGCAATTTGACAGTACGGACACATTACAATTGATTAAAGAAAACTGAACGGTTTTTTTCTAAGAAGGCATTCGATCGCAAAAGATAGAGAAAAGTCTAAAACGTCGATCCGCAGTTTTTCTTTTTCAATCACAATCAAAGGAGAAAAAAAAAGATTCGGATTTACCGCCAATTAATCTCGATTTGACAAAAAAAAAACACGAAACCTTGGCATTTCAATTTTCATTCGTTAGGAGGGAGGGATTTGGAGGGAGGGATTTGGAGGACTAGTTATCACGTGCTTACTCAAGTACAAGTTGACGTGAAACAAAATCGCCCGATCTTTTTATTATTCATTCTCCGTATTCCCCCCCCCTCCCTCCTTTATTGTTTTTCATCGGAGGTTTAATTCGCATGCCTTTCAAGGACACCGCTAATTAAGTCTGCTCGTGGAAGCTGCATTATCCGATACCGTATTTAGTAAACAATGTAGTTAGTCATCTCGGTTGTCATGGCATTCTCCTCATTTATATCGGTAGTCATGGCAACCGAAAGCGCTGGAAAGAAATCTCGTGATTATGATTCTGTGCACGTAGAGGTTTATTTCGCTTGTCTCGTAAAGGAACGATCTCGGTGGGAAAAAAAGGAAGTCGCCGTTGCTTCAGTTATACGATCGTTTTTTTTTTTGTTGCGATGCAGCAGCCAGCTTAGCATTATCTGCCGATGAATTTGGGTTGCAATAACAACAGCCGTAGTTAGGATGAGAGGAAATTAAAGATCGTTTTGTAAAAGGGGCATAGTTCAGATTTTTCGTTTATTCAGGTGAATTTATCAGCGAAGAAATTTTGCGAAAAGAGAAATTGATCGAAATAGAGTCGAGGATTTAAAAGATGTAAAACCGATTTATTTTCCTATTTGAAAATTAGAGAAAAAGTTCGTGAGTTGGGTTGTTTTACCTCTGAGCGGCACATTTTTGCACACCAATGGCCAGGTCACAAGAACCCCGAAGGCTCAGAGAAGGTTGGGGGAGGGGTTGTTTTACCTCTGAGCGGCACATTTTTGCACACCAATGGCCAGGTCACAAGAACCCCGAAGGCTCAGAGAAGGTTGAGGGAGGTGTTGGGTTGTTTTACCTCTGAGCGGCACATTTTTGCACACCAATGGCCAGGTCACAAGAACCCCGAAGGCTCAGAGAAGGTTGGGGGAGGGGTTGGGTTGTTTTACCTCTGAGCGGCACATTTTTGCACACCAATGGCCAGGTCACAAGAACCCCGAAGGCTCAGAGAAGGTTGGGGGAGGGGACCCACTGGAACAGCTGTTGGGAGACAGATGGTGGCCTCCCGTCAAGGCCATCCAGCGTGTTCTTTAACGTAACAGAGCATAGCTCTCCCGCACACGGGGACACGGTTTAACGTCTCATCTGACGGACGGCGGCCTTTCCAATCCCATCGGTGTCCCCTACTGATCGTGGGCAGGGCGGAAAATTTTGCGGAGATAAATCTCAAAGCTGACCAAGCTGGGACTCAAACGTAGGAACTACAGATTACGAGTCTGGCGCACTACCGACTGAGCCACCCCCCCATCCCAAAAGTTCGTAATGTTGTAAGGTTTTATGGCACAGTTATCAACACTGACATCTGCATATTATGAGCCTACCCCTTCCCCCCCTCCGACCCGAAAACTCTGGTGACTACGGGAACAATAATAATATACATATGTGGGGACATAATGCAGTATATATTGTCTTCGGTTTAATTACGTGTTCTAAAACCACAGCGAATGTTGGAAAAGGAGATGCACTGGACAACTGTTAGAAGTTGAAAACTTCCCGCAAGCCATCCAGAGTGTTCTTTAACGTGCACGGTGTACGTCTCTCCTGCACACGGAGCCACAGTTTAATATTCCTTCAGACGGACAGCGGCCTTGCCAAGTCCAACGGTGCCTCCCTATCTCACCAATGGCAGGTACGGGGTTTAGCAGGTCTGAATCTCAACGCTGGCTTAGTTGGGACTCGAACCCGGGAACTGCAGATTACGAGATTCACTTGTATCGACTGAAATAAACCACGCCTTTTTTGGGAAGGAGCACGAGAACTAATCATTCCTTCCTCCCACAGTAGTTAAGCCCTTGGTACCTTAAAAAAGCATTTCTTCTTTATTTTTTTAAATTTAAATTTTCTTTTTATTTTCACAAAACTAAGTGCTTGTCCTGTCAGTAGGGTGCACCGATGAGCTTAGAAAGGCCGCCGTCCGTCGGATGGGACGTTAAACCGTGGTCACGTGTATGGGAGAGCCGTACCCTTTGCACGTTGGGTTGTTTTACCTCTGAGCGGCACTTTTTTGCACACCATGGGCTAAATGGCCGAAGGCTCAGAGGAGGTTGGGGGAGGGGACCCACTGGAACAGCTGTTGGGAGACAGATGGTAGCTCCCGTCAAGGCCATCCAGCGTGTTCTTTAACGTGCACAGGGTATCTCTCTCCCGCACACGGGGCCACGGTTTAACGTCCCATCCGACGGACGGTGGCCTTTCCAAGCCCGTCGGTGTCCCCTACTGACCGTGGGCAGGGCGGGGAATTTTTCGGAGATAAATCTCAACGCTGACCCAGCTGGGACTCGAACCTGGGAACTACAGATTACGAGCCTGGCGCGCTACCGACTGAGCCACCCTGCCCCCCTTTGCACGTTAAATAACACGCTGGGTGATCTTGACGGACGGCTACCATCTGTCTCTCAACAGCTATTCCAGTGGGTCCCCTCCCTCAATCTTCTGAGCCTTCGGGGACCTTGTGACCTGGCCATTTAGTCCATTGTGCGCAAAAAAAGTGCCGGTCAAAGGTAAAACAACCCAACCTATTAACCCCGGAGCCACTAATTCCACCTCGCCAGGTGAATTGATGGAAAATGATAATCCCAAAGCAATAGGAAATTATTTCAACGATGCAATCGATATTCGGATGCTGGCTGATATGGAGGGTGATGCACGCCCGTATAAGATTGATGCAGCCAATCATTAAATGTTTTGCATCCCCAGTTAAAAACAAAACACGATGCATTCGTTCAAGGAATGCGTTCAATTTCCTAACGGAGAATGGAGCTACTTACTTTTTTTCAGTAAATAAATCGATGCCGAACAACTGCGGGGCCAGTAAATGGATCATTTAGTGTCTTTTGCTAATAAATTGAGAATGAAAGGCACTCTGCATTTCGAGTATTTCGACTGCAAAAAGCAAAACTCCGTTCATATTTATCTTGGTGCTGAAACTGAGTGATGAAACATCATCATCATCCGAAGTCGTAAGAGCAATAATTATTCATTTATCAAAATAAGTGAATCAACCTTTCCTTCTTTTAGAGAGTGTTTACGGTGATAGTCGAAAACGATTTGTTAGCGAAATTGTTGAAGTAGAAAAAAATGATGAGAAAGAACATTAAAGTTTATTTGCGTAACTTTACATTTACTTTTATGGAACAATTTCATGCCTTATTTAATGGGACATGCCTTATGTAATGCCTTATTTAATTATTTCATGCCTTATTTAATGGGTTGGCTCGGTCGGTATCGCGCCAGGCTCAAAATCTGTAGTATCTAGGTTCGAGTCCTACCTGAGTTAGCGTTAAGATTCATCTCCGTTAAACCTCCTCCCTGCCCTCGGTGAGAAACTGGACACAGATGTGCTTAGGAAAGCCGCCATCCATCGGATTGGATGCTAAGCCGTGGCCCCGTATGCGGGAGAGCCATACTCTATGTACATTCAGGAACGCTAGATGGCCTTGATGGGAGGCTACCGTCTGTCTCCCAATAGCTGTTCCAGTGGGTCCCTTCCCCCACTTCCTCTGAGCCTTGGGGCTCATGACCTGGCCATCTAGGGGCGGGGGTGGCTCAGTCGGTAGCGCGCCAGGCTGTTAATCTGTAGTTCCCAGGTTCGAGTCCCAGCTGGGTCAGCGTTGAGATTTATCTCCGCAAAATTCCCCGCCCTGCCCACGGTCAGTAGGGGACACCGATGGGCTTGGAAAGGCCGCCGTCTGTCGGATGGGCCATTAAGCCGTGGCCCCGTGTGCGGGAGAGCCATACCCTGTGCACGTTAAAGAACACGCTGGATGGCCTTGACGGGAGGCTACCATCTGTCTCCCAACAGCTGTTCCAGTGGGTCCCCTCCCCCAACCTTCTCTGAGCCTTCGGGGTCCATGTGACCTGGCCATTTAGCCCATGTGTGCAAAAAAGTGCCGCTCAGAGGTAAAACAACCCAACCCTGGCCATCTAGCCACTATATGCTAAAAAAAGTGCACATAAAAGTTCTCCTTGCCTCTTCTGTCTTCATTTGTGGAATTTTTTTCCCACCTCGCCTTCTTCTCTATTTTCATTTGCAATCTTTTTTCGCTTTTCCTCAATTCTACTAAGGAAATCTTTCCCCTTGCCCTCTTCTTCGCTCTTGGAAAATCATCCTTTCATGTCCTCTTCTAAGTCTTTATTTGTAGAATTCTTTTCCGTCCTCCTCTGCCTCATTTTCAACGCATCTTCGTTACGGAAAGCCTCCTACGTGTCCTCTTCTTCGAGACTCTCATCTGTAGACTTCTTCCCTTTCATCTCGTTTTCAACACTACTTCATTTGAAAAATCCTCTTCTTCTTTCTCTTCTCTCATTCATTTGGTGAAACATCCACCTTATTTTCTCCATCACTGCATTCGTTTCATGAGTCCTCCCGATACTCACTCCTCTTTGCTTTCAAATTCAATTCAAATCAATTTTCAAAAAGTATTATCTATAATTATTTTACATAAAAAATCCCACTAAGCCGAAGCTTATCAGCGGGAATGTATATGGTTTTGACAGATATGATCTAGATTACATCAGTATCATTACATAAAATGAAAGTGAAAATATAAAGCTCCAAGTTTCCTTCTTCCTGAATGTTTTTAATTATCTCCACGGTGTCTCTCGCCCACTATTTTTCATTATCTCCGTTTCGGAGAATCATCCTTGCTTTCTTCGCTAAATTTCATATGATGAATTTTCCACCTCAGAGCATGAAATACCCACACACGTCACTACTCAGTATTTGAATCTGGTGCTAGTCCAGCAGGGCCACAATATTGCCAAGATCACCATTCTTCAAGTTATTTGGGGGCGGGGGTGGCTCAGTCGGTAGCGTGCCAGGCTCGTAATCTGTAGTTCCCAGGTTCGAGTCCCAGCTGGGTCAGCGTCGAGATTTATCTCCGCAAAATTTCCCCGCCCTGCCCACGGTCAGTAGGGGACACCGATGGGCTTGGAAAGGCCGTCGTCCGTCGGATGGGACGTTAAGCCGTGGCCCTTTGTGCGGGAGAGCCATATCCTGTGCACGTTAAAGAACACGCTGGATGGCCTTGACGGGAGGCTACCATCTGTCTCCCAACAGCTGTTCCAGTGGGTCCCCTCCCCCAACCTTCCCTGAGCCTTCGGGGTCCTTGTGGCCTGGCCATTTAGCCCATGGTGTGCAAAAAAGTGCCGCTCAGAGGTAAAACAATCCAATCCAATCTTCAAGTTATTTAATCTAGTTTTATTGTAAATCGCTTTTATTAACATGCTGTACGAGTTTTAAATTGTGACGGGGTGTTTTATCTGTCAACTTTTTTTTGCACACAGCGGCTAAATGGCCACGTCGCAAACACTCAAGGGCTCAAAGTTGGATAGGCGATCCACTGGGCAGATGGTAGGACAGACATCATCCAGTGTGTTGTTTAATGTGCACAAAGTTCGACTCTCCTGCACAAGACACAGATTGGATTTCCAAAGTGTGGGGTGCGGGATTTTCCACGGAAGTTTTATGGTAAAATTGATTTTTTTGCCATTGCACATACATTTGGGGGGATAAAATCTTTGCTAAGGGGGGTGCCTTTCTACAAAGTTTCATATTAGTTCAAACTTCATCCTAAAAGTTTCGAAACAACTGTTAAATCTTAAAAACATTGGAATTTGTTTTACCTCTAAGCGGTACTTTTATGGGCCAATGGCCTAGATGATCAGGTCACAAGGTGCTAGGGTTGTTGGGTTAACCTCTGAGTGGCAATTTTTACACACAATGCGCTAAATGTCCAGGTTACAAGGATCCCGAGGGCTCAGAGAAGGTGGGGAAAGGGTTGGGTTGTTTTACCTCTGAGCGGCACTTTTTTGCACACCATGGGCTAAATGGCCAGGTCACATGGACCCCGAAGGCTCAGAGAAGGTTGGGGGAGGGGACCCACTGGAACAGCTGTTGGGAGATAGATGGTAGCCTCCCGTCAAGGCCATCCAGCGTGTTCTTTAACGTGCACAGGGTATGACTCTCCCGCACACGGTTTAACGTCCCATCCGACGGACGGCGGCCTTTCCAAGCCCATCGGTGTCCCCTACTGACCGTGGGCAGGGCGGGGAATTTTGCGGAGATAAATCTCAACGCTGACCCAGCTGGGACTCGAACCTGGGAACTACAGATTACGAGCCTGGCGCGCTACCGACTGAGCCACCCCCGCCCACTGTGGGGAAAGGGAACCCGTTGGACAGTTATTCAGAGACAGCTGGTAGCCTACTGTCAAGGCAATCCAGCATGTTCTTAAATGTGCAGGGAGGGTTGCGGAGATAAATCTCAACGTTGGCCCAACTGAGAACTGTAGACTACGAACCTGTTGCGCTACCGAGCAGCCCCACCCGGCACAGTGGAGGCTCGAACCTTGTTAACAGCAAACTATGAGTATGGCACGCTACAGACTCAAACAACAAAAGAGGAACAGAATGAATTTTGAAATATGTTTATGAAAAGCGGTGGGGGAAAAATCTAACCAACTTATTCTCGAGTTAAAGAATATTTTTAATAATAATAATCTGTAAAATTTTTACGGAAAATAAAAATGTTTATCAGAATCTATATATATTTAGATGTTTCTTAAAATAATTAATTTAAATCAATCAATTATATATATATACAAGTTATTATATATAAATCAAACTTATGTCTGTAGTGTTCTCATACATTGCAGCCGAGAGCTGAGAAAACTATTTGATAGGAACCCTAGCCGAAACTTTAGGTTAAACATTTCGTCGGCAGAACTTTTCCCATCGTCGTAGGCATAGTGCTGCCATCTATCGATCAATTTCATACGAAAATATCGTATAACCTTTTGGATACGAATTACAAAAACTTTCCGAGGTCTAATGAAATGGTCAATTTCGTATTTGACAATTGATCAGATTCACTGCGTTTCTATTCTTTTGGAGAATAGCCTGCAAAAATCGCATTAATTTACAAATATCTTATAATTAAGTTGGAAACGAGACTTACGTACGTTTGCGACCTGTTCCATCAGCATCTACGACATTATTACAATGTATCTGATTAAGGCCAGCACATCCATTTCAACTGAGGGATTAAATAGAGGGTAACAATGGTGGTGAGTCGGTCTAGCGACTCGCCTGCTCTTCTACGCTGCAGGAAGTTGTCTGTTTCCATTTAATGAATTGTTTACCCATTTTTAGTGTTCTGTGTTTGGCAACACCCTGAATATGGTGCGGAATGACATTTGCCTACCCCCACAGCCTAAAACATTTTGCTTACAATCTTAAAATATTTAAAAAATTCTTCTATTTCCTTCTTATACTGCCAACAAATATTAAAATCATTTCTGAAAATTAATGTTTTTTCCAATAAGCTAGATCACTCGAAAAAAAATCACTTATTAAAATGTCACGATGTGCAAGCTTTATACAACTGTTTCTGAAACCTAGATTTGTCACGTATCAAGCTCGTATCTGAGAGAGGTTACTAAGATACTGTTTGATATTGTCCACCCACCTCATTCTAAGTCTGCTATTTGCCATCAAGATTTTAAGCAGCGTTCATAATTCTATTGGTTATAGCTCGCATGAAAAAAAATAACTAGAGTGATCTCTCTCTCTAGACAAAATGCTGCTTAAAGGTAGTTAATAAAACTTACACCTAACTTCTTTTATTCCCAAGACGAAAACTGGCATTTCTCTACAAACGTTGTTGCCATCTTTTCCTGAGGAGTATCTAATGTTTGTACGCATTACTATGTTATGGTAATGTGTACAAATGTATTAAAATGGGTAATCTGTACAAATATATTAAAATGTATTAAATTACCATGTATGGTAATACTTGTATGCACCATGTATGGTAAGTACCCACAGACTTGGAAAGGCAGCCGTCCGTCGGATAGGACGTTAATACGTGGGCCTTGTTCACTTTAAAGAGCACACTGGTTAGCCTTGACAGAAGGCTACGGTCTCCTAACAGCTGTCTAGTGGATCCCCTTCCCCACAGCCCTTTCGAAGATCTTGTGGCCTGACCATTTAGACCACTGTGGCTATGGATGTGTGTGTCGTTTTTCTGCTGAGGTCTTGCCATCCTCTCAGATCTTCCACTTTGGCATATAAACTGACAGGCTCCTGTCAGACCTCTGTGGCAAGCAGCTGCTTGAGGGGGTATTTATTTTTATTTTATACAAAAAAAGGTGTGGAGGTATAATAATCCAACTGACGGACTTGATTTGTACAATTCCAATTGCATTGCAACAAAGACCTCACTTTCACTGTCGTGCTATATTATGGAAATGCACATCAACGACACTGAATGCCCAATTAAATAGAACAATCATCTCTGTGGGAAATTCAAGGACAGAATTTGACTGATTCACAAAGTAAGTTCTGAGCATCTATCTCTACACAGTTATAAAAACTTCAGAGCCAACATTCCTCAACTAACTATATCCGAACACAGAATAAACAGCCCCCCACTCCCGTGTTTCAGATAATGACTAGCTTCGTTTATTCACAAAACTAATGGAACAAAGTCAGCATATTCGAAGATAAGTGCTAACATCCCTTCAAAATTAACTATGTAAACGAAATTTCCCGTTCCACGGATATGATACAAGCCGACAGTTTGTTTTCGCGATGCTATGTCTGCTAATCGCTTTATGAACCTCGAGCCCGTCTAATCTTCCTAACACATCGTCGCACAGTCAGCGTTATCTTTAATTACCCGCATCTGCAACGGTACAAGCCGAAATCCGCGACATTCAGTAAACCTGAGAATGACACACGTTATTTACCAAGAGCAACAGTTGACCAGAGACGAAGGACCCGCGACGTGGGATTTGCGAAGCAGTCCTAATTCAGTGGATAATGAGAGGCCGCTCTAAGACGCTTTGCGAAACGGTGATTGTCATAGGAACGCCGTGGAGCAATATTTCTCTTGCACGAATATGTGCAACTACCCGAAAATTAACGACTGATTCCGAGAGATAGAACGAGCTAATGAGGGCATCACGTGGCCCGTGCAGAGAGAGCACGCTTCTACGCTACAAGCAAATGGGGGAAATTAAACAGAACAGCGAAGGGAATTAATTTCCCTATTGTTCACCGAAGTTCCGACCACGTTATCTTGAATACTTTCAATACCAGGGAACAAAATGGAATCTCCTAAGTTATCATAGAGGGGGAAGCAGAGTAGTTGGGTTTTTTTTTTTTGAGAGGCACTTTTTTTGCACAGAATGAGCTAAAATGTCGAAATCACAAGGTTCCCAAGGGCTCAGAAGTTAAGGGATGGGAGCCACTGGAGAACTGTTAGCAGAGAACTGGAAGCCTTCCTTCAAGGCCATCCACACGGAGCCATGTCTTTAAGTCCCCATCAGACGGAGAGAGAAGTTTAGAAACCCAACGGTATCCCCCTTTCTGATCGTGGGCAGGGCGGGAGTTTAGCGGAGATAAATCTCAATGCTGTGCCAGGAACTGCAGGTTACGAGCCTGGATTGCTAACGACTCTCCAGCCTATAGAGGGAGGGGGAGAGAATTTCACGAATGTCGATCGTGACGAGTTTCATGTTAAATGAGAGCTTGCAATGTGGCGAGTATCATTTCCTAGAGATGACTTCGGCTCAAATTTTCAAAACAAATTCTACGACACATCGCAATTTATATAATAAAAATGCACGCGCTAACCATTTTTTTAATTCTATTATGGGCTATTACAAACTTTAAATAATTATAATTATTTGACATCAAAATTAAATTAATGTTATTTGGAGCGAAAAACACTGGAAATATTTTGTAGAAGCTAAAAAATTCTTGAGCAACGCCATTACAGTGAATAAAATTATAAATTTAATATTAAATTTAAAATAAAATTTAATTAATATTAAATTTATTACAAATTTATTAACAAAAGAGAGAGTACATAAAAAAATTTTGAGAAAGTGAATGGTGCTTATTCTTAATAGCTAAACGCTGATTACAAGATGGAAATAATAATTAAATTGTTTTTTAATAATCATTTTTCACATTCCGAGAAAAATTAGAAATTTAAAATATGATCGTGTCCGAAGTCAGTTGTGCTCTTTTGAGCCTGACAAAGCCCTAACCCGATCTCTATCATCTGCTATATAAAGAGTTTGAGTTAAGGATTCGAGCAAAACCAAGTAAATCAGTTAGTACTATATATTTAACAAATAAACAACTACTAACAGTTACCTCCAAAATGTATTTTAATAGATCTTAACAAAATATAATCATTGCTCTTGAAAAATCTGAAGTACAAGAATGAACCAGTATCATTTAGCCTCTTCAGATTTCGGTTGTCTTACAAAAATATTATCCGCTGACAAGATTAACAGTAGAACACGTAAACTGGGTGATTCACAGGAATTTCAGCGGTCACATTTCACTAACAATTGCTTGGAATGTAACACGAAACTCGCATTTTTAAACGACTGCTAAATTTTCACTCCATTTACAATCTGTTGTTCAGATTCTTACACTTTTAAGACATTTTGATTAAAAACGAAAAAATTAAAATATCCACAAATCTCAAACATCCAAGTATTATTGCAGTAAATTCTAATTTAGGGGGGATAACCAAAATAAGGGGAACCAATTTAGAGGGAATAACCATTTTACAAAAACTTTTGCTTTCACTGTAAAAAAAATCACAGATTCAGCTTTCCAAACTATAATTTTCATTTACACTCGTTGCAAATGAAACCGACCTATCTAAAACGCCAGAAAAGTTAACACAAATACGAAAAGCCCTAGTTTTGAACTTGTATTACTAAAAAGAATTCGAGTATTTCTATAAATGAGCAGTTCTGATGGTTGCTTCAAGGGATTTCAAACGAATACGAGTTTCACTTCGATAATAATGCAAAAATAGCACCAATGTCATTCTGTTGCTAACTGGCAGATTACTAAAGACGTAAAACTATGCACAGGAAATTTACAAAACTAAAACTTTCACTAAATATTACACACAATATTAACCCTTTGCAACACAATTTCAGTATCGTAAATTAATGTAACCTTACGGAGTTAAAAAAAAAAAGGCACTAACGAATATCACTACAACAATACCAATCTACAGTCAACGGTAGCCATAAAAAGAACTGAAAATATATTGATCAAGAGAAAAATATCATGACTAGGAAGGAGTTCATGAAATATAAGAAATCTTTCGGAATAGCAGCTGAATAATTATAGAGAAAATCTGTAAGTTTTTCTATAACAGTAATTCAGTGATGATACTCAATAGAACAGAATCTCTATTTGAAACATTTTTCTGGTAATAAAAATAGTAAAATCATAATAGTTTGACTAATTATATTAATGGGTAAAAAAATTATTGCTCCTGATTAACTGTTACAAAATTATTTTGATAAAAGCTGCTTGTATTTTGCATCAGAGAGAGAACATAAACGGTGAGCAATGAGAACTTTGATGGCATTTGGTCTGCATAATTCAATTCAAAATACTTGAGGACAAAATTTTATTAGGGAAATTCAAAATTAAAATTTTACTTCAACAAAATTAACTTAAAAACATTTCTTAAAATATTATTATCTGTATTAAGAAGACAAAGACAAAAAAAAGGAAAAATTGAAATGCTGGTTCGCAATACTAACTATGAAGGTAGTCTAGTGTAATAACCAAAACTATGTGATCAGCAATGAAAAAAATTTACAGAATTGCTGCACTAAGGTGCATATCTATTACAATTAAGCTTACAAATTATATAAGAAATTTGAAATTGTCAAACTTTGCATTATTTACAAACGGTCCTGTAAAATTCATACAGCACATTATAAAGAGAATGATGCATATATTGAACAATCACACTATCATTGTGTATTGAATGCTTAACAAGAAATTTACAACTTTAGAGTGTTTCTCTTTTCCAATATTTTGATACCTTTTATTATCTTTAAGGCTTAGTATGTCTTTTCTTAAGCATGAGCATTACACTACTGCACACAACACACTGCTCATAATTTGCAAAACACACATAAAATAGCTATTTATGGCAATTATATCTTGTAGAAACACGTATCATTCATATTTGCATTTTTCGTTTTGTATCACTGCACATTGCATTCCACTTGGAAGTATCACATTTTTAACAACCTTACGCTACCGAGGATTTTATTAGAATTTTTATTTGGCACTACTACTGGACAAAAATAATAAAAGAATTACATTAAGGGCAAAAAACATCCAAATACAAGAAAAAACAAAAACGATGGCGATAATCTGCAGCAGAAATATGTGAACAAATTAAGCTATTTAACATAATGTAACAATCCTTCAGCGATTTCTTGAGCAAATCTGAAAGTTGTTTGCATATTTAAAGCTTTGCACTAGAACTTACACACAATATTAAAATACACAACACTGTTTATTGATTGACTTCAAAGTCAACATGTAACTCTGTAAATTTACTATTTATTAATTGAAAATTCTTAAATTAAAAAAAAACTATATAAAAGAAATACTAAATATTTTTCCTATTAATAGGTACAATAAACTATATTGGAAAGCTATTATGTAGGTATAAAAGGCAAATCTGAATTAATTAATTTGGGAGGACAATAGAACAGCCAATGGGATGATTGTATATTATCAACACACGTAAAGGTGAAAGGCAATTTTTTTACTATTAGCTGCAGAACTGTTGGGGGTGGGGAGGAAGTAGCAATAATCTCCCTGGGTCCATCACTTAATAAAACTAGTAGAAGGCAAAATCATATCAGAATAAAACGTAATAAATCAAAAAATATAAGGAATGATAAAGCACTATTCAACATACCATTTCAGTGCACTTTTTTCTAAGTTCCTAAATTCAATAGTAATCAAAATTGTGCAACAGGTTCAAAAATTAACTTTGAATTTAATACAATTATATATTCTTAAAAATCACATTAGTTAAGATTACACAAACAAAAAAACTCATCTGATGAAGAAAATAAAAAGCTGATTATCTAAATGTTATCATAATGGAATTAATCAGCTAAACTACTACTACTAATATTACTTTCCAAAAACTGTCTACTAAATAATCTACAACATGCATTTAACTTTACAGAAAATTAAGCTCCTCAATCAATTTTTTAATCACCCTGTTCAGATTTTGTGGACAGGCCTTAGTGCTTCAAAGTATATGTTATTACATAAGAAATAAGTTCATATCTGTGCTCTTAAATTCTCCAAGACATTAAAACACTATGAAAAAGTAAAGGCAGAATCTAATACGACCCTAAATTTAATTCTTTTTAAAAAACACTGCCTTTGAAACATAGATGGACTATGCTAATTTACTCCATGGACTAATAAGTAATTCACATATTAAACTACCTCAACAATACTCTTAAAATTATATAGTTTATACTTGAAAACACTAAAAACCATACTTGTTGTGCACAATATAAATAAGAGATTTTGCAAATAGGAACTGTGAGACAGTACATAAAATCATCATATGTGAAGATATATTTTTCTCTAGCTTATAAAAAGCTAACACAATAACCTTATTTAGATTAATACAATTGTATTTTAGTTAAATGCAGCAAGTATAAATATCAGTATTAAATCTAAGTGCTTAAGGCACACTGTTTATAGCAATTCTTTTAACTATTGCTACTTAATGTTTTTAGCTAAACTACTACAAATATTACTTTTAAAATGTCTGCTAAATAAGTTATAATGTGTATTTAACTTTGCAATATGTATTTAATTCAAGCTTACCATAGAGAGTCCTGATGTTCATTACATTTCAATAAATCTGAAATGAATATTTGCAAGAACATCTGGCAGAATTGATGAAGTTCTTAAAAATACACAAGCATTAAAAATCTATTGTGGTTTGATCTAATGAAACTATGATGCTTAATGACTACAATACAGCTATTTTTAAAGCAGAGCTACCCATTTACATTTTCAAGCAATCAGATTTTTTCTTTTTTAAATTTTGAAATCTTTTTACAAGCAAGATATGAAAGCAAAAAGACAACTGCATTTATATGTTTTATGCTTTTTGTGTGAAAAAAAAATTCAATTTTACACTTTTCACACATTCTCCAAGGCTATAAAATTTAAGCAGCTAACCGTTTGAGTAGTCCTGTTTTAAAGTATATATCTATAACTGCAGATCATGATCCTGGTGCGCTACCAACTGAGCCAACCCCATCCCAATTTTAGTGCCACTTTTGTTTTGCTAGACCAGTGGTTCTCAACCTTTTATGCTTCACATACCCTCTGGAAATGTGTATGTAACTGGCGTACCCCTTGTATAGATAGATAACACTATAGTTATAGTATAACAATGGGAATAAAATAAAACATATATATCAGTGGTTCTCAACCTTTTATGTTTCATGTACCCCCTGGAAATGTGTATGTAACTGGTGTACCCCTTGCATAGATAGATAAAACTATAGTTATAGTATAACAATGGGAATAAAATAAAACATATATATCAGTGGTTCTCAACCTTTTATGCTTCACGTACCCCCTGGAAATGTGTATGTAACTGTGTACCCCTTATATAGATAGATAAAACTATAGTTATAGTATAACAATGGTTATTTTTATTTTGTTACTAGATCTAGTGACTTTTGAGCTCTCATGACATACCCCAAAACACTTTTACCACATACCCCACATTGAGAACCCCTATGCTAGACAATGAATTAAAGAGACACCCACAAAAGAGGATTGGGAAGATAACCCATTTCAGATAGAAAAGAGAGAAAATAAGTTAGGTTGTTATAATAGGCTAAATGGCCAAGTTACAAGGACCCCAAGGGCTCAAAACAGGATGAAATCAAATAAGCCACTAAATATCTGTTAGAGATAAATGAGAGTGTCCATCAAGAGCAAGTTGTTCTTCGATACACACTGGGTTAAATATGCAGGCAGAAGTTACATTAATCTGTTACATATATGATACATTAGTTAGACATGAACTGACAAGGTAAAAAGAAGCTGAACTTTTCAACATGGTGCAGTTATTTCTCATCCACCCCCAACCTATTTAGAAAAAACTTCTTGCAGTTTAAATCCTTCTCATAAATGACCAACAAGCCTTAATTTTTTACAATTACAATATTTATTTTGATTTAGACAAATAAAAAAAAAAATCACATTTTTAATTCCCATTTAATATTTGTGAAAGAACAACATTCTCATCCCCAAAGGATGTTTAGAAAAACTAAATTTGAAACCTAAATCTTCAAAGTGCTGAAAATCATAACGTAACGATTACTGTTAGTTACCTAAATTAATATATCATATTCACCCGAAATGAGGATGGCACCACCAACACACTTAACAATTGCTCCACTTGAAATCCCCCCACTCCAAATTATTTTGTTTGCAATCTCAAAATCAATCAAAACAATGAGACAAAAAGCAGAATTCCATGAATCTGCAAAAGAATCCCAAAACTGATTACTTTATTACGATTTTGTGCTTTCACTGCAAGTAGTCTATGAAAAAAAAAAACTTACTATATGCCTATAATTAAAAACAATGAAACTATGTAAGAAAAATTTCTAGTTACAAAATATATCCAAAAATTATATACCAACAAAATGCAGAATTTCTGAACAAATACGAAAATATAATGGAATGTATAAGTAAGAAGATACACTACTACAATAAAAATCTGTATAAAGAGAACTTATTATTTAAAAGAGATATGCCAAAATGATTATCACTTCAAATTAAAAATAACAAAAGTATCAATTTGTCTAAAAAATTCAATGTGATATAGCAATCTAATTCTTTTGGTCTTTTCCACATGTTTGAATCTCAGTGATGAATATTTTTTATAAGAGTACATAAGAGTTCTAGATTTCTCTCTGCCTATGAGCATCTTAAACACATTTTTTAAGAGATACTTTTTGGGATGAAAATCAGAGCAGCCAATATAGTGTTTATGGAAAGAATATTATATTGGCATGACATCAATAGTCCTTTTGTTTAAGCAATATCTATTAATAATGCTATCAGAAATATTCTTAACCTTATTTGCAATTAACAATATTGAAGTGCTGATGTGGGAATATTTAGAGGGTTGGACAGTGAATGTCCAAGAAAACTGTCATAAAACTGCATTTGATGCAATGCAACAACCTTTACAATGCTCAAACTGATTGCCAAAATAATGAAGAAATTGTCCTTCAAATGTTGATGTCATTAGTGTAGTAATGGCTTCACTAATGAATTTCTTTGATGGAACTCAACAACAGATTGTCTTGGACTGAGGATGAATGGCTCAAAAGAGATGGAGGGAACCACTGCAAACACATTAGATCACATTGACCAATTGTTACCACACAAGGAGGTACCAAAAAGATGTTGGGAAAAGGTTGTCTTATAATTCACTTCTGGGAAGAGAAATAGGAACATTAACTGGCACTTGCTAGAAATTCATTAAATATACCATGAATTTAAATTTGTTGACTTATGCCTTAAATATTTGTACTTGGTCTGTAAGCACCTTCAGATATAAAATGACTGTCAGTAACAAAATTAAGTACTTACAATGATCTCAAGATATCTCTTTGCTCTAGTACAAGTGGAATGTGTCGGAAATTGCATATAATCACTTATCGATAGAGAAAACATTTAATGATGAATGAAATATGGAAAGCATTAGAACAATGGAGGAAGCTAAGAATCAGGAGAAAAATTGGCTCCTGGTAGATACACAGTCTACTTCTTCACTATGCCGTCATCTTGTCATATCCCTACAGAATGCAGTCTTGTTGAAACATTCTAATATCTTCTCCCAGTTTATGTTTTTAAAATTGCAATATACGAAACAAGAACATAGAAGAAATAGGAAGTTAAGATCCTTAAAAAAAAAAACCATGCCTATTTATATAATGCTTGCAACTTAACAGTTTTCTTGACAAATCTATATAGGGTGATGTGTCAAGTCCTCCTCCAGGGTGAAACTCAGGACCAAACAGTTCATATTTAGAAGCAATGAATGCATATAGAAAAATGGGGTGGGGTGCTCTTCCTGATGAGCAGCTGCAGTGTCCCCTGGTGATGAAGCATAAATCTTAGCAACATGAACTTCAGAAATATTGCAGAGAGGACCAAAATTTCAATGGCAAAGTTGTAGAGCAATACCAATTACATACAAATACATCATTGCCACTAGTGAAACCATATTAATGTCTGAGGACCACAATGAAAGGTTATCCAAAATTAGTCATTGTTGGTTTTTCAACAGTCTGATGTGCAGTAAGTGGTATTGTAATGTCTGCCAGGAAAGATTACTTCATGCCTGAGTGGTATTGCGCATGTTCGACAGGCACTTTTTTGTGCAGGAATCACAAGACATATGCAACACCCTTACTGCATCTTCAGAACCTTCAATGGTGTACAAACACCTTTGCTGATGCTGCCACACTGTATGCAGTCTGCTGAAGTGATGAGCACAATCATGTATTGTGGCTGACAGAGGCCACTTTGAGTATGGGTTATAAGAAAATCCCTGCTTATCTTGCAAGTTCTTTTATTATTTGCATTGTATGTCAGGTTGTCTGTATGTTACAGTTCTCAGATGTGATTAATCCAATTGCAATGATTGCAACAACATATTTGCAAGTAATCAGTGCTGCTCTACAACTTTGCCATTAAAATTTTGACTCTATCAGCAATATTTATGGAGTTAATGTTGTTAAATTATGTACTTTGTCACCAAGAGCACTGCAACCATGCTCATCAAGAAGAGCACCCTGCACTCTCCTATACACATCCACTGCTTCTGGAATTGCTTGTTCCCAAGTTATCACCCTGGAGAAGAACTTTATGCACCACCTTGTATAAATTCAATATATTTTAAATTGTGATTACAAAATATTACATATGATTATGGTAAAAATGCTGGAACATTAAGACATGAGCTGCCAAGTATGTGCATATATTGGAAAGCATGAAAATAATGGGTTACTAGGTATGCATCTTGTGCAATCAAAAATATATTTATATACATAAGGTATAGAGTTAAGCCTATTTATTTTCCCGAAATGAAGTTAACGATCTATACATATTACATTTAACATAATAAAAGTTTTATAAAATCTATTGTGCAAATATTAACAGTTTCAGGTATTGTGTCTGTTGTGCCATAAAACCCCAAATAACCAATCAGGTATTGTGTAGTTCAGACACAAAATAATTATACTCTTTCAGAAGATAAAAATTATTCTAACAAAAAAATTTCACATTTTACAAAATATTGTTCAGAAGTAGATATACTTAATAGCAAATGTTTTACATTTACATATTTTTTTAATTACTCATATAATCTCTTAAGATATCATGTCACATTTAAAATTTAACATTACATACAAATGACTAAGAAGGTTCATGAACACAAAAATAAAGCTGTGCATGTTAGCTGTTATAGAAATAATGACAATAAAGTAGCCTGAAAAATAGTTTTAATTTACAATATACAATGAATAAATGTCTCAGTTTTATATTTGAAAGTTGCAGAAAGAATTATCTAAAAGTTCAAATCAATATTTCACATCACAGCTTTGTTCCACAGAAACATTACATCATTGATAAATTACCCACACTGTAAGGTTAAAATAGAATATTGAGGGGTTAACTTTCATCTTTATTACAAAAGGTACCTGTATTTTTGGCAACACATTGCTATTTGTTACTACTAAATATCTTTATTACAACACAAGTAGCTGCCCAGTCACACCAAACAGCAATGCTCTTCAAGATAGAAGCCTTATTAGTACCAAATACCCACCAACCAGAAAATTATATGTACCATATTGCATTATCTCAGCATTGAATAAAACATGATGGAATTGGTCAGACCAAGAACAGTTCTACTAATAATAACTATGTGCAACCATAAAAAATTCAGTTAAGCAGCTAAACTTCATGAAACCATCAAATGCATCAAGAATTAAGTAATCAAGTGTTTTGAATGGCATATAATTGAACATACAATTTAGCAATTTTAATTTTAAACATGGCACTGTAAACATTTTATAGTTCTTAAATATTAGAAATAATTTGACATCAGTCAAACTGACATCAAGTTTGTTCATGACATTCACTGCAGAAAAGCTTTTATTTTCTAAATTATTTGCTATTAAATTATCTACTTTTAATTTTTATCTATCTTTACAATAATTACTTTTAAAAATGTAACAGTAAAAAGTATCTTCCGGTGAATAAACTCAATATACAAGCACAAATAATAAGTACTTTTATACAGAAATTAAAATATCTTTGGTCATAAAATGAGAGAATAATCCATTTATGAATATCATTATCTACAAATGAATGTGCACCAGAAAACAGATGCAAATGTTATTTGTATATAACAATAATTATCAGAAAATAACAAGTTTTCATCAAAGTTGCTGTATCAAAAATGACTACTATTTAACATTATATTTCTATATTTCAATTTCAATCTTCCACAGAAACTTTACAAATGGCACTGAAACAAAAAAAAACACATTTACCACTTAAAAATATCTATGTGTATTTGTATATATATGTGTGTGGTAATAACCTGAAACCTTCCTTTAGAAAATGGACTCATTTTTCCTTCATTTTGGTCACACAAAAGAAAGAATCATGCATCTGACATATTTATATGCATCGAGATTGATCTAACATCAAGCAACAGCTTCTAGACTTTCATAATTAATAACATAGTAATCATGATAGTACATCAGGATGCAAAGAGGCTGACCGATTATTAGTGACAACCACACAGCCATGTTACCATACTGGTTATGAAGATACTTGCTAACAAACTTGGCAAAAGGTATCTGAAATGGAAAGAAAACTTTATGCATTGAAACAGATATAAGTTATAGTTGCACTGAAATAGATACAGATTAAACAAGATTTTAAATAGCTTTTGTTTCAGATTAAAAAAAATTACTCATCTGCTAAACTAGAAATTAAAAAAATGATATTATCAACCCTACTAGAAACATTTTAACCCTTCCAAGGTCCCCGAAGAACATAGACATTGACAGAATCCGAAATGAGAGGCCAAAGATGTCTACGTTTTTAGTACAACAAAAAACTTCAATTTTTAAAAAAATAGGAATGGCCATTTGAAAACTTTCTTACATATATCTTATGAAAATATGTAATTCAAGCTTGAAAAATAATATTTTCTTTTTTTATTTGATGCATATTTTATTAAACTACAACATAAATAATTTCATAAAGCCATCTGATTGCCATGTCTTAGAAGCACTATATGTATTGCTGAATTGTTTGTTAACTTCACTCTATGCTGAAGCAACCACCCATTTAAGCTCACAAGTTTGATTTGAACTATTATCAACATATTTTTCCTTTTTTGATAATCTCCTGAAAATTAACAAAAAACTGAAGATTTTGGAAGTATTACAAAGCTTTTTATCCCATTTTACACTCTTTCCTGCCTTAAATCTATTTTGCTATTACTAGAATTATTTTTTTATCATTTATCCGAGCATTATATGTTGGTTCCTGCTTTTCTTGTAAGCCAGAGCAAGGCCAGACGCAATTGTTATTATTAGAGATTGTGAAACTGCCAGCAGTGTCACAGGAAATGGGTTAGCCAGGTGCTGCCACCTAGTTAATTGCTGTTACATGTTGCAGTCAAGTGGCGACAGAGTGGATTGTTTACAGCAAGCACTGTTCTAATCCTTTGGATAAATTCATCATGCATTTAGTTAGTATTTAAACTTTTATATTTAAACCCTCATTTTCATTTCTGTAAATTTATTTTATTTCCATAAATCACCAATCTTTCCTGATCTTTCAGTCAATAGATTATAATTGATTTTTTGCAGTTGCGCTACGTCAGACGGACGGCTTGCAACTTGTTGCTGTGGATATTTCATTTAACATCACATTAGGTTATATGTTAATTTTTCTTTTATTATTTCTTCATTTTCCACTAAAAACACTTATTTTATATCGTTTCCTGATAATGAATGAGGTTTTGGATATGAAAGCAAAAAAGGACTTTCTCAACACAGAAATCAGTCCTCCTGTAGGAGGGCTATTTCAGCAAGGGTTTTTACCCCCCCCCCCCTCCCCAGGCAGAATTTCTTTGTTCATTAATTATAAGTTTTTAAGTTTATATTCAACAGTTTTAAGAGATTTTATCTCCCCCTCAATATATTGGCTCTGCCTCTAATACAGACATTTATTTTTTATCCTTGGTGCACAAACCTTTCTGCACTTAGCCAAGATCACCAAACTTCAACACCCAAATAAAAAATTCTAATGTTTAGTAAAAAAGGCAGCCAAATATTGTTTTTCCATTTCATAAGCAGGGCAAAAAATCTCATTAATGCGAGCAATTCAAATTACCTTGTATAACGCTAAGCCAATGTTTTAAAATATATCGCACTGAAAAGAATCATTAAAAGAAATAAAAATCAAGTTTCAGGTAAATGTTATATTATTCGGTAAGAAATTTACTTTCAATTAATAATAATTTAACAATTTTTATTCATTGAGTTTTCCAAAATTAAGCCTTAATTGCATAGTCCAATCTATTATTTCAATATATCACTGTAAAAAAATCATTAAAATTGTTTGCAAATTTGTTTAAATTTTTATTTTCATAAAATTCATAATTAAATTCTGTTTAAATTTGGTATATAACATACCCTATTTTGGTTGATTCATTTTTTTATAATTCCAAAGTTAACATGTTAATATAATATGACTCAGCACAGTTGGCAAAAAGCCTGGACTTTTCACAAAATATGGTACTGAGAAAAAAAATTCAAAATGGGAGTAATTTTCTAGTTTCAAGTAAATATTTATTATTTTGATATTCAGAATTAAATAACCTATCTATTTGTGTGCATTATAATCATTTCTGTCTATGAGTTAAATAACTAATAAAAAATGCCCATTTTTTAAATAAATTTTTATTTTCATTGCCAGGTGAATTTTTTTTTTTTACAATATGCCTCTATAAAAGCTCTATTAAAATAAAATTAGTCATCTTTTTTGTAAAATATTTCATTTTCAGAAAATCCAGACTTAAATGCTAATTAATTTGGCATATAACATGCCATAATTCTTTTCATTAATTATTTGGCAAAAAAAAAATTCTAAAGTAAATATTTTTTTTTTGGTTGATCATAGTGTTACAGATAGCTGGGCCTCTGGATGTAAACCAGTTTTTCAAGTGGGACCCTGGAAGGGTTAAAAAGTTTAACCTTTTCTGTTCAACAATCAGGATTTACTTCCATCAATGGTTGCAGTTTTGGATG
Source organism: Ryuthela nishihirai (assembly GCA_038380435.1). Classification (NCBI taxonomy): domain Eukaryota; kingdom Metazoa; phylum Arthropoda; class Arachnida; order Araneae; family Heptathelidae; genus Ryuthela; species Ryuthela nishihirai. The sequence continues at coordinate 45,346,567 of JAWZYU010000034.1, read as the reverse complement.
CTTGTTGTGACACACACAACATCAACAGTTTTCAACAATTTCTGATATATGTGCCTGTAAAAACATTTTGAAGTTACTTGTATCAGGATGTATCCATGATACTCTTCAGCATCATAATTTGCAGCAAACATTTGCTTTTATCATTTTTCCGACTTTTAGTAATTCTTTGATTATTCACAATAACACTAAAGTTAATTATTATTTCAGTTTTTCCACTATTTAAAAATATTTAAAATAAACTCTAGTCTACTATTAATCCTTTTTTTCTCAAATAGTCACAAAAAGAGAAATATTACCTGATTTAGTAATAAATCTATTAAATTGGCCACACTGGACGCATTATTATTATAACTAGGCTAACTCATGACAAAAGACCTAATAAAAACTGACATAATATGTGTGATACCTTGTGACTGTAGCAGCATACAAAAATACACAAAACACTAAACCTGGAATAATTTCTTGCGGTTGAATTGCTAACTGCTTTGCACTATAGAACATTTACAAAATTTCGGCAGTTTCATACTTCACTTAAGGTAATTTGAAAAGGAAACTTTTCGAATTGTGCTTTTAAAAATAGCATTATGTTTTGTTACGTTAGCTGTAAATGATTTCATACTGTATGAGTCAACTAGTAACACCACCTTAATGTATTATTTGGGATTTACAGTACTACATATTTTGCCTCCTGTGCTTCATCTTTGATTATGGGGCATTCATTTATATACAATTGTACTACAGCAATGTACATTTTAACATGAGCAATGCTCATGAGCTTGCATAATAGCTTTACTAGGCAATAGTAGGTTTCAAGTCCTTAACGTTGAATGAAAAAGAGCTACAAAATCATGGAAGTGCATTGAGCGCTTCCTTGACCTATAGTCTTTTCATTTTTCAGTTTTAAAGCTCTTTTATCAGAGCAATAAATATATTTGTTATATACTTTCCATATCCCTCTGGGGCAGGGATGGCTCAGTCAGCAGCGTGCCAGGCTCAAGTCCCAGCTGGGTCAGCATTGAGATTTATCTTTGCAAAACTCCTCGCCCAGCTCTCAGTCAGTAGAGGACACCGATGGGCTTGGAAAGGCCATTGTCTGTTGGATTGGATGCTAAGCCATGGCCCATGATGGCCATGTGGTTCTCCCATATACCATGCTAAGCCATGTGTATGGGAGAGCCACACCCTGTGCATGTTAAAGAACATGCTAGATGGCCTTGATGAAAGGTTACCATGTCTCCCCTCCCCCAATCTTCTCTGAGCCTTCAGGGTCCTTGTGAACTAGCCATTTAGTCCATTGTGTCAAAAATGTGCCACTCAGAGGTAAAACAACCCAAACTTATCCCTCTACTCTGATTACAGAGGCTGAATACATTGTTATCCACAATTGTTGTTTCTTTAAAGTGTTCAACATTACATATTGAAATATCTAAGTAAATATTGACATGCAGCAAATATGCTCTCTATGAACATTGAGGTTAATCAGACTTGGACTTTAGTTTTCCCGTAAATGATGTACAACAGACTTTCATTTATTGCTGACTCAGCATTACTTCATGTATTTTGCCAACCAAGCTACCCACTTCCCTTGCATTATCACAGCATATAACTTGTTACTACTGCTCCAGTCCTGCACTTTCATGTGACAATAGCCTATGAAACACTGTTGATCTTCTGCCATAACTTCTAGTTTCTGCATTTCAATACTACCAGAAATGACCTTGTCACAAGTCTTCATTCAGCATTAAGGACTTTGAACTTAATAATATAAGTATTCAGTTTTTGCAGCTGCACAAACAATTTATAGTTTACTAATAAGTATTAAGCTAAAATTATCATTACTACTACTTTAATATATAACACTAATATTATCTTACAGTTACAATATGTGCATAACTACAACTAATTTCTTCATTTAAGGCCTTAGATTTTCCTCCCATTTTGGGGATTTAACAGAATCAATTCCATACAGCAAGGGGTAGGGTTGATTTTGTCAAATATAAATTTTTTTGTCAAATATTAAAGAAGCCACTAAGAAATCATTTCTACCCAGAGGCATTCTCCTTGTGTACATGTGAATATACCCATATGGTCCAAATTTGACCTCAAAATATATCCAGAATATTAAAAAGCTTTATTTTTCACATAATTCTAAATGGCCTTTTTTTATAAATAAAAATAACACATTTCTTTCTTTAGCTACAATATTTACCTGTCCCAACATGCCAAAAAATGCCCACACTCTGAACATCTTCAGAGGAACACTGACAAGGTACTAAAAGAAAAAAAAAATATGAAAGTAAGTAATACTTATAAATGCTACATACATATTTCAATTACTCCTTATTAAAATCTACAAAACAACTTATGAATCAATACTATAAACAGGGATGAATGGCAGCTCCTTTTTTGGTAAGTGGGGGTGATTTTCTGTAAACATATTCATGTTAAAATATTGTATGCCCATTTGATTGGCCTCATTAGTATATGAGTATTCCAATGGAGTGGTATCCAATTTAACGGACATATTTATTAGTGTTACTGTCAATTTTCAAATGGGGGTGAAAATACCTCCTCCTCTGGTATAGGGAGTCCTTCATTGGAGGCTAATTTCACCATGAACTTAAAACACCTTAAACCTTACCTCCTCCTTTCCCCACCTTTAGGTACCAATGATAGGTTAATAACAATATTATCATGATAAAGAAATTATATTTAAATGCGTAACCATCATTACTTTTTTTTTGTAATGAAGTACTAAATCAACAGTGGGGATAAAATGCTGCAAGGAAAGTGATATGAAGGAATTTCAAAGGCTAATTTTTATTATGAAAGTAAAAGTTAAAAGGTCTGTAAATGGTAGCTAGGTAGTCACTGGAAGGAGAGCTATGCACCAATCCCCTGTGATGATGCATAGGCCAGGCCTAGCACCTAATGTCCGACCCCGCCTTCTCGTGGTGCGGACCGTTAGTAACTTTCAAAAGATATACTCTCTTGTGGAAGTGAACGGAAGGGGAGGGCTGCCAGATTAGTGTGGCCTACTGATCTGGACAACTATGGCTACTTTTCTTTTTTTTCTACCCTGCTGAGGAGTGGTCAACCACACAGGGTCCTGGTGCTGACCATATAAACCTACTGGACTGGACAGATATATGGCTCTGAGCTTGATTATGGATCCTGATTTTGCTGCACTGGTGGGCTTCTGTGGAGGGAAAATCTTCCACTGTGTTTTCTGTTTGTTTGTGGGTTGACAGCCCCAAGTGAATAGATTCACAGGATATGTTTATCAGCTGGTGGATAATCCTGAGCAGAAGTCATCGCAGGCACCTGAACTCTTTGCTTCTATTGGCATCGTCAAATTCTACATTGGAGGAAGTCTTCCAGTGTAGATGGCTTCAGCCTTTAGTAGTGGGGGAACGGGTCTTTGCCCCATGTCTGGGATTAGGGGGCTGTTTGATATTGTCGGCATTCCCTCTCTCAATATACATAGTTTCTTTAAACATCCCACTAACCATTTTCTCTCCATAGGTAGTTGGAATGTGAGGACTCTGCACAGAGCTTTTTCTCTTGATGTCCTCACACAAGAATTCCACCGTTATAATTTAGATATTCTTGGCTTGCAAGAGACCAGATGGACAGATAAATGTCAGATTCTTAAAAATAATCTTAAATTTCTCTTTTTAGGGCGGGACGACAATAAGCATCACCAAGGCGTGGGTCTGCTTCTCAGCAGACACGCTAGCAATGCTCTTCTAGGATATGAGTGCATTAATGAAAGGTTTCTTACAGCAAAATTTCAGACAAGCGTTAAAGACTTGAATGTTATCTGCTGTTATGCCCCCACTGAGGATGCCGATGAGGATGAGAAGGATAGGTTTTATGAACAACTTCAGGATATTTTGAATTCTGTCAAGAAAGGAGATATTACCCTTGTTCTTGGTGACTTCAATGCCAAAGTTGGTACTGACTCTGACCTTTGGGGAGGAGTAATAGGCCCATTTGGTATTGGTAGCTGCAATGGGCAACGTCTCCTACAGGTAAGTAAACTCAATGGATTCAGAATAACTAACACTTATTACAAACACCGCGACATACATAAGTACACATGGGTTTCACCTGATGGGCTGCATAAGAATATGATTGATTACATATTAATTAACAGGAAATGGGCTAGTTCTGTTAGGAATACCAGGGCATATAGGGGAGCTGAAATTGGATCTGACCATTACCTTGTTAAAAGTGTGTTGCAACTTAAACTTAAAAAGTGTTGTGCTAGGGTTAAAAAATTTACTTTTAATACTGAAGCTCTGAAAGATCCAGTTATAGCCAAAGCTTACCATGATAGGTTACTTAGTCATTATGACAGTCATGGTTTGCTTACTACTGAAGTTGAGGAAGAATGGGATCATTTTAAACAGGCTTTTTTGGACACTAACAGTATTCTTTTAGGAAAAAAGGAGCAGAAGAGTCAGAATTATCTGAGTGATAAGGCACTTGAGCTTATTTCGGAAAGAAAGAACTGCAGGAATGCACTTAATCAATACCCTACTAGTCCTAATAGAAAGCATTACAGAGACCTTAATAAACTTGTAATGGATCAGTTAGCTGCTGATAAGAATCTTTGGCTTGATGGTTTGGCTGACAAAGCCGAGGAAGCAGTTAGACAGCACAACAGCAGAGAGCTGTACTAGATAGTTAATGTTTTGTGTGGTAGAAAACAGACAGGCATACAAGGATTGAAGGATAAACAAGGTAAGGTTATAGAAGGGGAGGATTCTGTCATGGCTAGGTGGGCTGAGCATTTCCGTGATGTTCTAAACAATGTAGTTAGTTCTACTCCCATTGTTTGCAATGATGATAGATGCATTGGTGGCTTTAATGTTGGCCCTCTAACACAATCTGAAGTTATTTTGGCTTTTTCTAAACTTAAACTTCATAAATCCCCAGGGGTAGATGAAATTACTATGGAAATGCTCAGAGCTGGGAATGTTTCGGTTACCACTTGGATGACTGAAATTCTGAATATCTTTTATGATAAAGGCATGGTTCCTAAGGATTTTACCAGAGCTATTGTTATCCCTATTTTCAAAAAAGGTGATCGCAGTTCTTGTGATAACTATAGGGGTATCAGCCTACTCTCTGTTCCAGGTAAAGTTCTTTCCATGATTGTGCTTAATAGAATTAAGAATCTGGTTGACAGTCAATTGCGTGATGAGCAATGTGGATTCAGAAGTGGTAGGGGATGTGTGGATCAGATATTTTCACTTAGGCAGATTCTTGAGAAATGTTTAGAGTTTCAGAAACCTTTGGTTGCTAGCTTTGTTGATTTCAAAAAGGCTTTTGACTCTGTTGATCGTCATAATTTGTGGTTGATTGTGAGATCATATGGTATACCAGACAAGTTAGTTAACATTATGAAAGCTCTCTATAATAACACTGAGTCGTGTGTGAGAGTTGGTAAGGCTTGTAGCAATTGGTTTAGCATTACTTCTGGTGTTCGACAAGGGTGCATTTGTCCCCTTTTCTCTTTAGCTTGGTTATTGATTATGTTATGCGAAATTCACTTCAAGGGAAAGATTTTGGCCTTAAATGGGCTGGAGATACGAAAATTTTTGATTTAGATTATGCTGATGATTTAGCCCTTTTGGCAAATGATGTTGATGAGATGAACTCTTTCATTCGAGCTGTTGATGAGACTGGTAGTAGAGTCGGTTTGGTTATAAACAGAGAGAAAACTAAAGTGATGAAAATTGGTCAGGCAGGCTGTGATTCAGTTAATCTGAATGGTTGCAGTCTTGAGCAGGTGTCACAGTTTAATTATCTTGGGAGCTATGTAACAGATAATGGTGATGTGCAGCATGAGATTAACAGACGAATAGGGATTGCTGCCGGGACTTTTAAGAACCTATGGAGAGTGTGGAGAAATAGGCGTATACACCTAAAGACTAAAATTAGACTGTATAATAGTTTGGTTCTTTCTAGGGTTAGTTATGGTAGTGAAACTTGGACACTTTGTAAACAAGATAACAGGAAACTAGATGCTTTTGATTCCAGATGCTTACACAGTATCTTGGGCATTAAGTGGTTCAACTTTGTAACTAATGATGAGATTAGGCAAAGGAGTTTGCAACCTCCTTTAAGCAGCATATTGTGCAGAGAGAGACTCCGTTGGTTTGGCCATGTTGCCCGTATGAATAATTATAGATTGGCGAATAGGGTTATGAACAGTGTGCCTAAAGGCCTCAGAAGGAGGGGGAGACCTAGGATGCGGTGGGCAGACAATGTCAAACAGGACCTTGTTAGAATTGGTGTGCAGTGGCCAGATGCAGTAGATGTAGCTCAGGATAGATTTGCTTGGAGAACTAAATTGCACGGTCTGGTTGGACCTCCGTAGCCATGGCTGCTTGAGGATGATGATGATGATGATGAAAAGTTAAAAAAAAAATGTTACTGGGTTGGCAATCATGGATTTGATTATATATAAACTTAATAAACATGCTAGTTGCCTAATGCAGGAAAAATTTTATTATAAGATTTGTTTTGAATCTTGCATGCATATTGATTATTAAAAGTAATACTTTACATTCAAGCATTAATAACATGGTAGAAAGTAAGCCACAATCATTGATGATTGTGGCTTTCCATCATATTATTTCTATACTGCTGCATTTACATGACTGACTGCTTCTACACAGCTGCATTTTACATGAATGACACATGGATGTATTTTTTAGTATCAAAGGTTGGGTTGTTTTACCTCTGAGTGGCACTTTTTTGCACACCATGGACTAAATGGCCAGGTCACAAGGACCCTGAAGGCTCAGAGAAGGTTGGGGGAGGGTACCCACTGGAACAGCTGTTGGGAGACAGATGGTAGCCTCCCGTCAAGGCCATCCAGTGTGTTCTTTAATGCGCACAGGGTATGGCTCTTCCGCACAGGGGGCCACGGGATGCCACAGGGGACCTCCGCATGGGGAGTTTTGCGGAGATAAGTCTCAACACTGACCCAGCTGGGACTCGAACCTGGGAACAGCATCAAAGGAAGAATGGATTGAGCATACACCTAATATTCTATGAAGTATGTGGCATCAAAAGAAAGCATGAATTTCTTGCTACAAGTGACACTCAACTGTTTCTGTGTGCTCTTGCTGTCAGTTTATTGTCATATTTCCTTATGATTACCATACCAGAGCCCAAAACGACCCACACTGCACATAAGAGATAATGAAGAGGAAGGAATAGCATTGATTGGATGAGTCCATTTTAAACCTTGACTGTTTCAGGCCAATATAGTAGTAAAATGATTAAGATGAAATAGGTAACATTCACCTTAGAAGATTATTATATCTCCTGTAAAACATAAATCAGAAACTTCACATGTATTCTCCTCGTGACCTTTCATTATATTATAGTTTTCTATCTTTTACATTAAACCTTCATTTATTTGAACTATGGCTTCTATAAGTAAAGTCAAGTGGTGATGCAGTAATAAGATCATGCAGTCAGCTGAAAAGATAAGTCATTTTAGACAAATGACATGGCAGTACAAGTGCAGCATCTCCTGCTCCAGAACATCTATAGAACAGTCACCGACACATAGTATTTGCATGTGAACAACAATGTCATATTAGAATACATGCCTGTTCAGAGGTATTAAGGTATCCATTGGTGTGTAAAGTGTTAATAAAACATAATTACATTCTTAATTTTACTGCAGAACTGATATGCAGTATATAAATTTTACTAAATTTTGCATTTCCATTTGTTTATCCCTAAGTAATGTTCTGGTATATACTCTCAAATTTATATTGAGAATAACTGTTGACTTCACGACTTATGTTTTTACGTGTGTTCAGTGGTCATACATCCCCATTTTAATGTTTTTCATAACATACTGAATTTATGGATTGCAGTTTTGCTTAAAGCAGCCCTCTTTAAGAATAAAACTCCATGATTAGCACCGATTTCCCATACTCAACTCGCAGAGATCAAAAATAAAATTTGAAAACTGGAAACTGGTGATAAAATTAATGGAAAACTTTCTGAAAATAAATCATCCACTATAAAAATCACTTATTTCATCTTGTTAAATGACAGAACCTGAATACTGTAATGGTTTTGGAACTAGTAGTGTGGGTGGCATCCCAAAAATGTTTTTGCACAAATAACTTTACTTAAAAAATGCAGATGACATATTTATTCCACAATTGTCTTCAAGATGCATTAGAACACAAAATATATTCCAGTTTTCAACATACTATTTAAAATATATACATTTTTTTCACCAAATTTCCCATTATGCCTCTGATATCACAACATAAATTTTAGTAAGTTTGTAAATTAAATGCAGCTCTTAATTTATATGAATATCAGATTTAAACCTGTATTAAAAGCCTACCCCATGACACCTCACAACCCACTCAACTATTATACATACTTCTATAGAATTTTAATCAGAGGCCCTAATTTAGGATACAAAATTCAGTGTCACTGAATTTTGTATGTAACTAGCATTTCATCAAAGTTTATTGTTCTAAACAATTATAAACCATCTGTACATAATTCAGTAACTGATCTATATCTATTGACAAATATACCTCATGAAAGAATGCTGAGACAAAAAATACTGCTGCTGAAGCTTGGCTTTTAGTAAATCCACTTCCCAGCATTGGTTTATACAGATGACGAACACACCATTTATGAACAGGAATATTCCAATTTTGCCAAAAATAATGTACACTCTCTGCATTCCTAAAAAATTAAAATATACTACTTTAAATTTGAATTTTTATTAAGTAATCAAGATTTTCCTTTCAGAAACTTTAAAAAAAATGCACGATGAACAAATTAATAAATAAAAAATAAATCATCCCTCAGCAGCTCTTGCTTCAGATGTCTGACAGGAGTCTATCAGTTTCATATGACATAAAAAAGACCTAAGCAGAAAGAGAGCAAAAAGACCCATGCCTTACCCTGATTTTGAACACAGATCCCTTTGATTAGTAGCCAAGCATGCTAACTACTTGGCCACTGGGACAATTAATAAACAAATGGTCAAAACAGAAACAGGCAGATAATTTATATTAGTATTATTCAAAATTTGTTAAATTCCTCTTTATCTGCTCAAGTTATTATCATACAAATTGTACATTAAATTTAATCCCCATTTTAACAACTCAAAGCTTGACTAGGTTGTTGCAGTTCATATTACATTTGATAGTAAAATAAGTAAATTTAAAAACAGCTTTAAAAATGAAAAAAAAAAAAGATAATGAAAAGACAAAAATGATAATTAACAGATCAATTAATTAATTAACAACTACTGTGGCTGAGTGGTTAACATGCTTGGCTACTGATCTAAGTGACCTGGGTTCAAGCCCGGGGTAAGACATGGATGTTTGTGTTGTTTTTCTGCTGAGGTCCTGCCATCCTCACAGACCTTCCACTATGGCATATACAGGGTGTCCCTGAATTCATGCCCCAAACGTGAGGGGATGGTAGTACACACTGAACCCACCAATATTCGTCATAGAATATGCGGCCGCAAACACAGCCCGGTGCTGATAGGAGGTGCAGACGAGGTGGCATGGCTTAAAAGCGCTGAATCGGCCAAACCCCATCATTCTCAGTGTCGACTGGACACAAGATGGAACAGTTTACAAACACAAAGAAAGCCGATATTCACCTGATGTATGGCGTAGCCAAGGGCAACGGTAGAGAGGCGCAAAGAGTTTACCGTGAGCAATATCCTATGCGGCATGTGCCCGATCATAAAATGTTTGCGCGACTGCACCGCCAGCTGTCTGAGGCAGGCACCTTCCACGTCAGTAGACATAATGCCGGATGAGCACAGATGGTCAGAACACCAGATATGAGCGAGGACATCTTGCATATGGTAACAGATAAACCAGGTACAAGTATGATCCGCCGCCCAGAGCCTGAGTGTGCATCGGATTTGGGTTGTTTTACCCCTGAGTGGCACTTTTTTGCACACCATTGGCTAAATGGCCAGGTCACATGGACCCCGAAGGCTCAGAGAAGGTTGGGGGAGGGGACCCACTGGAACAGCTGTTGGGAGACAGATGGTAGCCTCCCGTCAAGGCCATCCAGCGTGTTCTTTAATGTGCACAGGGTATGGCTCTCCTGCACACAGGGCCACGGCTTAACGTCCCATCCAACGGACGGCAGCCTTTCCAAGCCCATCGGTGTCCCCTACTGACCGTGGGCAGGGCGGGGAAATTTTGCGGAGATAAATCTCAACGCTGACCCAGCTGGGACTCGAACCTGGGAACTACAGATTACGAGCCTGGTGCGCTACCGACTGAGCCACCCCCGCCCCCAGTGTGCATCGGAACAGTGTCTGGCGGGTACTGCATGAAAAAGGGCTACACCCCTATCACTTGCAGCGAGTGCAGGCATTGACAACTGTTGATTATCCCCTATGCATGGATTTCGCCCAGTGGTTCCTGCAGCAAAGTGCTGCACATCTCGATTTCAACGTGCATGTGCTCTTCATGAATGAATCAACATTCTCACATAAAGGCATAGTGAATGTCCATAATACGCATTTGTGGGCGGTCCAAAACCCCCATGGTACATGTCCAAATTCGAACCAGCAACGGTTCGCTGTCAATGTCTGTGTGGGGATCGCGCATGACTACTTAATTGGATCCTACCTACTATCGGACCATCTCAATGGGCGAACATACCATATTTTTCTGCAACAGGTTTTGCCGGAATTGCTTCAGGATGTTCCAGCTGCAATCCACACCCGTATGTGGTTCCAGCACAATAGGGCACCAGCCCATTTCAGCATGGATGTGCGTCAGCATCTTAATACCACATTTGGGAACCGATGGATTGGGCACGGTGGTCCCATCCTGTGGCCCCCCAGATCGCCCGATCTTTCTTGTATCGATTTCTTTCTGTAGGGACATTTGAAGAGTGTAGTGTATGAGACGCCTGTGCAGTCTGCGGAGGATCTGGTAGCCCACCGCCGATGTGAGCAACAAGTCCAGTGTTTACAAGCAGGTACGTCGATCACTACTCCACCATTGTGCCACCTGTATCAACATTGGTGGGTGGACGCTTGAGCATTTGTTGTAATGATCTCCAATAAATGTCACTCTGGAAACCTCTGTGTCTGTCCTTCATTTCCGACTCCTCACTGCACTTGCGGCCGCATAAAGATTTGTGCATCAGTTGGTAATGTATACTCCAATATGAGAATAGCTATTTAGTTCTACTGATATAATATGGAACAGCTCATTTTTATTTTAGTAGAATTTAACAATACTAGAATTGTATATTCAAAAGTAAATTTGCTTACCACCAGTCATTATAAAAATGCCTATCAGCAAACCTTAAAATCTCAGCTATGGTGTTCAGGCATGAATGGAAAAACCAATAGAAGAAAATTAACCATATAAAATGATTTGGCACCTAAAAAAATAAGCAGAAAATACTTTTAAATTGCATATAAATGCTGTCAACTAAAACATTTAACTGCTGTTTCAAAAGGTCATTTACCTTTTTTTTTCCCTTCTGCACATAAAATTTACCACAGTACTGCCAAAAAAATGTAACAGTTTAATTAACTAAGTAAATTATAATGATGAGTGATATTGCACTTACTTCAAACTGCTGTATAAAAATTGGCTTCAAAATGTGTCCCTGAAAACATTCAAGAATATTCCAAAATTTTATTTTGGAATATATGAATATAGAAAAATAATATGAATGTTTTCATGGTGGAGATTTTTTTTTAATGGTGGAGCTTCATCATCAAAGACCTTTGTAGTAAGGCAGTGATTCAACAATACTTCAGTCAGCAATGGACTGGATAGAGTTCAGTTAAATAGGCACTTAAGTTATCTAGCCTGATGCCATTGCATTTTTTCCTCTGGAGCTATCTAAAATACATGGTTTATGCCACACCACTACAAATTTTGTAGGGCTAAAGCAAGGCATTGTTGTACAATTCAGCAATGTCAATGCAGGCATGCTAACATTCATGAATCAGCATTGTCATGTTTCCAAATATGCATTATTGTAGGATAGATGTGGAAATTTTTTAATTAATGTAGACTTGAAGATCATGTATGTATATATTTCCATAGCTTCCTATCATGCAGAGCTATACATACATATATGCTTCTCAGGCATTAATAGGGCACACAGGTCCACTCAGACTGAAATTTAGTTCTTCAAACATGTCTACCCTGAGCAACAGCTGCTATATTTGGCCACTTTAGACTAATTCTAATGAAGTTCTGCTTGACATTTTTCACCCACCTCATTCTAGGTCTGCCCTTGTATTCAGTCTTCAGGGACACTGTTCAAAACACTATAAATTAATCTGTAGTTTGGCGTGCAAATAGCATGATGACAAAACCAATGTCTTCCTATATAAGATGCTGCTTAATGACAGTTGACAATTCCTTGTTCTAATCATTTCCAATTTAAATAACCAAACCATCTGATACCCAAAATGCTCCTAAGTACCTGGAATCAAAAACATTAATTCTCCTGTTATCTTGTTTCCAAAGGAGTCAAGTTTCACTATAATATCAAACTTTATAAAGGACCAATATATATCTAGGTGAATAAGCCTAGTTTTTCACACTCCACTGATTCTAAAAGTTTCAGCAGTAATGCCTATTTTCTGTTTACTTCATGTCACATTAATATTAGGTTGTGTGACAGATACTGTCACACAATGCTCAAAGTAACTAAACAGAAATTTTTTTCAAAGCACAATCACATAAAAGATCTGAATTTTCATAAGAAAAACTAGTACTGCAGGTTTTAAAATTTTCACAGACAATGCACATGCAATAAATTTCATAGACCAGCTGGTATGAGTTGCATGAGACTGAAAAAGTTAGACCACTAAAAAAAATTAATTAATAATGAAAAAAATATAATATATATATAAATATAATTATTTTATTTGAAGGTATACACTTATTCATTTATACAATAAATGTTTTCAAATTAACAGAGGGGAGAATTAAATCATACTCACAGACAATTTAAGAAGTCTTTCTAGCATACGGGAATAGTTCATTTCCTAAGCGAAGAGAGAAAAATATATATACATAGCTTTTAGATTTTTATTAGTAAAATAGCATAATTAATATTTAAATTACTTTATTTTATCTGGAATACTGTCTACCATCACTGGTTATTGTAGTTTACTTAGGTAAGTTGTTCTCTTTCTGAACATGCTCAAGCATTATCCTATTTTTAGGCTAATAATACAGTGTCCACACAGATATAAATGCATAATGTCAAAATTTCATAAACAGTTGCTAATAAAAAAAAAAAACTAAAGCCCCATGCCTTGTTCATTAAAAAAAAAAAAATTTCCACCTAATTTTACTTTTGTGAAAACCAAATTAAGAGAAAAATACAGCCTTTTTTTCAATCATTATACTGATTATCTCTTATTACATCTTTATTGAACTTATTTTTCATATTAATAACTTGATCATTAAACAAAAAAATTAATTTAACAAAGTGAGAAAAGAAACATCAAAGTACAAATGGAAACTGATTCATTCAACACTGAATACCTGTCAATCCCACTATAGACTTATTGACACTTATTAACTATTTGCTTATTAATGGCAGGTAAATTATGTAGCAGCAATCATATTGACAACCATGATTAATGTTCATTTAATCTACCTAAGAAACTGGCACCAAAAGTCTATTATGTAAACTAATACCCTTGCATATAAATAACATCAACCAAAAGGTGTCAACCTATGTTGTGCAGCTTCTAGATTTTGATGGCACTATCTGTTGTCTACTACACAAATTACTTCTAAGGAATCAGAAAACATCAAATATAGAAAGACAGTTAGTTATATAGATTAATGTTATATAGGCTGGTTGGTAATGATGCGACACTTAACTCCCTTGAGGTTGGCCTTATTTTACTGTGCTTCTCTAAATTATTATTTTAAATCTGTTAATTCCAAATACCTATCTCAATGCAGCTGTATAATAGGGTGAACCAAAACAAATCAAAGCTAGATAATGAAAATGCCATAGTGCAGAGAAGTTCTCTTTAAGTTTCATTAAGTATATAAAATTCATAAAAATCAGAAAACATCTCATATTGTTACATGGCCTTAAATTTTGCAAATTTAGATAAAATTGGCACCATATCTGAGGATGAACAGAAATATTCTTGTTTTGTTAAAATCAATTTCTAAGCTCTAAAATCATCTAGAGTTCATTTTTGGACATAAAATAGCACCAAAAGGAGGAGAGTAAGCAAGAGAGGAAGATCCAAAATGATAGTATTTCTCATTTGCACATAAATTCACCTGTCTTTTCCAAACACCAAAATAATTGTACAAATGCCAAAAGTCATCATTGTATCAGAATTGTTTTCACACAAATTAGGTCAATTTCTCTTCTATTTGGATTAGGTTGTTTTACCTCTGAGTGGCACTTTTTTGCACACAATGGGCTAAATGGCCAGGTCACATGGACCGCAAAGGCTCAGAGAAGGTTTGGGGAGGGACCCACTGGAACAGTTGTTGGGAGACAGATGGTAGCCTCCCGTCAAGGCCATCCAGCATGTTCTTTAATGTGCACAAGGTATGGCTCTCTCATCACACACAGGACCATAGCTAAATGTCCCATCCAACAGATGGTGGCCTTTCCAAGCCCATCAGTGTCCCCCCTACTGACCGTGGACAGGGTGGGGAATTTTGCAGAGATAAATCTCAACACTGGCCCACTGGGACTCGAACCTGGGAACTACAGATTACAAGCCTGGCACGCTACCGACTGAGTCATCCCCGCCCCCTTCTATTTGGGAGTTTCATCACTTCAATTGTTGTGTATCTGAATGCTAGGTGTAACTCTTCACTTAGTGTTTCTTTGCCCAAACAGCATGAAACTCCCCATGAAAAGGTGGTTTCACTTTGAGTTCCACTTAACCATTCTACCACATATGCAGGTTGGGTTGTTTTACCTCTGAGTGGCACTTTCTGCACACAATGGGCAGGTCACAAGAATCCCAAAGGCTCAGAGAAGGTGGGGGAAGGGGACCCACTGGACAGCTGTTAGGAGACAGATGGTTGTCTTCCATCAAGACCACCCAGTGTGTTCTTTAATGTTCACAAGACTCTCCAGCACACAAGGCCACGACTTAACATCCCATCCAACAGATGTTAGCCTTTCCAAGCCCATCAGTGTCCTCTTTCTGATTGAGAGCAGGGTGAAGGGTTTAGCACAGATAAGTCTCAACACTGGTACAGGTTAAACCCAAACTTGGGAACTACAGATTACAAGCCTGGCATGCTACCAACTGAACCAAAACCCGACCCACTACATTTACAGGAGTACATAATGTAGATTCTATAAATGTGACTATAGCCCGACTTGTTATGCATTCAGGCACTGAAACTCACAACTGCAGTCATGCTCTTATAAATCAGTTACTGTTCTCCACACCTCATATGTGGCAGAAGCAGCCTCCATTATTACTTTTACACATCACTCCAAAATCTGGTTGTGACATGGAAATCTCTAAGTACCAGATTCATCATAAATGACTACAAGTCCATCAAATATGCATTTCTGTAGCACTACAATTCTGCTAATAAATCAGATTCATATATTCAGTGGCACTAGAGTTCAATATTGGAATTTCAAAACCTCAAATTTCACTAATTTAGGCCTTTCTTGCCAAAATTACTCTTCTGAGTTGGGCTCTTGGATCTGTATTCTATCATTAGTTATCTTACATAAGTAGCAGATTATCAAAATGAATAAAATGAGTTTTTTGCTTCCATGTAGACACAGAGGGCTCAGTTGACTGTTAGCTATTTTTAATGCGACAATATTCTCCATTCCTTTGAACAAATTTATAGAGCAATAAAGAGCAAATTACATGACAAATTTCCAGAAAATATATCTTATCAGTAAATAGATCACTGATACCAACATTTGGAATATCGGAGTTAATTCAACAATAAACAAATACACACATCTTTTTAAGCTTCTGTCAAATGAGATCAGAATATCCACACTTGCCCTTCATTGATGGACTTGATGTTTTTTCCTGTACTTATCAATGTGCTCAATGAATGCTTAAGTGGTCTTCATTTGCATGGAACTGGGTACAAATCATTACAAGAATTTTTCTTTAAAATCTTATTAACCATCTTTGTGCTTGGTATTCATAATAATCCTATCAAGACAACAGCTATCTCTCTTTGAGTGTTCATTTATTTTGCATAAAGAATGAAGTTATGTTTGATGCAATACTGAATACTGATGCTGAGATAGATTCATGAGTAATATGTTCCAGGTATTCTGATTCAGGCTGCTGCACTAATGTCATGTACATTTCCATAATTTTCCTTTAATAAAATATGCATCGCTTTTGCTTCAAAGTTTTATCTTTGTCCCCATTTTAATGAAGTGCAAAAACTTTGACTTCATTTAATAGGTGTATTATTGCAATAATACAAGAACTCTTACAAGTGATGACAGTCAAAGCTGTACAGAAGACAAACACAAAACAAATCCCTCAAATTATCTAATTTGAATTTCAACATGGATTACTGTTCTTAAAAAAATATGAATTAATCTATAAATGAAACATTTCTTCATTTTTGAACTCTCCACTTTTGTTTCATGTTCAAAGACAAAACATAGAAGAAAGATATCAGAGCTTTGAAACTGAATTTAACTCACTAAAAAAACTTTCTTAACATTTTCACATACGGCTTTGCTCTTAATTTTGAAAACCTTGGTTCGATTGTGACACTGGAAGACATTTTCCAATTTTTTCTGAGATTTTGCCCACCTACTATTGAAGATGAAAGCAATCTTCTCATATTATGACCTTCTTTACTCAAAGATTTTAACTAAAACTTATTTTGCTCTAATTCAGGTTCATAGTTTTCCTATTTGTGTGGGTTTGTAACTTTTCCTATTTTTTTTTTTAGTTTTTAATAACTGAATAATCAGCTATTTAAAACACTATAAAGGCAGTGGAAAAGGAATAGCTCAAATTACTGAGCTTGCCTAGGTTCCCTAGTAGAGGAGCTTGAGAGCCTGAAAGAGAAAAGGGGACTTGAAAAATGAAAGTAAAATTTAAAGTATGCTTCATTAACATGAAGCTTTTAGTAACGTTGCTTCATTAACATAAAGCAACGTTACTAAAAGAATGTATTGGTGGCTGCTGCATTTTCTTTACATTCAAATTATAAAATATTGATACAGTATTCTGGCAAATAGAAAATGATGTTCAGTACTTGGCCAAATCTACATACCACTCAAACCCAAATATTTAGCATTCAATAATTTTTGGCCATCAGTGTAACCCTAACAATAAGGAGGACACATGTTGGATAATTAAAAGTAACCATAAAGTTAATATATGCTTATCACACTAACAAATATTAATTTTAATATGGAGTAAATACTACTAAACTGCATTTGAACCCTCCAGTCATTACACTGCTCTCCTCCTTTCTTGCAATCACCTGAGAAAGTTCTTAGCAATGATTTATTGACAACACTCCCTCACTAGTAATGGGTTGGGTTGTTTTACCTCTGAGCGGCACTTCTTTTCACACAATGGGTTAAATGGCCATGTCATAAGGACTCCGAAGGCTCAGAGAAGGTTGGGGGAGGGGACCCACTGGAACAGCTGTTGGGAGACAGATGGTAGCCTCCTGTCAAGGCCATCCAGCGTGTTCTTTAATGTGCACAGGGTATGGCTCTCCCACATATGGGGCCACGGCTTAATGTCCCATCTGATGGACGGTGACCTTTCCCAGCCCATCTGTGTCCCCTACTGACCATGGGCAGGGCGGGGAATTTTGCGGAGATAAATCTCAATGCTGACCCAGATGGGACTCAAACCTGGGAACTGCAGATTACTCTGCAGTTCCCAGATTCGAACAGATAGAAAATAAAATTTTCTATTTGTTCTATTTCAGTAATGTCATTTGAAAAGACAGGTGTGGTAGAAAAAATATGTTTCAGCCATCTGGAGGAATAAAAGTGTACACTAACACTGGAGCATTAACAAATTATTATTTACATACTATGTTATTTTTAAAAGTTAATAAAGAGATCAACAAACCTGAAGAGGTTTTAATGAGTTGTTGATGGTAGGTATTATCCATTGTTGAACTAGTCCCAACATCAGTTGCAATAAAAAGAGCTGAAAAAAATTATTTCAATAAATTATACTTATTTTTAAGAACAGTGAAATAGAGCAATGGGTTAATCACTCTGAATTATATATTAAACACTGTTTTAAGAGTCACATTGAAAAATCTACCTAAAGTTATAAATTTTCTTTCCAAAAAAAAATTTTAAGTAAAAATTTTTGAATTTATTATCAAAATTATGTTAAGTAAAAACTGGGATTAATGTTTAACTTAAATTAATTAACTGGGTTTAATTCTCTTATATCTCACACTACCAGCAGCTATGAAAATGAGACTTGCAGAGCTATATTAGCATTATGAAACTCAGAGCATTGTTCCTAAGAATAAAAGAGACATAATACTACACTATCCATTATGACAAGATGAAAGTCTGAATCTAATACTAAAAAGTCATGAAAAACTATGTTACAACTTTATAAGTGATAAATTATTTCTAACACTAAATCCTTTAAATTAAATCATACCTTTAAGAGCAGATCATAAACGTTTTGAATACTTCCAACATTCTTGAACAAAATGTCCAGTGATCAAATGGTGTTTTCCAAACCAGCGGTTTTCTGTCCTTATGGTCATTCCAAAATAAAATATCCTACTATTCAAATAAGCCTGATGACAAAGCAGAGAAGCTGCTAGAGAACACAACAATCAAGTTTTGATCAGAGAGTAAATATTTTGTTTGAGAAGAAACAGAATGGAATACAAATGGAAGGATAAGGGTGGCAAAGTTATTAAAGGTGAGGTTTTTGTCTGGCTAGATGTGATGAGCATTTCAGAGATGTTCTGAAGAATGCAATTAGTTCTATTCCTAACGTTTGTAATGAAGATGGATACATTACTGGCTTTAATGTTAACCCTATTTCATAGCCTTGTTAGAAATGTCCTGCAATGAGCAAATGGAACAACAGTAGCTTAGAATAGATATGTATGGATAGCTAAATTAGTTTGGTTGGACCTCAATAGCTTATGGTTGCTTGAGGAGTCCATTTGCTTGTGAATATGCATGAAATAAATCTGATCAGTGAAAAACAAAAAAATATACAGAAGAGCACTAAAGTAATAGGTTGGCTTGTGTACATACTGTTATAAGGAGGTTATCACAAAACAGCAAAAGTTACAAGTGGCATGAGAGAGATGAAGTACAAAGGGAAGTAATCAGAGAAATACAGGAAAAGCTTGCAAAACTGCTATTAAAACTAATTTAAGTGCAATATTATACCAAATGCAAGCCTTCTAACTTGTAGTTACCAAAGTTTGAATTAGATTCCATATTCAGTGTTACATATGAATATACAATGTACTAAAATTGCAGTGTACTATCATAAATTTAATAAAACTCTCTAATGCTGCATATATAAATAAAACATAGCAGAAATACAGCAGCATAATCTAACAGTAATGGTAACAATGACATATCAGGATATATGGTAACAAGAATTTACAAGATGGAATTTGTCTATATTTCAGGTATAGAAGTATCAATTTAATGTAGAATGACAATTTCTATATCGCTACAGAATGAAATTCTTTAAATGAGATGATAAAATGTCATGCAAAGTGAGTTGTTACTTTTGATGTTTTTACAGTTCAATGATTCAATTTCAGGTGCACAAGTAACACTAATCATAAAGGCTAGTAGCTTAGATGTTATATAGTCTGAGTGCACATCACTATTCTAGGTTGGTGGTCTATGTTACCTGACCATATCACCTTATCAAGGTCTGCTTACCTGACCCTTTACCTTACCTTACCCAATTCCTGACTTGCACTACCAATTTTATAGGACTAGATTAGAGGAGCTTATATAGAAAGCAAATATTTGATAAATTATTTTTCTATTTTATTTTTACTGTAAATAAATTTTAAAAAAATACCCCCTCAAGCAGCTACTTGCCACAGAGGTCTGACAGAAGCCTGTCAGTTTATATGTCACAGTAGAAGGTCTGAGAGGATGGCAAGACCTCAGTAGAAAAACATCACAAATGTCCATGCCTTACCGGGGGGTTGAACCCAGTTCCCTTAGATCAGTAGCCAAATGTGCTAACCACTCGGCCACGTAATTAATATATATTGTTGTAACTTAATATATTTTAGTTCAAAAAAGTTTTATGCATTACCATTTTGCTGCTATATGTATCTATCCTAGAAGCATATCATGGTCCATTAGTTTGACCATATCTTCGGTAGGCAAGTGAAGAAAGGGTGCCATTGACTTATAAAAGGCTGGAGCTGTATCAATTTATGTATGAGTTAGAAAGAAGTAATTTCAAGAGGGAGCCGATAGTCTCAGAGTAATAATTTCCATGGAGACAGCAGTGGATAATGTTCTTGTTACAGAGGATATGTTGTTTGAGGTTAATGATTAAATTTTCCATGTAAGACAGTTGAAACTTAATGGGAGAGGAAATAATTGTTTTATTATCCATAACACAATTAGGTAATTTATTAGTAATAATGGTGTGAGCTAAAACTATATTAGGTTTTCATTTCTTTAGATCAGTATTATGTTCTTTTAATCTGAAGAAGGCCAGTAAGTCTTTCCCCCATATCCAGTTTGTGGAGAGATTTTGAGTTGGGTGCCTTATTTTAATATATGTATCCTGAAGATGGGATAAGATCTTGATCCTCATGGATGATATTAAATATGGTATATTACATAGTAATTGGGTTATATGTCCTGATTTTATTGTGCACTGGTCAAGGGCAAAATAAGGGATAGAGAATTTTAATTAATGCTTTTTCTAAAAAAAATATTTGGGGACATTGTCGTTTGATATTAATGGTCTAAAAGTTTAATCTGGTTTATGTAATTTTATTTTTGTAAAAAATTGGAATTTTTTAGGATAAATGGGAATTTTACAAGTTTCAGCAATATCATTAGGATGGAATGGATCTAAGTGCATTTATTTATTACATTAAGTAGGGGAATGCATACTATAGACTGACATTTAAGTTCTTGTAGCATGATATCTAACTTTTTGTTAAATTGAGTGTTATTTAGCAGGACCAACTGATTGGTTTTATCTGCTCTATTATTTTAAGATTAGGGTTGGGTTGCTTTACCTCTGAGCGGCACTTTTTTGCACACCATGGGCTAAATGGCCAGGTCACATGGACCCCGAAGGCTCAGAGAAGGTTGGGGGAGGGGACCCACTGAAACAGCTGTTGGGAGACAGATGGTAGCCTCCTGTCAAGGCCATTCAGCATGTTCTTTAACGTGCACAGGGTATGGTCTCCCGCACATGGGGCCACAGATTAATGTCCCATCCAACGGACGGTGGCCTTTCCAAGCCCATTGGTGTCCGCTGCTGACCGTGGGCAGGGCAAGGAATTTTGCGGAGATAAATCTCAACGCTGACCCAGATAGGACTCGAACTTGGGAACTACAGATTACATGCCTGGCACGCTACAGACTGAGCCACCCCCGCCCCTTATTTTAAGATTAGAGTTCTTTTTAATTTTATTGAAGGTTTGTTTATGTTTAGAGTGTGTAGGGTTATAGGGCCGATTACTTATTGATTGTATGATATAATTTAAATCTTACTTAATCTTTCTCAAGTGAGGGGACATGGATATCATTTGTTCTCACAATTTGGAGGGAGGTTGTAAGGAAATTCAGGTTCTTGTTGAAATATGTAGGTATTCTCTTCAGTAAAGTTTCATTAGCCAAATTAATGAATTGTACGTGTTTCAGAGGTAAAATAGCTGGTAAAGAAGGGGGGGGGGGGAGTTGGAGGTTTTAGTTAGCAGAAGTTGGATTAATTTTATAACATCTAAGCTACTAACCTTTTTGGTTAGCACCTTAAATTTAATCATTCAACTGTAAAAACATCAAAAGTAGCAACTCTCCTTGCATGATGTTTACCATTACCTACAAATCCCAATTTTTTTTTTATCATCTTACTTAAAGAATTTCATTCCATAGAGATCTATAAATTGTCATTCTGCATCAAAGTGATACCTCTGCACTTGAAATATAGCTAAATGCATCTTATACACCCTTTTGGCATCCATTTTGTAAATTCTTTTTTACCATACATCCTGATATGTCATTGTTACCATTACTGTTAGATTATACTCCTGTACTTCTGCTTTGTTTTATTCATATATGCAGGATTATAGGGCGTATTAAATTTAACATATGAATATTTGTTGAGTACTTCTCTCAGAGCATTGACTGATAACTGAAATGCAAGTTGCCATCATCAATTAGTTTACTTTTAACTTCAATACTTATCAAAAAATTGTTTAAATGTACAATGTTAAATTGTACAATTGCATGTACTTACCTCCAGCCACCACTACTAATAAAAACTGCTGTTAGCAATGTATTATATTACATTTTTTAACTATTTGCTGAATTAATGCAAATTACTCACAGCTAGATATCCTTTTTGTTGATTGCTCTGCATTCAAAGGAAAGATCTGAACACAATTCAAACTAATATTTATGCATTTCACATTTTACTATCTAAACACAAAAGCAATAATCTAGATACCAACATATGGAAGAAATATAACAACATTTGACATTTCTTATAAAACTCTAGTTAAACAAAGACAATCATTATGATACACAAAAGTAAAGTTTTATACCATTTCCCCAAAACGTTTTAATAGAAATCTTTTCCTGATGCGTGCTGAGCGTGGAAAATTCAGTTCATAGCATAATGTAGGTGCCAGCAAGAAATAATATAAATCTGTAAATGATTGGAATTATGTTAAAATTTATTAAACCTTAGCTTTCAAAAATATATTAAATATTTTAGTAGTATTTATATTTTAATAGTATTTATTTTAAAGCATTTTGGAGCTGAATACAAAATAAATATTAAATGCAGTAACTTTATATAGATTATCATACACACTGCAATTGTATCTCTTAAAAGAAATTTGTTTGATGACCATGATAGTTCTTTTATTCCTTGGTTTATGTTATTCTCCTAATGGACAGTGATTCAAAATGCAAAAAGGGGATCAAAATTAAAAACTCATGTAAAAATTGTCCAATTACCCTGAAATTTTAGACACCAATTGCCTTTATAGCAGAAATCAAGTGCTAATGCTATTCAACAGTAACATTTGAAGAATTTTTCTAAACTGAGCTATTAAAACATTAATTATCTGACCATTCAAATATTTGGCATAATAATTGTTGTTGTACAAGTTTCTAACATATTTGAAAATGGTGAAAATTTACCATATATCAACTGAATTTTAAGAACTAATTCTATTCAATGGAAAATTTTTGAGGAGAATCTTTCTCATAGAACAACTGAAACATAAATCATAAAACTTACAATAACTGTTGGTGCATTAATTCATAACATATTTGAAAATAGTGGGTTTTATAAATTATTAAAATGAATTATAAAGATAATGCATATATTACATAATATAAACATACATATACTGAGGTTGATCAAATGGTCCTGATTTCATTTGCAGATGTACCTTGCTAACATACAATCTGCAATGTATTAATTGTGGTACATTTAATACACTGCAGATAAGCATGTCAAATAAAGCATGTCAAAACAGGTGTATGTGCCTCAAAACGATATTACATATATACTGTTTTATAAATACAAATTGTGCAATAAGCCACCAAGGATCAACAAGTTTTGGGAAAAGTACATTATTGCCCTCTCTGATACCCAGTATTCCAAGTCATAAATTATAAAGATGTGCATAGCCAGAGGATTTAGCATTTTTCAAAAGGGCATCAATGTGGTGAAGTAGCATATAGGAGATAGACCCCTGGTAGCAGCTGCATGTACATAAAAAAAGCATAGAATGCCTAGTCACATACCAGATGGTTATCATGTAGATCTGCAAAATCACAATGACAGTGGACAAAACCCTGTAATCTAGAGAACTGTTGCCAAAGTCACAATGGTGTCCCAGTCAACTGTCTACAATATCATTGGAGACAATCTTCACTTAAAGTGTACGTATAAATCCACGTCCACAAGTTGCTGCTTTGTCATATAACAGCACACTAATTGGCACAAGCTGTGTGAGCATTACCTGGTGGGCAACAAGTGGAAAACTGTGGCAATATTGGATGAGGGAAGGTCAACCTACACAACTGCAACAAGGCCTGGTCAATATATGTTACTGACTAATCGACCAAACACACTATCACAAGTGTTACAGAGAATGTCAGTTTTCCC
This sequence comes from Ryuthela nishihirai, assembly GCA_038380435.1. Lineage (NCBI taxonomy): Eukaryota > Metazoa > Arthropoda > Arachnida > Araneae > Heptathelidae > Ryuthela > Ryuthela nishihirai. Next base: position 45,322,182 of record JAWZYU010000034.1, on the reverse strand, counting down.
AAAAGTTTCAAGGTCATTGCTGGGTACAGCTATAACCATACATCCCTGTTTTCCCGGGATAGTCCCTGGAATAAAGGCTCTGTCCCAAATGAATAAATGTCCCAGTAATTTGGTTTCAAATAATTTTCAAATATTAAATTGACCATACAGCTTAGGCAGATCTTTACTAATAGAAAAGTAATGGCTAAAGATATTCTTATATCAAATCTTGTAACATTACAAGCCTGATCATAATACCCGGATGTACATCAGTGAATGTGGAAGAAACGTGGATTGTTCATTACATTCACTTCGAATGCTACTATGTAACTCTATTCTGTTAAAGCATGCCAATTTGTAATGTTACAAGTCTATATAAAGATTAAAAACAAAAATATTTTTTTTTATGCTTAACAGCCATGTAGTGTATATAATACCAATATAATATCACTTAGCTTTACAATACCTAATAAACTTATTTTTGTACTACAATATTTATTATCTGAGATTAAACAGAGCCAGAATCACCATGGAAAATCAAAAAAGCCATTTATGCAGGCATAAAACAATGATTTTAAAGATTAAAGCACTAACTTGAAGCATAAAAATAAAATATATATATATAATATGAAAATGCAATAAAACCATGAAAATGTCATTTCAGCTGAAGTAATGAAATATGATGAATCTGTGACATGCCTAAACGTGCTAATGAAGCTGGCTGTAAAAGACATAATATGGGATTAAATCAACTTCAGAATTACAATTGAACCAGAAAAATGAAAGAGTGGAGGAATTATTTATATCAGAGTTGTTGAGTTGTTTTAGCTCTGAGTGGCACTCTTTTGCACACAATAGGCTAAATGCCAGGTCACAAGGACCCAAGGGCTCAGAGATGGTTCAGGGAGAGGGAACCCACTAGACAGCTGTTAAAGAGACAGATGGAAGCATCCTGTCAAGGCCATCCAGCATGTTCTTAAACATGAACAAGGTATAACTCTCCTACACATGGTTTTACATCCCACCTGACAAACTTGCCCTTTCCAAGCCCATTGGTGTCCCTTAATAATTAAGGGCAGGGTGAGAAGTTTTGAGATAAATTTCAAAAGTTGGCACAGGCAGGAATCAAACCTGGAAGATGCAGACTGAGTCTGGCATGCTACTAAGCCCCCATATTATTTATTATATAAATACAAATACAAAACGTACATAGAAAACAATACATAATGACTATCCACAATAAAATTAAAAATTTGCAATAACTCAAAGAAACACATATGAATCAAGGAAATTATTTTGTTAATTAAGAGGGATGGGTGTCAGGACAGAATTACACGGAATAAAATTACACAAGGAATGAATTACACGAAGAAAAAATTACACAAGGAATAAATTACACGAAGAAAAAACTACACAAGGAAGAAATTACATGAAGAAAAAATTACACAAGGAAGAAATTACACGTAGAAAAAATTACACAAGTCCGAAATTACACATAGTACAAAATTTGTAGCCTCCGTTGGCAAATTTGTTATTTTGTAACTATTCAGTTTAACCCAGAGACAGGGACAGATTAAGGCCAACTGATGCCCTAAGCACAGTCCAACAATGGTGCCCCTTCGGCCCTTCCATCCCTTAACTGACAAGACATTAAGACATTATTTTGTATCTTTCATTCCATGTATGCTGAAATGCTATGCATCTTCAAGGTTAGAAAGCAATGGAATAAAAGATGTTTTGTTTCGTACAAATAATGATATTTCTCCATTAGAATATCTTTCTTAAAAATTGTCCACAAACATCGATTTCTGTAGAATGAGGATCACAATCTATTCTGTGCAAAATAAATGAACGTGGATTGAAATCTTTATATGAATCTAATCGGTCATTTGCGATACACATTAAAAAGTTATCATTTGCCCTGTTACCAGAAGAAGAGGTATTGGAAGCATTTTTAGAAGTTGCTGATCTGTTCTCTGATTTAAACGAATAAAATGAACAAATCGAGCAAATTCTCCTTTATTTCGAATGTACATATGTTCGGGGTCGACATCTCAGGAACGGCACTTACAGACAACCTCTATTTAATATTTCTATTTGAAACCATAGGCAATCTGCAGCCAATTGCATAACAAGGACTACAAATTGTATCGAAGGATGGCACTACGGACTTCAGTCACTTTTTCAGTGTTCCCATCCAACAATTTGGAAATTTCTGGACAACATCATCAAAGAATTATCCTTACAACATACAAACTATTTGAAGCATTTAACTGGTTAAGGAAACCCCGGACGTGTTATGTAGGTACATTTCTTTAAAACAACGTATTTCAAATATTGTACAGAATTACGACTCTAATAGACAATTAGATTTCTTGCGTTGTATAGCTCATATGACTTAGTGTTTTTCATCTGATGTTTTATATTTAAATTTAATTTTATCTATGTATTTTTAAGTGAAATTTTTTGTAATTATAAGAAAATTTTAAATAAAAATTGAATAGTGTAATTTTTTCTTTGTGCATTTTTTCCCATGTGTAATTTATTCCTTGTGCAATTCTGTCCATGTGTAATTTTAGCAGTGTAATTTAATCACGTGTATTTTTTTCCATGTGTAATTTATTCCTTGTGTAATTCTGTCCATGTGTAATTTTAACAGTGTAATTTTATCATGTGTAATTTTTTTCTGTGTAATTTTATCATGTAACCATCTATCAGCTGGTTACATGATAATGTAACCATCTTAATAGATAAATATAAGATATCATATTACACATTTGGAGTCAATAGCTTAGATGAACAATTTACATAATCCTGTCACAATGTTACCAGAATACTATGGAATCAATTGCAAATTAGCTTTTTTGTGCAAAAGGAGTGAAATCAGTGTAAAATCTGTGATTTGCATGTTTTGAGTACACTGAAGAGTGCTTGTGTCTGTGTGTTTTGGTCAGTTCAAAAGTACATGCTTGATACATTCTGTGACTTTATAAGGACTGCAAAGACTTTAGGGATTTTTTGGAAGATTAAGCATTTGTTGCTGAGTTTGGAGTTTTCTCAAATCATATGATGATCATTTAGCCTTTTCTGTAGAATTTGTTAATAAATATCTGATGAACAATACCATAATTCTTATATACAAACACAATCCTTAAGCAGCCATGGGCAATGGAGGTTCAAACAAGACCGTGAAATTTAGTTCTCAAAACATCTATCCTGAGCTACAGCTGCCACATTTGGCCACTGCATGCCAATTCCAACAAGGTCCTATTTGACATTTTCTGACAAATGATTATCAAACATTATGACGATAGTTAACCAAGAATATTTGGTCCAAAATTCAAAAACTTGGATCTTTTCAGAATGGTAATCTAACCATATGGTAGAAACAGAGGTCTTTATCACTCTCCACAGTCAACAGAAAAATTCATGAGAAAGCTCTTTATTCAAAATACCAGTGTTTGTGTGTACTTTACCCCACAAACTGGCAACCTTGTTTGACTCTGGTTGTGAAAACCTCATGTGAACTGCAGCTAATTGGCACCAAGCACTCTTATGGATGAATTCCAATTTACTATAATAGACTCTAAACATCATTTTAATCTGGAGAAAAGCTAGAACATGCAACTTATCCTATAAACCAAGGATTTAGTTTTAGTGTGGGTATGTTTATTGAAAGGATTTTCTGGGACTCCCATTTAATATTTTACATCAAAATTCCCCACAATCAAAAACAATGGTCTCAGGTTCTCCTGAGATCCATACACAGTACACTTGTATTCTCTGCATCTCTCTTGTTGTTAGCCAGGGTACGGGCTAACTAACAGACCCCCCTCCCCCCAAAAAAAGCTATAATATCAGCATTTCAATATTTGTGCCAACACTGAATGCCAACTTTAGTATTTAAAATTACACAGTGTGTCCTATATACTCAATTACATCTTCATTAGCATTTGTACTGACTCAATTTACAAGCATAAAATTAATATAACTGCCACTTCTAGAAATATATTTGGGTAAAATACATTTTTTTTTAATATAAAGAATTAAGTTTCTGGAAGAAATACTGTATGATGCTTAAAAAATATAAAGCTTTGTCTAAAAAAAACTACTTTGCATTTTTATTTCTCAGTCCAGTATATGCATTATTTTGCTCCAAAAATAATTTTCATTTTACAGTTAATTTCTATTTAGCTACATAAAATACTTATGATGAACATCACTTCAGCTTAGGTTTCAATAGTGTCCAGTTATGCATAAAATACCAACCCTTTAAATTTAAATTATCAGGATATACAACAAGGACCTCACTGACATTCCCATTGGATGCTTTGAAATCTGAAAATAAGATTCACATAATTACACAGTTGCATTAATAATTTAAATAAACACAGTCAACAATTTTGATAATAACAATAATCAAATATAACAGGATCATATAATGTATAAACATATTGTTCTTTGAAAAAAAAACTTTGTCACAACATTTAGATACCTTACATTTTTGTCAAGCCTATAGCATACATTACAGCTATCTGCTGACACCTTACTAGCCACATATAATATATACATAATATATAATATTTGGCCAAAATATATATAAACATAATACACCTATCTCTCGATTAACACGGTACTCAGTTCACACAATTTTGGCTTTGCACGGTCAAAAAATGCAACCAGTTTCGATTTACACGGTACTGAATGAGATTTCCTTTCTATGTACGCCTCAGTCAGTACCATGTAAATTGAAACTGGTTGCATTTTTTGACCGTGCAAAGCCAAAATTGTGTGAACTGAGTACCGTGTAAATTGAGGGATAGGTGTATATAATATTTTTACATTTTCTTAAAAAAAAATCATGTCACAACGTTTAGATACCTTAGATTTTTGTCAAGCCTTCAGCATACATTACAGCTATCTGCCGACACCTGACTAACCACATAAATATTGCCTGAATCTACATTCATTGGATTCTTTCTTATGTCACATTGATATGCATTTGCCTACTTCAGTAAAATACTCATTATTTGTTCTTGATATGTTATCATAATGTATTCAATCGAACTGCATGGATTTGGTCATGACACCAATAATAATTTGCAACACAGAAAAATGCTATTCTGAGACTGGTGGAATTCAAACACACAGCTTGCTGGTCAGTTGTTCTTACCTAATAAGTTACTAGCTGATACTAATGTTTCTATTTAATTGTCTACAAAAAAAAATTTAAATTTCATTTCACCAGTATATCACGTGGTTGCATTGCTTCAAATGGAGCAATTTCTTCTTGACATTTTCAATAACCAAATGTAGAAATCAGCATAATCAGTGAAATGTTAATTTTTTTCTGTTAATTATAAAATATTCTGTCCATTGACATTATGGATTTGCACACTTATTTTGAACATTATGCAAGTTTTTTAATGTTAAAATTCAAACCACTATAAAGCATCATAACAGCTGCTATGAACCATACTACTAGAGTAACAGGATCACATAATGTATAAACAGTAGACAGGTATGCAATCAGTTGCCAGTGATTACCAACCTGTAAATGATTGGAATTGATATCTATTTGAAGAACTTACTAACCTGCATAAGATCTAATATCTGTTATGTCAATTTGTTATCAGATAAGATATTGACAGCTATCTTCCACTGACTGCCACTGTTAATGTATAGCACTATCTAGCAACATAACCTTCATAATATTACTATATATGGTATACATATATATTACAAAAAATTGGAAATTGTTGACATTTTAAGTTCAAACTACTGCACAATTAAACTTTTAACTTCTTTGCAAATATTTTATCTATACTAACACTGAATCAGGCACAAAATTATCAATAATCTTTTGTGACTATATAGCACATCTAGTGCTGCCACCTTTAAATAAAATGCATTTAACATGTGACAGAAAATGAAAAACATTGTAGTATCAATAATAGAACAAAATGCAACCAAATTCAAATCTAAAATAGCATTTGTAATAAAGTATTGAAATTCTATACATACCATAGTAAAATTTTAATAATTAGAGCAGTGACACACAACCCAGGGAATGCATGTGGTTCACCACTGCTTATTTTGATGTCAAAAATTTAAATGATATTTGGTACTATTTAATAAGAATTCTAAAATCCAGTGCTACATCAATTAAATAGAACATAATATTTACAAATTCACTGTAAAATCTACAGTGAAATTGCAGGCATTAAATTTCATTTATTTAACATTATTTATTATTCCTATTATTACAAATCTGTAAAAATTGCAATTTTTTCTGTAATTTTTTTTAGCATAGTACAGGGCAAAAGGTTAACATGAAAGGAAGGATACCAGTGTAAAATTTCATGTTATCAGAATTTCACATTAACAGTATATTTCATTGTTGACTCCTAACACTATTTATAGCCTATGCCACATTTTGAGAACCAAAACAAAGGTTGAATGATACTTTCATTCAACCTTTGTCTTGGTTAAAAAACTAGGGTCTGAGTCCATCCTGCCTTCATTATGAATGTTAATCCTGAACAAAGGTTAACAAGATCAACAATTTGAATAGAGCACAGGAAACTAGTCATAATCAGCAAACAAAATTTTTAACCTGCATCCTAGGTGTCAAGTGTAAAACACACTGGTGTTTTTAAATTCATTGTTAAATAATTAGCAATTAACAAAAAAGTTAATGAATTAGCAAGAAATTCAAAGCTGTACACGATTTTTCAAACAATGATTAGTATTACATCTATCAATCCTCTATAAATTTCATGTTATCCAAAGATGTTTTAATGAAATTTTATTCATTGGACCATAAAATATTTTCATGTTAAGTGACTTTTTTTGTGTTGTCTTTTTTACATTAAAAGAATATTTTTAAATGTAAAAGTACTGTCACCAAATGGATTAAACTCTAGTTTCATGTTAACTAATACTTCATCTTATTGGATTTTCTGTTAAGTGTTTTTGACTGTATTTCTGTTTATGCCTTCAATGTGCTCTACATGTTAAAATTTCCTTCATTGCAGTCCACAGGCTAAAAAAACATCTCGTGTTGCCTACTGACAGGCAAAGGTTGTGTACTACTAAAATAGTAAAGCTAAACAAAAATTGGATTAGTTTTCATTAAAATTTATTTATTATAATTATGCATTTAATATTTATATCAAATGACACCCCTATATTAAGTGTTAAAAATGAACCAGAAAAGGGAACCACACCTCCACCACATAAGAGAGTAAATGAAGGTTCTGAAAATATGTTAAGTAATGCTGCTGTAAAACGTTCAAGTTTCTACACCTTTAAAAATTAAATTCTAAATAAATTTATAATTCTTGAACTTAATTTCACCATTTTTAGTAAAACACTCTTTTAAGATGTTACAAAGTTTCTAATCTGATTTTCAAATAACACGATATGGGGTTCTTCATGCTTTTATCATAGTATAAGTATACAATGTTTCAAAGTAAGCTACATATTTAGGAAAAATGTATTTATAAAAGATCAGTAGCTTGCTTGGTTACTGATCTAAGGAACCTGGGTTCAAGCCCCAGGTAAGGCATGAACATTTGTGATGTTTTTCTGTTGAGGTCCTGACATTCTCTCACACCTTATACTGTGATGTATAAACTGATAGGCTCCTGTCAGACCTCTGTGGCAAGCAGCTGCTTGAGGGTTTTTTTATGTATTATGTATTGAATTATGTATTTATAAAACACATTGAATACTAAAATATAAATGTTACCTCTTTTGTGTTCTCTTCCAGCAGAGACACTCCTTCTTCGGATAGCAGGAGCAGAGCTTCGTTTCTCTCTGCACCAGAAATTCACCATGTGATAAGACACAAGTTTCAAGAAAACAATACTGACAAAACCCAGAACAACAGATGATGCAACTGAAATGGAAAAATCATTTTAAATAAGCAATAAGAAATAATATTTCAGCTAAACTCAATTAAAAATACACATATTATTTAAAAACTAAAAAAAAAATTATGCTGCAATGCATAATTATGTTGTTGCAATATTTTTACTTTTTCTTCATATGGAGAACTGCTCTACTTGAAAAGGATGATGGACACCAAAAAAAAATGAAGATGTCAACTTTCAAACTTTTTGCAAAGCAGATTTCGAATGACTTTAATTCAGGTTGTTACTTTCTGAAAAGTGCTTTTCTTCTAAGCAATAGAAAGATTGCCCTTTGATCCCATTAACCCTTCCAGTGTCCAGAACGTATATATCCATTTTTAGTACAATAAAAGAAAACGATTTTTTTTAAATGAAAATTGCCATTTCGAAATTTCTTAATAAATATCTTATAAAAATATATAATTTAAGCTTGATAAATAATATTTCCTTTTTTCATTTGATGCATATTTTATTAAACTATGACATAAATAATTTGTTAAAGCCATTTGTTTGCCATTTCTTAGAAGTTATATAAGGTATTGCCAATTTGTTTGTTAACATTATTCTGTGCTGAAGTAATCCCCTAATTTAAGTTCAGAAGTTTGATTTGAACTATTATCAACAAATTTTTCCTTAAAGTTTTTAAAATCTCCTGATAATTATCAAAGAACTGCTACTTTTTAAAAATGGAAGATTTTTGGAAGTAATTATGAAATGTGTACCTTTTTTTTGGTATATCACTGTAAAAATTGTTATTAAAATTAATATGTTACTACAGTGTTCAAATTTTTTACTTCAATAAAATTCAGAATTAAATTCTTTTCAATTTGGTATATAACATGAGCTATTTCTGTTGATTAGTTATTTATTAAAAATATTCTAAATGTGACTTGTTTATTGGACTGAAACAAGCCTGGACTTTTTCTCAAAGTATAATATGGAGAAAAAAATTTCAAAATGGAAGAAATGTTTACTTTAAACAAGATTTTTTTTTATATATTTTTTTTATTTAGAAATAAATAGCCTTTCTATTCATGTGCATTATAATCATTTCTGTCTATTAGCTTTCTTTTTTAATAAATTTTTATCTGTGTTGCAGATGCATTTTTTTTACTATGACTCTAAAAAGTCCTATTAAAATGAAACATATGGTCTTTTTTGTTAAATATTTTCAGAAAATCTAGAATTAAATGTTGATTAATTTGGCATGTAGCATGCCATAATTCCTTTCACTAATTATTTGGCAAAAAAGTTCTAAAGTTAAATTTGGCCTCTGGATGTAAACCAGTTTTTCAGGCTGGACACTGGAAGGGCTAATTCACCGTGTCACTCACAGACTTATCATTAGCAGTTATTCAGAATCACATGGGGAGTGCCATCTACTACAACTTTAGGGAGTTATGACTTCCTTTAAATAGGAGAATATCCATCAATCTGTAATGAGTTTTATGGCAAATGAAAGCTTGCAAGGTGGGGAGTGCCGTCTACTAAATACTCTTGAGAGTTTCAGCTCTCCCCCAAAAGTGGGAGATCAAACTTTTGCCAAGGGAAAGGGGTTTACTTTGTAATGTGCTTTAGGCTAAAGAAAGCTTCTGATGAGGGGAATGCCATCTATTATATACTTTAGAAAGTTTCAGAACTAAGCAACTCTGGGTATGTCTGCTAATTCTTTATAAAAGAATAGTTTATAAAAAGAAACTGATAAATACAAGGAATATTGATAAAAACTTTTGAATGAATTTCAGTTCAAAATGAAATAGCCATTTCAGTGTGTGAGTGACTGGAAATTGCTATACTCCAATGCATTGATTATAATATCATCAGTACTATTGCTTTGTAGGTCAACAACATTTTTTTTCAGACAACTTGTTCAATTATTACATTGACTTTCCAAAAAATTCTCTTCTTCAGCTATTATATGTCTAATATAATTTTCTACTAAATATGTTTGATAGCTTTTCAAATAATAACTGCTCTTAACTGTTTTGGCATTTTTGGTGACATTGCCTTTTACTTGATTTCCAACTATTTCGATTGAATTTAATTAGCAGTGATACAAAAGCAAATCTAATATAGTATATCCTATTTATTTAATACTATATTATATATAATATAGTATATCCTATCCAAAAGCAAATCTAATATAGTATATCCTATAAAGATTATAACACATTTGTTGTTACCATCTTTTACAGCTTTAACTTTTTTTAAAAAAAAGTTGTATCCTTGTCATTATTTAGTAATTTTTGCCTTCATGTTATTATCTAACATTATATTCATTCAGTTAAAGAAGCTTTGCAAATGAAAATTTTAAATACTCTATCACGTAATTAATACAGTGTTGTTTAAATGAAATTAGCCAGGATTTGAGTTTACTGATATTAAAACTTTGTTCAAATTCAGCTGCTTATTTCCAAAAATACATTAACTTTTTCTTAGAAGTGTCAAAGTAAAGTGATCAAAGTTTTTAATTGTTTAATGGCATTTTGTTGCTTACCTGAAATACAAAATATCTCACTTGAATATAGAACTTTTAATAATTCACTTATATCTTTTGTTATCATTCCTTTATGGATCTTCAATTAAATAAAATGTTATATGTAATAAATTCTTTCTTTAATTGTAAGAGGCATCCTTGACCTGTTTAATTGCATTACTAGTAGTAGATTACATTAAATTTATTTCTACTGACCATTTTTTATTTAAATTTATATTTCAGAATAATCTATGTTTTTCCCTTTATATACATGCAAGTACATTTAATAAGTGAAGCCTTCAGCCTATGGTAAAAGAGCTGCTTATTTTAGATCTCAGCTTAGGTGAAACATGGTATAGAGCAGTGTTTCCAAACCTTTTATGGTCCAATCCATAATTCAACTGCTATTCACCTTGTGACTAAAATATTCAAATTTCACCTAAAATATAAATAATAGCATCATTTACAGGCTAACTGGCTGGGCCAAGAGTCTTTTGTAATCTAACAGAAAGCCTTTATTTTAACTGCTAATGCTAAACCTATGGCAATTTCAAGAAATTCAAACCTGCCCGCCCCAGTTTGGGCTGACCCCAGTAGGTTTACACGTAGCCAATACCCTTCCCCTGGATGAGAGGAACATTCATGCAAAGTTTAGTGCCTCTAGCTTTTCTGGGTGCTGAGTGCATAAGCAGACTGACAAACAAACTTTCTTCTTTATATATTAGATTGAGCTCTGATGTTCCCATATTTTTGCACAAGAGCTAAAATGCAATAATGCTAAATTTTTCAGGATATAATGAATTTTGCTATATATATATCTAAGCACAACACATCTATAGCATTGTGATTTTTCCACATTTAATGTGTGCTTAAAAATGTGGCCTCAAATATAACAGCAGCAGCTATTTCTCTGCACAGTGTTATCAGGAGAGACTTGTTTGTGTCATATGGTTTATGTTACGTGTCAAGTGTCAGCTTACATGAAACAAAGTATAAATGTGTCTATTCTGAACAACAATTGCCACATTTCAACATTGACAATTCTGATAAAACATGCTTATATTACATATACAGAAATACACTGAAGTGCCACTGAATTAGGGATAGCAACCTAGTAACGTGTTGGACTCCCTCTGGTTCTTATAATGGCTGCATGAAGATGCAAGGACTCCACAAGCTTGCATAAATGTTCCACAGGTATGGCAACCCATGCATTATCCAGAGCTGTCCACAATTCTCTAAAGGTTGTCGCTGATGGAACACGGGCCCGAACACTCTGCTCGACGGTATCCTAAAGATTTTTGATGAAATTTAAATCTGGGCTTCTAGGTGGCCAATTCATTATTTCAAAGTCAGCAGAATGTTCCTGCAACCATGCAGTAGCCAATTAGACCTGTGAGATGAACACTTGTCTTGCTGGTAGACACCATCTCCATTGGGATGCATGATGGCCATAAATGAGTGTAAATGGTCAGCCATGAGTTCTACATACCGGGATTCATTGAGAGTCGTCAGTACATGTACCAATGGTCCCACAGACATCCCAAGCCATCACTGAGCCACCACCAGCTTGTACTGTTCCGACCTGACATGCAGAATCTATGGCTTCATGGGGTTGGTGCCATACTCTCAGTCTCCCACCAATGTAATGAAGTTTAAATCAGGATTCATCACTCCAGACTATCTGTTGCCAATTTTCAATAGTCCAGTTTTGATGTTCTTTAGTCCAGGCAAGGCGTCGAGTCTGGTGTCATGCCATTAGAAGTGGGATTCTCGTAGGTCAGCGGCTCCCAAAGCTGAGACAATGAAGTGAGCATTGCATAGTTCGTGCACTGACTTCCCAGCTGGAACCCACGTTCAGATGGGAGGTAATTTCAGATAATGTCTGGCCCCTATCAGTTCGTATGATGTGGGTCACACGGCGAAGACCATGATCATTCGAGGCTGGTTGTCCTTTGCAGTTTGTCCAGGTGCTTATTTTTTTGCTGGAATATTCATATTCCCAGAACACTCTTGAAACTGTTGTACAAGAAAATCCAACTTCATTGACAATTTCAGAGATTGAGTGTCCCATCCATCGGGCACCTACGATCTGTCCTCTGTCAAATGCATCTAAATTCCGCGCCTTTCCCATTACACTTCTCATGACGAATGCTTGGGGAAGCCAAAGCTGACAGCTATATATAACCAGAGTTTCAGCCACGCATGCGCGCAAATGCAGGACTTGCGGGACTGAATTTGGATAACGTCTCCTATCCCTAATTCAATGGCACTTCAGTGTATTTCAAAATGTAAATAATATTTTAATGATATTTTCTCACCTGCATGGCAATCTAAAGTGTAAACACATGCTGGTGGAAGTAATACAACTGCAGACATATGAAGCACAGTCAGAATTTTCCCAATTTTTTCATTTAAGTATCCCTGAAAATGTGGATATCATGAATAAAATAATAAATTAATATTTACCTATTTATTTTCACAAAAACTTATTATAGAGCTATTAATATTATAAAATTCAAAATACTCACAATTATTCAAGTTTGAATTTCAAGTTTTCATTATAAATGGTAATTCATAAAAATCAGTCAAGAACAATGACAGAACATGTATCCACAATTTTTTGCCTTTTATTCATTATATATATATAAAATGTATTTATTTCAAGGAGAGAAATATAATGTGATGCCAATGGTTATAAACTGTATTAATGTCATATATTCAAGACAAAGACTTTCATTTAAAAAAAATGAGAATACATTATAAGCTCAGTATTTCACACAGAGGCATGGGAACCATATTTACCTGTATTAAAACAGGTCAATTTGATACATTAAAAGGGCATTAAAGGAAGCATAAAAACACTTTAAAAACAAATTTATTCTTCTTCAGTGAATATTATTATTATATGTACACTACATGGCATCAAAACTGATTCAGTAATTCTGATTAGAATAATTCTGAAACTGAGACCAGCAAACATCACTATAAGGAAAAGTGAGTAAAATTACAGAACAAAATATGCTTTAGGAATCATAATCTACTCATCATCAGTAGAAAGTATGGCTACTCTATTTCCTACTGATGATACTACCTTGATAGTGATACATGCAATATTGAATTACAACAAAGGCTTGTAAAATTGCATACTCAATTAAAAGCAGTCATACAAGTGTCTTGCCACTGCCTTAGCCCAACTGGTAGAGAAACTGGTGTGTAACCAGGAGATCACAAGTTCAAGTCCAAGAGACAGTTTGATGATTTTTTTTTCACACTTGCTTATAGTTATATATTTAATGTTTATTGTGACTATCACATATAGTGAGTTCCATTCTTCATACCAAATGACTAACACACAAAGGCTGATAATGCTATTAACATCCAGTGCTGTTTGTCTTGGGATAACTCGTGTATTAAACACTTGATATATGGTTATTAATGATTAGTTCTCCAATGATATAAATAGCACATGGATGCCCTGACAAACTGATGTAGATGGTAGTCTTCATAACATGAATCACAACTTTACTCAAGCAGAATAAGTCATTACCATTTTAGCTCAACTAGCAGAGCAACTGATATATAACAAGGAGATTCTAAGTTCAAACCCTGAAGGTAGATAGATGGCTTTTTTTTTGCACTTGTCTACTTTTTTAAAGTTAAATATTTTAACATATAAATCATAAAGACTACTAAAATTCATAAAACTAAAAGACACTTACATGAGCGAATGCTAGTTCAATTCCCAATGATATGATTGAAAACACATTAAGACCTGAAAAAAATATATATATATACATACTAAGTTTTTAATGCATTAAGTAGTAAATATTTACAAAGCATAAAACAATCATGTTTTACACCTAAAAATATAAGTTTTAGAATATAACAGACAAGAACAATGTCCTATGGATAAACAGTAAGTTGGTTGATTGCTTGGGGTTTAATGGCACAAGAGCAACTAAGGCTACATTATATAAAGCAGCGCAGAGGGTTTGCAATGTACAGCTGTACCTCACAGTGAAGGTAACCTGCCTTGATAGAAGTTGGCAGGCGTGGCATGTTGAATGCAATAATTAATACCCGGGTAGGTACTAATTTCCCATCATGGCATTGCGATACCCGGTGGACTGCTGTCACTCCCTGAGAAGAAGCTCCAAGATTTCCTCTTCAGAAATCTTGAGGAGGTCCCACTCAGAGATCACACCTGGGGGGAACTGAGCGTCTTGTGGAGTGACAGTGACAGCCACCCCACCAATCACTGTGACATTCAATAGGAGCTCAGAACGCTTTAGGCAAGCAGTTTCCACCTGCAAGTCACCAAATCTTAGGTGTTTGACCGATATCAGTTTTCCCGCAAGACCTTTCAAACACTTGTTAATAAAAAAGGGGGACATGTCCCCAAGAAACTGATCACCTATAGAGTGGATGACCAGGAACCTAAGAGACAGAGACACACACGAAGACAATGGCCCTCTTGGTGGCATTGGCTGAAGAATTATGAGTTGTAGAACTTGTGGTTGTTGAAGGGTTTTCAGAGCCTGTTGTGATTGATGCCTGATTGGGTGCCAGAGTTGCCCAAGCACCATACCCACACAGCCAGTGAGCCAAACCCTCAAAACTGAACAAAAGGAAAATTTAAAGTGAAATGTGAGAATCTCATCTGAGGTCTCACAAAAAGAATCATAAAAATAAAGAAAAGTAAGAAACAACTCGTTCTCACAAATGAAAGGAAACTACAGAATTAATAAATCTGTGGGGAAACTCTCAAACCATTGCCCAGACATGGGCAAGGTTACTCACCACTCTGCACAGTTGATCCTAGCAGGACTTGCCCACCAGCCGATTGATCCTGAGGGGACCACCCTAGGACCTCCCGTTTATCTGAAGCAGAGGCCAAAGAAGTGTATAGCAGCGGCCCTAGAATTTACTGCCCAGCCCCTCGACAGACAGGCTCCCCAATGGCAAGATGGCCAAAGGGACCCCCCCATGACCCCCCCCCCCCCAAGTCATGAGCTGAGGAGAGAAGACTAGGACTCCCGAGCAACTGCCAGGATTCTCCTTTCCAGGAACATGGGTATCCACACACAGCAAATGTGGGTGAGCATTCAGGACCCTGTGAAGGTACCCAAACCAGCGGAACCTTCACAGGGTGGTCTCACCACAGACAGGAGCTCGTACCAAGGGAATGAACAGTAAGTATGCTTGGCTGCAAAACAAAGGGACCTGTCAGACATCTGGGTAAAATTGGTTGCTTGAGGAGTAATGTTTTTATTTAAACAAAATAAATTATAATTGTATTTTTATTAATGTGAATGTGATTATGTTAAGAAAACACATTATTATTATTAAAAGGAAGAAAAATTATTGCATTTAATGTTTTCCCAAACTTGATTATGATCCTGCGTTGACAGAAAATCCATAAAATCCATAATCCTAGTCAAGCTTTTGCTTTTGGGTTGTTTATAGTTGATCAATTTTAATGTAAACTTTCTATGATAATAAACTAGAACTTGATTTTCTATTTGTCTCTGAGTTGCCAGTCCCAAGTGAACAGATGCACAGGATACATACACTACATTGAAATAAGTGTCTGGATATCTGATTAGCAAAGGGAAAACATAATTTCCAGTCACGTGATCAGTACTAGCAGGTTATAAGAAGAGTGTTGACACAGAACAAACTTCAATGGAGACACTGATACGAAACATGAGTGAACGTGCTGAGTTAACGGACTTTCAGAGAGGGGTCATTATAGGATGCCATTTAAGTAACTTATCTGTGCATGCGATTACGGCCAAATCAGAGCATCCTAGGTCAACTGTGCAGGATGTGATTACTAAATGGAAACATGAAGATGTCGTGACAGTCAAGAAATGGTCGACAGACCACAAAAACTGACGGAAAGGGATTGAAGAGCTCTGAAATGTGTGGTACGTTCTTCTCATCATTCATCTGCTGCTACCAATACCAAAATGTTTCAAGAGAAAACTAACCACAGAATCAGTATGCCAAACTGAGCTGGCAGTCCTCCCCTTTAAAGGAGAGAATATCTCCTATTGCTCTGAAAGGTATTAACAGTTCATACCAAAGAAGGTGGGGGTCATACTTGAGGTAATATGCCTGACTAGTTCTTTGCATCATCAAAAGGGATAGTGCCCTATTCTCTTTTCAGTTATGATTAGCTACCATTTTTGAATAACAAGCAAATAAATTATTCAAAATAAATCATCTTAAAATTTCCTTAGATTTTCACTGTTAGTAAATATGTTTTTTAATTACTTCAAAAGAACTTACCTAACAAAATAAGTACAGAAGGGGAATTGCTAGGCCTACCAACAAACATCTTTGCCCATTGCACTGGATCTACCAAGATCCCATACCTATGAGAACAAAAATGATATTAATATCCAGCAATCCATGAATAACACTGTAAACTGAAAAAGCATTTCAGCAAAACTCTACAGAGCATGCTAATATTGAAACAAAAGTAAATTAATTGGCATGAATTATCCCTAATAAATGCCATGACTATCTCCAACTAATGACAGACTGTAATGATGATGCACAATTTCTTCTGTGATGGGAGCAATAATGATCTAAATAATATGGTGCCATTCTTCTGTATGTATCAATGAGAGCTGATGTTTGGGATAACAAGAAGCTATATATCTTCTGAGAATATCAACAATAGGATTTATGTCTGGAAAATAAGCTGGCAACTTTATTTCCTCTTAATTTTATTGTTGTATAACTATTCATCAATGATCATTATCTTGTGTAGTCTGGTATAATCATGCATTAGCCTAAAATCACAAATTATTCCAGCATATGGTTACAAATGATATTCATGAATGACATCCCAATATCTGTAAACCTCTAATAACATTCCATGGAGTCTTCTCCAAGATAAGAAATCATTGTAATAGTTATTTTATGAAAAATTCTTTATGCCATTTTAACTTTTTATGCCATTATGGGACAGGTGCCTTATTAGAATTGGCCAAATGCAGTAGTTGCTGCTCAAATTAGATATGTTTAGGAAACAAATTCAAACAATCCAACTGGACTTCTCTGGCTTACAAATGCTGAGGTTTTTACATGCACATTTGTAGGATCACCAAAAAATTACAATAGCACTATTAACCTCAAAAGAAAGTGCTTTAAAAAAAAGTACTTAGTAAAAAATTTAATGCTTTAAAAATAATCAAAATATTGGGGTGCCTGGAAAAAAAATTTGTGTTTCTGATATAGAACTTTATAACAATCAATGCTTACATTTCAAAGTATGCACCATCATGTTCAATAATTTGTACCCATCTTTCTGCAAAGTGTTCAATCCTGGCACAGTACCATGCCTTCGGCTTAGAGGCAAAGAACTATTGATCTTACCTTGTCTGAATCAATGAAGTATCTATCAAGGAGAAAATGTGGCATTGCCCAAAACAGGTAATAATCGGAAGGGCTGTATGCTGGGTGTGGTAGGAGCTCAATTCCATCAAGTTCATGAAACTTGACCTGGTTTTTGAATGGCTGTAGTGGCTACGCATATCTGCTGAAGGAGCACCTACTTTTGGTTGACTAAAGCAGGGTATCATTGCTTCAGTTTAATATTAATTATTTTCAACAGTTTACATTGTATAACTGTCAGAGGATATACCACCTCAGTATGAAGGGTCAAAGTTTCAGACAGAAGCCAGCTGCATTAACAGTATACGAAGGTTTTTGTTACTTTGCATTACCTTAGAGCAGTGGTTCTCAACATTTTATGCTTCACGTACCCCCTGGAAATGTGTATGTAACTGGTGTAATCCTTGTATAAATAGATAAAACTATAGTTATAGTATAACAATGGGAATAAAATAAAACATATGTAACATATATAAAGACTTTTGAGCTCTCACGGCACACCAAAAAAAATTTAACCACATACCCCACATTGAGAACCCCTACCTTAAAGAATTGAAATCTCAAATGAATACAAAGCTTTAACATGTTATAATACTGACCAAAGAGTTATAATAAATGTGAGGCATTATCTTCTTGCTGAATAAAACATTTCAGTATACACTAATAATTTCCACTCTGTAAATTGATTCAAATATTTAGAGGAAAAATTGTCTCGAGTCGGGTGGGATACGAACCCACAACCTCCTGATAACATGTCAGGTGCTCTGGACCATTGAGCTACCGGCCGCTGATCAAGATCTCCTCTAAGTCATGTCATGGGTTCGTATCCCACCCAGCTCAAGACAATTTTTCCTCTAAATATTTGAATCAATTTACAGGGTGGAAATTATTAGTGGATTAATGAGTTGAGTTTAATAATAATTATTTGTAGATTGCATACGCATAACACATGCATTCCATCTAAGAAAAGGCATTAAAGAGCCACTTGAGGCAGGATTGCCTGAACACTCCCTACATATTAGGAAAGTAGGTTGAGAATGTTCATAACATCAGTTAGAGGAGATCTTGATCTGGTAGCTCAGTGGTCCAGAGCACCTGACATGTTATCAGGAGGTCATGGGTTCGTATCCCACCCGGCTAGAGGCAATTTTTCCTCTAAATATTTGAACAATTTACAGAGTGGAAATTATTAGTTTATACTGAAATGTTTTATTCAGCATAGAAGATAATGTCTCACATTTATTATAACTCTTTGGTCAATATTATAACACGTTAAAGCTTTGTATTCATTTGAGATTTCAATTCTTTAAGGTAGGGGTTCTCAACGTGGGGTACGTGGTTAAATTTTTTTTTGTATGCCATGAGAGCTCAAAAGTCGTTATATATATATGTTACATATGTTTTATTTTATTCCCATTGTTATACTATAACTGTAGTTTTTTCTATCTATACAAGGGGTATGCCAGTTACATACACATTTCCAGTAGGTATGTGAAGCATAAAAGGTTGAGAACCACTGCTCTAAGGTAATGCAAAGTAACAAAAACCTTGGTATAGTGTTAATGCAGCTGGCTTCTGTCTGAAACTTTGACCCTTCATACTGAGGTGGTATATCCTCTGACAATTATACAATGTAAACTGTTGAAAATAATTATTAAACTGAAGCAAAGACTGAGCTACAGGCCGCCGATCAAGATCTCCTCTAACTGATGTCATGGGTTCGTATCCCACCCAGCTCAAGACAATCTTTCCTCTAAATATTTGAATCAATTTACAGAGTGGAGATTATTAGTGGATACTTAATGAGTTGAGTTTAATAATAATTATTTGTAGATTGCGTACTCATAAGACATGCATTCCATCTAAGAAAAGGCATTAAAAAGCTGCTTGAGGCAGGACTGCCTGAACACTCTCTACATATTAGTAGACCATGGCCGCGTGGTTAGCGCGCTTGGCTACTGATCTAAGGGACCTGGGTTCGAGCCCCAGTTAAGGCATGGCTGTTTGTGTCGTTTTTCTGCTGAGGTCCTGCCAACCTCTCAGATCTTCTACTGTGGCATATAAACTGACAGGCTCCTGTCAGACCTCTGTGGCAAGCAGCTGCTTGAGGGGGTATTTATTTATTTTTATTTTTATGTATATATCTATATGGTAAAATGTAAATACTTGTAACAATCAATCATATAAAATTATTAAAGTCTAAAATATTCATCATCATCCTCATAGCCATGAGCTACAGAGGTCCAACCAGACCACGCAATTTAGTTCTCCAAGCATATCCGTCCTGCGTTACATGTGCTGCATCTGGCCACTGCACACCAATTCTAACAAGGTCCTGTTTGACAGGACTAAGGTTAAAAAATTTACCTTTAATTCTGAAACTCTGAAAGACCCAGTTATATCACATCTAAAGCTTACCATGATAGGTTACTTAGTCAATATGACAGTCATGGTTTGCTTACTACTGAAGTTAAGGAAGAACGGGACCATTTTAAAGAGGCTTTTTTGGAAACTAACAGTACTCTTTTAGGAAAAAAGGTGTAGACGAGGCAAAATTATTTGGGTGATAAGGCACTTGAGCTTATTTCAGAAAGAAAGAACTGTAGAAATGTCCTTAATCAATACCCTACTAGTCCTAATAGAAAGCATTACGGAGAGCTTAATAAACATGTAAAGGATCAGTTAGCTGCTGATAAGAATCTTTGGCTTGATGGCTTGGCTGACAAAGCTGAGGAACCAGTTAGACAGCACAACAGCAAAGAGCTGTACCAGACAGTTAATGTTTTGTGTGGTAGAAAACAGACAGGTATACAGGGATTGAAGGACAAACAAGGTAATGTTATAGAAGGTGAAGATTCTGTCATGGCTAGGTGGGCTGAGCATTTCAATGAAGTTCTAAATAATGTAGTTAGTTCTACTCCCATTGTTTGTAATGATGATAGATGCATTACTGGCTTTAATGCTAGCCCTATAACACAGTCTGAAGTTATTTTATATGTTTCTAAACTTAAACTACACAAATCCCCAGGGGTAGACGAAATTACTATGGAAATGCTTAGAGCTGGAAATGTTTCGGTTACCACATGGATGACTGAAATTTTGAATATCTTTTATGATAAACAGATGGTTCCTAAGGATTTTACGAGAGCTATTATTATCTCCATTTTTCGAAAAGGCGATCACAGTTCTTGTGATAACTACAGGGGTATCAGCCTACTTTCTGTTCCAGGTAAAGTTCTTTGTATGATTGTGCTTAACAGAATTAAGAATCTGGTTGACAGTCATTCGTGTGATGGGCGATGTGGATTCCGAAGTAGTTGGGGATGTGTAGATCAGATATTTTCACTCAGGCATATTCTTGAGAAATGTTTAGAGTTTCAGTAACCTTCAGTTACTAGCTCTGTTGGTTTCAAAAAGGCTTTTGACTCTGTTGATAGTCATAATTTGTGGTTGATTGTGAGACTGCACGGCATACCAGACAAGTTAGTTAACATAATGAAAGCTCTCTATAATAACACTGAGTCATGTGTAAGAGTTGGTAAGGCTTGTAGCAATTGGTTTAGCATTGCTAGTGGAGTTAGACAAGGGTGCATTTTGTCTCCTTTTCTGTTTTGTTTGGTTATTGATTATGTTAAGCAAAATTCTTTGCATGGGAAAGACTTTGGCTTAAATGGTCTAGAGATTTCAAAATTTCTGATTTAGATTATGCAGATGATTTGGCCTTGTTGGCTAATGATGTTGAGGAGATGAATTCTTTCATTAGGGCTGTTGATGAGACTGTTAATAGAGTTGGTTTGGTGATAAACAAAGAATAAACTAAAGTGATGAAAATTGGTCAGGCAGTTGGTGCTTCGTTTGCTCTGAATGGTTGCACCCTTGAGCAAGTATCTCAGTTTAATTATCTTGGGAGTTATGTAACAGATACTGGTGATATACAGCATGAGATTAACAAACAAATAGAGATTGCTGCGAGGACTTTTAAGAATCTATGGAGTATGGAGAAATAGACATATACACCTAAAGACTAAAATTAGACTGTCAAATAGTTTGGTTCTCTCTAGGATTAGTTATGGTAGTGAAACTGGGATGCTTTGTAAACAAGATAACAGGAAACTAGATGCTTTTGATTCTAGATGCTTACGCAGTATCTTGGGCATTAGGTGGTTCAACTTTGTAAGTAATGATGAGGTTAGGCAAAGCAGTCGGCAATCTCCTTTAAGCATCATATTGTGCAGAGAGAGACTCCGTTAGTTTCGCCATGTTGTCCACATGAATAATTATAAATTGGCGAATTGGGTTATGAACAGTGTGCCTAAAGGACTCAGAAAGAGGGGAAGATCTAGGATGCGGTGGGCAAACTATGTCAAACAGGACCTTGTTAGAATTGGTGTGCAGTGGCCAGATGCAGCAGATATAGCTCAGGACAGATATGCTTGGAGAACTAAATTGCATGGTCTGGTTGGACCTCTGTAGCCCATGGCTGCTTGAAGAGGAGGAGGATGACGATGATGGAAAAGTTCTAAAAAGAGTAAATTTTTAGGTACTGTTTTTACTTTAAATTGGAGTAAATAGATACAAGTAAAACTTAATAGTTATTTAGTGGTTCATTATCTTTGTCTTATTTTAGTCTGTTTTTGATTAACCCTACAAGTGCTTTCTGTCAAAAAATTTGACCTTATATGGTTTTCCATAGTGCCTGCCAAAACCTGCTTATATTTATGAAAAAATCATAAAAGTTGACCATTAAAAAAAATTAATTATTAATAATGAACAGTCATCAGTCATCTGTTAGAAAACTACATCATATATAGGATTTTGTATAGGATCTACTTTATAATAATAGATGCATGTTTGTTAGACCTAATATTTGAAGTATTTTGAATCTGGCTCTTCCTTAAAGTTGTAGAATCAAAGTCAGTTTAAATAGATAGATATGGCAATATCATCAAAATACATTTTATGTTCTTTATAGTAATATAAAACTTTATGTTACTTATAAAAAGAGCAGATGGGCAGTGAACCTTCTTCATAAGTAATTTACCTAACTGTTTTCAATAATTAACTACAGTACATTTTAAAAATATGCAAACTTAACTTACTTTATTATGTTTTCTAAGGCCACTCGAGCATTGGACAGTAACTAAAAAACAAATTAAAATGTTCAATGAGGCTCAATAACAGTTATCATTGTTTGAATATATCATACCTTATTATATCAACCCTTAAAATGCTGGATTATATACCATTTCAAAGTCTATAATAAATATTCGAGGAAAAAATTTAGCTGACCTACAGGATTTGAACCCTCATCTCTTCAGAAACATGCCAGAGTATTTTACCATTGAACTAATCCAGTTCTGTCTTTTTTCCACTTAATATGACTTTTCACTCTTCCCATGATTCTGGTACCTATACTTGATGCCATCTATGATATTGGGTGACAACTATTTCTTTTTTATTGCATTGAATACGATGGAAATAAATAATGAAGTCACTTCATGCTATTAGCATTACTAATGATTTAAACAATAAATAACAATCACAGAGTTACCTGTTGAATTTTTAACATCTATAAATTGATGCAGGTTCAAATCCCATATGTCAGCAAAATTTTTTCTGCAAAATATTTATTAATTTATAGATGTTAAAAAGTCAAATTGTTTAAATCATTAATAATGCTAATAGCGTGAAGTGATTTCAATATTTATTTCCATCTTACTCAGCACAATAAAAATTAAACAGTTGCCATCCGAGATCATAGATGGCACCAAGTGTAGGTTCCAATATCATGAGAAGACTGTAAAGTCATATTAAGTGGAAAAAAGACAGAGCTGGTGTTAGTTCAATGGTAAAATACTCTAGCATGTTTCTGGAGAGATGCAGGTTTGAATCCTGTATGTCAGTGAAATTTTTTTCCACAAAATTTTATTGATTTATAGATGTTAAAAAAACAACAGGTAACTATGTGATTTTCATTTATTGTATATATCATTTCTGTTGAATATAAAAATTCAAAGAGCTGTAAAATTTTATTCTGAAGTGATAGAACTTGGTCATATTACTGTACACAATGCAATTTTCTAATTTCCATATTTAATTTAAAATAATTCTTAAAAAGAAAACTTTGTTTAGTAAATACACTGCTCACAAATATTAGGGGATATTTCAAAATGAATATGAAGTGATAAAAAAAAAGAAGCATTTGAATTTTTTTATTAAACAAGAACATCAGAAAAGCAAACGACGTCAAAGAAAGTTGTTCGATTATGCAAATGAGATGCAAACTCAATTGTCGTGATTGAGTAGCAAGTGACATACTGGTGGGGGTGAACAGAAGCATGTCAAACTGGATGAGAGTGCCACACATTGACTATTCAGTAGGGTGTATGGTCACCCAAGACTGCCAAAACATACTGACAGCAATGGGGCATGGACAGGATCAGAATGTCCAGCAGTTCTTGTGGGATCCTCTGCTACTCTTGCTCCAGGCAACTTCCAGATCAAGAACTGTTGTAGGAGGCACTGGACAGTTTGCCAGACGTCTTCCCAGTGCATCCCAAGCATGTTCAATGGGATTCAGGTCTGGAGAATGTGAAGGCCAGTCCATGCATTCAATTCCTGCCTCCTGAAGCATGTTGTTGATGAGATGTGCACGGTGGGGCCTTGCATTATCGTCCGTGAAAAGAAAGTTGTTTCCAACTGCTCCGGCATAGGGTACCACTATAGGGTGCAGGACCTCATCTTGATATCTGACAGCAGTCAGCGATCCGTTTCTGATGACGTGGAGGTCGGTACGACCACCAATGCTGATGCCAGCCCACACCATGATTCCACCACCACCACTGAAGGATCCCTTTCTCGCATGAAACGTGGATTCTCCCATGTTCCTCGTTCACGTCAGATCAGGACATGATGATTGTCAGGCTGCAGACTGAACTCATCAGAGAAGAGGACAGTTGACCACTCATCACGGGTCCAATGACGATGCTCATCAGCCCATCTTCTACGGGTTCTACAGTGTTCAGCAGAAAACGGAATGCATACCATTGGTCGCCGGGCATGCAGTCCAACACGATGGAGCCGATTTCATATGGTATGGGTGCATATCCGTCGTTGAGTGGCAGCAAGAAACTGTCCCCACAGCTCTGTTGCATTGCTGCGCCTGCTCCTTCTTACCAATAAGGTCAAGTAGTGGTCATCTTTTGCTGTTGTGGCAGATGGACGACCCTGCCCTCGTCTTCTTTGTACTGTGCCAGTCTCTTGAAAGCGATTCCACAGTCTGCTAATCACACTTTGGGATGTTCCAAGTGCTATTGCCACTGTCGTCTGTGTTTGACCAGCTTCAAGACGTCCTATGGCTCTCCAGGCTTCGCATTCAGACAAATCGTGTTGCAGAGGCATTGCAAGGGCTGGGAAATTGCAGGATGTGCACTTTCAAGATCAGGGAATGTGCAGATACTCCAGTACTTTTAGCCTTTTGTATAGTGCATTTTCACCAATGAAATAAAAGTTGGTTTTGCATCTCATTTGCATAATCGAACAACTTTCTTTGACTTGTCATTTGCTTTTCTAATGTTCTGGTTTAATGAAGAAAAATCAAATGCTTCTTTTTTTTATCGCTTCATATTCATTTTGAAATATCCCCTAATTTTTCTGAGCAGTGTATATAAAAAGATGCAGTGACCTGGATCCAGTTTAACATCCCATTCAACTGCAGTGGCCTTCCAAGATCACTGGTGTTCCCCTTTCTCACAGAGGGTAGAATGGGGTTAGAAGAAAAATCTCAACACATGCATACTAAGGACTTGAATCGTGGATGAGTAAGGCCTCTTAAAGGATGAGGTCAAGCATTTAACTAATAACTGGGCTCTATCTTTAAAAAAAAAAGACAGGCCAGTATAATACAACAGAAAATATCTGTGAGAAATGGAAGTCGTACAATAGTATATAGGTATCTCAATATATCAATAATATCTAGGTGACCAACAATAGAGGCAGTGGTTACTTAAATACATAAGGGTTGGGCTGTTTTACATATGAGTGGCACTTTTTTGCACACAATGGGCTAATAGCTAAGTCACAAGGTCCTAAAGGACTCAGAGAAGGTTAGGTGAAAGAGACCCACTGGACAGCTGTTAGGAAACAGATGGTAGCTTCCCATCAAGGCCACCACCATGCTCTTTAAGATGCACAGGTTATGGTTCTCCCTAACCATACCAAGTGCATTAGCTACATAAAGCCATGGTATAACATATCTGATGGGGTAGAGGCATTTCCAAGTCTATTGGGTGTTCCCCCTCTGATCGAAAGCAGGCTGGAGGGTTTTGCAGAGATAAATCTCCAGCTGGAACTTGAACCTGGGAACTGCAAATTACAAGCCTGGCACACTACTGACTGAGCACTCCTGCCTCACCAACTCCATCATTTATCCATTAATATGACTTAAAAATCTAACCAAACTTGTCACCCATAGCCCCATGTATGATCACGGAAGGCAACTTCTTTCTTAACTGTTGCCCTGAATAGGATGTAAATAAGAAAACCATTTACACTTAATGCATTATTAAAGAAATAATCAATAGCAAAAGAAGTTGCTTTCCCTGATCATATATGATGCCATGGGTGACAAGTTCAGGTAGATTTATAAGTCATATTAGTGGATAAATAATGAAACCAATCCTAGTTTAGTGGTTAGAACATTCTGACATGAATCAGGAGAGACATGGGTTCAAGTCCCATGGATGGGTAAAAAATGCTATTGCTAATCAACAACAAATAGCTATATTACTAAATTCAATTATATTGTTGCGGATTACAAAAATGGATAGCCACTGAGCGTGAGTATTAAAAGCTATATTTCAAAACCAAATTCAATACAAGGTAAATTGTTACAAAGGAAATATGGATGAAGTATCTTATTAACAAATCAACTATTAACATGCACAAGTCATCAATCTTCCTGCGTAGAGCACACAATATCAGCTCTGTGTATTTTACTAAATACTACCTTTTACTTGATTTACCAGGTCACCCGAAGATCTTCACTCGTAAACCAATTCTCGTCCTGTGCTAATAACTGTTCACACACTAGCCGAACAAAAAGACAGTCCGTGTAGACATTCGAAGTTAGCCATAAAAGTTCCCACTTTTATACTTCCGTGTATACACAACACATCAAGTTACTTCTTGATACTTAACGATAAAAGATCCCACTTTTATCCTTCCGCGTATACACAACACATCAAGTTACTTCTTGATACTTACGCGCACTGTCTCAGAACAGCTCACCGTCCATTTTCGAACTCTCCGACCGTTACAACACAACGACCGTTACAATACAAAACGACCGTTAACGCTCCACTCTTCTTCTCCAAATTCTCCCAACGTTCTTATTCGTTGGCTGAAACTTTTTGCTTTTGGTTGCCAGATTCCTTCTGTCGTAACACTGCCCCCTTCCTAGGTCTTGTTCGTCCCGAACAATTCTGGATTCCAAAGTTTCTTCAGTTCTTCGATGAAACGGGGCCAAACGATCCACGTGAACCACCTTGCACTTTGTAGCTGGACGTCGACGAATGCGATATACCACGTCATTAATCCTGTTAACTATTGTATATGGACCTTCCCAAGGTTTCTGAAGTTTTGGAGATAGTCCTTTCTTTCTATGTGGACTGTATAGCCAGACAAGATCTCCTTGATTGAAAATAGTTCCATTTATTTTACTGTCATATCTTGTTTTGGTTCTGTCACTTGTTATGTCGATGTTATGTCTAACGGAGTGATGGATTTCTTCTAGTCGTTGTTGCAATTCTTGTACGTATTGTGGAGTGGACACAGGCATTGCTTCGGGCCGACCATACAAAAGGTCACAGGGAAGACGTAACTCTCTTCCAAAAAGCATCATGGAAGGTGTCTGTCCAGTTGTCTCATGCACTGCCGTCCTATATGCCAGCAAAAGGAGTGGTACATGGCGATCCCAGTCACGTTGATGGTCGTTCACAAATAATGCTAAATGCTGAGCAATTGTTCTATTGAACCTTTCAACCATACCATCCGACTGAGGGTGTAAGGGAGTTGTTCTGGTTTTCTGAATGCCTAATAGTTGACAGATGCCTTTAAACACATTGGATTCAAAATTCCGTCCTTGATCAGAGTGGAGTTGTAAAGGTACTCCATACCTACTAATGAAGTTATTAACTATCATCTCAGCCACTGTTGTTGCTTCCTGGTCTTGGATGGGATATACCTCAGGCCACTTTGTGAAATAATCCATTACCACTAATAAATATCGATTTCCATCATCAGTTCTAGGAAACGGACCCATTACATCAATGGCTATTCTTTCAAAAGGGGCACCAACGTTATACGTCTGCAGCTTACCCCGACTCCTAGTCTTAGGGCCTTTCTTTGCTGCACAGGCTTCACATTGCCTACACCATCTCTCAACGTCTGCCCTACTTTTCAACCAATGAAATCGTTCCCTGGCTTTGGCTAATGTCTTATTAACACCGAAGTGTCCTCCAGTGGCACTATCATGTACATCTTTCATCACAAGTTCCACTCGGGATCGAGGAAGGATTATCTGCCAACGGATCAGCCGTCCAGTGGGATTCTCCCATCTTCTGTATAATACTCCGTCTTCCATTTTTAAGGAGTCCCACTGTGCCCAGTAACTTTTAGTAGTTGGACTATACCTCGAGATTTGCTCCCAATTAGGTCTTACATCAGATTTTTCAATCAATTGTAATATTGGTTTTATGTCTTCATCATCTAGTTGAGCCTTCCTGATTTCAATTGGATTCCAGATGTTAGGGGTGTCATTGTTTGTTTGTGTCGATACTATTTGTCTTATGGGCATTATCTCTTTAGTTCCAAATTTCAGTTCTGCATTATAGCAATGTTTACAGTTGTCAATACATGGGCGCCTGGAAAGAGCATCTGCATTCTTATGCATTTTACCACTTCGATGTTCGATGGAGAAATCGTATTCTTGTAACCGTTGTATCCACCTAGCGATTTGTCCTTCAGGGTTTTTGAAGTTTAATAACCATCTAAGTGCAGCATGATCAGTACGTATAAGGAATTTCTGGCCATAGAGATAATGATGAAAATGTTCTATTGCTTTTACTATTGCTAACAGTTCTTTGCGTGTTACACAGTAATTCCGCTCTGGTTTGGATAAAGTTTTACTAAAGTATGCAATAACTCTCTCTTGTCCGTCTTGTTCCTGTGAAAGCACAGCACCAACTCCTGTGTTACTTGCGTCAGTATCTATTACGAATTGTTTTCCAGTTTGTGGGTACGCTAGCACTGGTGCTGTGGAAAGAGTTTTCTTTAGCTGTTGAAAGGCTATATCGCATTCGGTGGTCCACATAAACCGCTGGCCCTCTTCTGTCAGACGATGTAATGGCCTTGCGATGTTGGAGAAACCTTTGACAAATCTTCTATAGTAGGTGCAAAGTCCAATAAAACTACGAAGTTGATGAACATCTTGTGGTGGAGGCCAGTCTCTTACAGCTTCTATCTTACTAGGATCAGTCTTAATCCCTGCTGTAGTGATCACATGACCAAGGTAATGAACTTCTTGCTGGAACAGTTTACACTTTGTCGGTCCCAATTTTAACTTGGCTGCCTTAAGTTTTTCAAATACTTGACGAAGATTGCTCAAATGTTCTTCAAAAGTTCTTCCAAGAACTATGATGTCGTCCAAGTAAACCAGGCAGACCTCCAAAGACAAACCTTTGAGCACTGACTCCATTAGTCGCTCAAATGTGGCAGGTGCATTACAAAGTCCAAATGGCATCACCTTAAACTGCCAAAGTCCATTCCCTGTACTGAAAGCTGTTTTCTCACGGTCTTCAGGACGTATACCAACTTGCCAATAGCCGCTCTTTAAATCTAATGTTGAGAACCATTCTGACCCAGATAAAGTGTCTAGTGTATCGTCAATCCTGGGTAAAGGAAAGGAATCTTTCTTTGTTACGTCATTTAATCTGCGATAATCTACACAAAATCGTGTAGATCCATCCTTTTTCTTGACAAGAACTACTGGTGATGTCCAGGGACTCTGTGATGGTTCTATAATGCCCTGAGCTTCCATGTCCTTTATGAGTTGTTCCGTCTCCTCTCTTTTTGCCAATGGAAGCCTTCTTGCCGGCAGATGGACTGGAGGAGAATCACCAGTGTTGATTTTATGTTCTGTCAGGTTAGTACGGCCATAATCATTTGATGTGGCAGAAAAAATGTCAGAAAATTCTTTTAATAGGTTCTCGGCCTTAACAGCTTGGTTTTCAGTTAATATTTGTCTTGTTTCTCTCCATAATTCAGTAAGATGAGATGGGATGTCTGTATGATTTTGATGTGAATCGGTAACTTCTATTTTATTTATACTTGTTACACAGGTAACAGCTTCACATATTGCTAATTCCTCACCTTTTTTTAACATTCTACTGGATTTGTTACAGTTCATCACTCTGATAGGGATCTGTTCTTTATCTATTCTGACTAAAGTCCTTGCAACCAGGATATTATGAGCCAAAGCTCCTTTACCAGAGGCATCAGTAACTGCCAATTGGAAGGCCCCAGAAGTCTCCGCCCGATGTCCACGGACTATAACTTCACTTTGTGCTGGGATCTCTGTATCTTCCGTCACTAATATTGGAGTTACGCTTGATAAAGAATCAGACGTCCGGCTAAGCAGAGGAATCTCTTCTGTCTCATAGATGAGTAGGTTATCACTGGGTCTAATGTTGAATCCATGTTTCTTAAGAAAATCAAGGCCTAATATGCATTCGTCGTAGATGTCAGCGATGTAAACAGGATGGCGAACCAGACAGCTACCAACTCGAATATTAAGTTCTATTTTTCCATGAACTTTTGCACGATCTCCAGTGGCCGTTTGTAGGCTTATTCTAGACTGTGTAGTATTCAAGTTTGGGTGAGGTATTATTTTCTTTATTATATCCGTTCTGAGTAAAGTTACATTTGCACCAGTGTCGACTATCATACGGCAAGGTATTCCATTTATGGCTCCATCAGCTACTAATCCATTATTATCGCCATGTAATGTTGAAACGTGGGCGACTTCCCCTGGGGCCAACCAATCAACAGCCAGCCTTTGCCCCGCAAGACTGACTAATTTCAGTTTCCCTGATTCTGTTGTCTAGTTGATGGACTTGGACTCCTCATTCGTTTCCTAGTGCAGTTGGTACGAATGTGTCCGGTCTTGCCACAATTCCAACACTGAAGGTCTGTTGTAGGTTTTGAAGAAGAACCTTTTATATCTTTCAAAACGGATAGTATGGCTTTGGTTAGTTCTTTCATTTCATTATCCTTTTCTACAGTTTCTTCTGCACTCACAAACCTCACTGCACGTTTGTTCGCTCGGGAGGAAAGCCTGGAGCACTCGTATTTCATAGCATGTACCACAGCTGACTTTAAGGATTCACCTTCCAACATCCTCAGAGATTGCTGAGTGTCAGGGTCAGCAATAGCATCAATAAATTGTAATTGAGCTAAATTATCTTGAATTTCTGGTGGACAGTTACTATAAGCCAATCTAGCTAGACGCTCAATATCACTAGCAAGCTCTTGCAAAGTTTCACCACTTTTCTGCATGCGATGTTTAAATTGAGTCACGTAATATTGTTTTAAATAACTATCACCAAACCTTAGTTCTAATGCAGAAACTAGACTTTGATAATCAAGTCGTTTTTCTTCTGGAACAGACTGCAAAACTTCCGCAGCAGAATTTCTTAAGGAAGCTGCAAGAAAACTGGCCTTTTGGAATTCATTCCACTCATTGGCTGTAGCGATAACTTCGAATTGTGTTTTAAATACTGTCCAAGATGATTGACCATCATATGTAGAAGGTTTAGTTGTATTTTTAGCGATATGTGTAATAACATTATTTCCACTAGAATTATTATTATCACAAGCAGAAGGTAACATTTCATTTCTCAAAATCTGAAACTGGCGTTCACAATCAGTTTTTACAATTTCTATTTCATGTTTATAATCTAACTTAACACTATCAAGATCATATTTTACACTGTCAATTTCAACCTTTAAACAATCACATTGTTTATTAAGTTCGGTTTTAATGTCCTTACACTGATCAGTAATCTTATCAATTTGAGAAGCCACTTCAGCTCTCATCTCAGTATTTTGTGCGGCCATTTCGGCTTTCAAGTCACCTATTTTATCGCTTTGGGCAGCTATATCACCTTTAATCTCAGTATTTTGTGCGGCCATTTCGGCTTTCAAGTCACCTATTTTGTTAGCCATATCGGCTTTCAAGTCATCTTTTTGAGAAACTATCTCAGTTCTCAACTCATTATTTTGACTTTTAATGTCATTCATCTGTGTAGTCATATCGGCTTTCATATCTTTCATATCAGTCATCTGCGTAGCCATATCGACTTTCAAGCTATTTATCAACTTTACTAATTCATCCATACTTCTAGTTAACGGCATTCAATAAATTACCCCGCTTCTGACACCAAATGTTGCGGATTACAAAAATGGATAGCCACTGAGCGTGAGTATTAAAAGCTATATTTCAAAACCAAATTCAATACAAGGTAAATTGTTACAAAGGAAATATGGATGAAGTATCTTATTAACAAATCAACTATTAACATGCACAAGTCATCAATCTTCCTGCGTAGAGCACACAATATCAGCTCTGTGTATTTTACTAAATACTACCTTTTACTTGATTTACCAGGTCACCCGAAGATCTTCACTCGTAAACCAATTCTCGTCCTGTGCTAATAACTGTTCACACACTAGCCGAACAAAAAGACAGTCCGTGTAGACATTCGAAGTTAGCCATAAAAGTTCCCACTTTTATACTTCCGTGTATACACAACACATCAAGTTACTTCTTGATACTTAACGATAAAAGATCCCACTTTTATCCTTCCGCGTATACACAACACATCAAGTTACTTCTTGATACTTACGCGCACTGTCTCAGAACAGCTCACCGTCCATTTTCGAACTCTCCGACCGTTACAACACAACGACCGTTACAATACAAAACGACCGTTAACGCTCCACTCTTCTTCTCCAAATTCTCCCAACGTTCTTATTCGTTGGCTGAAACTTTTTGCTTTTGGTTGCCAGATTCCTTCTGTCGTAACAATATTCTAACAAAGCTTATAACAAGAGTTATAATTAGACTCACCAAAAGTACAATGCATAAGTTCAGAATTCCTCTGTAATTAGTATAACCACTTGATGAGCTCAAAAGAGAATCTCTTGGTTGATGACACCTAAATATAATAACAAATACATCTACATCCATAATAAAAATTATTCCTTTTTAAAGTAATAATTAAAAAATTTTTTGACAAAACTTACAAACTAAAAATTCAACATAACAAAAATACAAGACTTCAGAACCAAGGTTATTACAAATTGCCAAATTTTTGAAATAATTATGGGAAACATACTTCTGAATATCAAGTACCACTTATATTTAATGCTATTCCAAAAGAATTACTAAATATAGATTCTTTTAGAAGACTTAAAATGGAATTAAAAAATTATTTGGAATTTTTTAGTTAGCTGATTATGTGTTGTGTTTTGTGGATTTATTTGATGTACACCATTTTTGTGGCTGAATGACCTATGTTTAATATAATTTTTTCATTTTCCTGCAGATAAGCTATTTAGCTTTGCGGGACAAATTGTAAATGCATTTGTATTCTTTACTCTTATGAATAAAAATTAGATTCTTTAAAAAAATAATAGTCTATATAAATTTACATCATGTGCAAAAGACATATCATGACCACAAAAATTATGCCCCCCAAGAGAGGGTAGGAGAGGACCTTGAGGATGTTCAATGCCCGAGTGCACTTGGACCTGAGATGGCATATGTGAGGTAAAAAGGTCAATTTCTGGTCGAAGATGAGACAGAGAAACTTGGTCTCCGCCACAACTGGAATGATGTTATCTAATATGTATGGAAAAATAACTTAGTAAAATCTAATATAGAAAAATCTAATATAGAAAAAATAACTTAGTAAAATCTAATATGTATGAAAACTATAATTTTTTCTTAGCCTATTAAGTGTTTTACATAGTTTGGAAATTTTTAAAATAAAGTTCACTTTCTTTGAGCAATAAACGTCAATTTTAACCTTTTAAGTGTGTCAGTGTGGGCAGTCAACATTGAAGTCTACAAGCATGTAGACACATTCCTCTCTTTGTGGGCGTGTTGATGTGTCTACATGCACATAAAATGCCTGCTACTAGAACTTACTTTTGTGCAGTTTCTTTCCAATGGAAAATTTTTTGGAATAAAAGATTTTATAAGGCAAGTGGCAGTAAGTTGCAGTCATATCTTATCATTAAAGTATAGTTAAAAAACCTTCTTGCTCAGAAATTAATTAAAATAACTTAAAATTCTTTGTCATTGAGTAATAAATTTTTTAAGTTTATCCTTCAAACTATTTGCATGTTAAAAGTTTTTAGGAGAAAATTCAGAGGCTTTTCAGAGCAAGGACAGCACTCCGTCTTCAGTGAAGAGACACTATATGGTGACATTAGGACTCACCAAAAATCTACCAAAGTTCCACGTGTCATGAAGGGTATTGGTTGGTTGGTTGGGGTTTTTTGGTGCATGAGCTACTGAGGCTATAATGCGCCAAACAAGATAAATAGAAACTAAAAGACAAGTACCCCTGAACCAAAGTTAAAACCAAGTGCTGCAAAAGGCAAAAGATAAAACCAACAAGATGTATAGGTAAATAACAGAAAAACAATAAAAACAAGATGTAAATATAACAAAAACAACAAGATGTATATAGTACAAAAACAACCCAGGTGTAAAGCCTGGGTTAGACAAAAAAAAAATACAAGGTAAAATCAAAGTTGATTAAAATAGCCACAACGCTCAAAAAGGTAAAAACTGGCAGTAAAACACAATGATCAGATAAAAGATGTCCGAGTGTAAGAGGCTCAGACATAAAATTATGAAAGATAAAATTGATGTTCGAAATTAAAACACAGACATTCAACAAAAATATGTTTAATAGTTAAAATGGTGTCACAAAACTCACACTTAGGTTCGTCGTCCGCCTTGAAAAGAAATGAACGTGTGAGAAATGAAAAATGACCTAAGCGGAGCAAGTACAACTTCTACCATGCGATTCCTGCAAAAACAAGACTGCCACGGTTTGACAATGGGCTTGATCTCGAAAAGCTTATTATCAACCTGTTCAGACCAAGATCTCTGCCACTGTGCCTGGAGCTCTGTGGAAAAACACTGCCGGAAGTCCACATCTGGAACTGGCAGTGGCGTGTTGGACAAGGACGTGGCTGACTTGGCAGCAGCGTCTGCAAAGTCACTGCCCCTGATTCCGACGTGACCAGGCACCCAACAGAAGAGAATCGTGGTGGTGGCTGCCAGATGATGGAGCTGCTGGCAGATCAGGGTGAGGCCGATGCCTCACCGAGATCAAAGCCTGTAACGAGCTAAGTGAGTCAGTGTGGTTGACTTGTGATCTTGTGGCACCCCCTGTTCTTGGGAGAAAGGCCGTGACAGAGTGTTGCCAACACGAACTCGAAAACTATGAGAAGATAAAAAGTTTGCAATGAAGATAGCATGTGACCTCGCAAGCCGAAGTTGTGGCGCTCACAAAGAATGGCGAATCTCCATGCTGTGTCATAAGCTTTTTCGAGGTCGAAGAAAATTGACACCAGGTGCTCTTGGCATAAAAATGAATTCCTGACTACCGATTTGAGGTGGATCAGGTGGTTTAAAGTAGACCGGTGCCTGCAAAAGCCACACTGGGTGTTAGAAAGCTGTGATGTTCCAAATACCAGGTCAGCCTGGCATTTACCATTCTTTCCAACACCTTGCAGACGCAGCTTGTCAATGCAATTGAACGATAATTGGAAGGAATCTTGGGATCTTTGCCTGGCTTGGGGAAGGCCAAGATGATGGCCTCCTGCCAGGAGTCCAGAAACTGCTCCTCGATGAAAATACGGTTGAAGTGTCGGAGCAGTCGATCCTTACTCGATGGTGAGAGATGTTGGAACATAGCAAAATGAACATTGTCTGGCCCAACAGCAGATGCACGAGAAATGTGCAGAGCAAGGCGAAGCTCCTCCGCTGTGAATGGCCTGTTGTAAGACTCCAGGCCATTCGAGTGGAAGGACAGCAGAGAGTGTTCGGCCCTGCTCTTCTGAGCCAGAAACTTGGGGGAGTAGGATGGGTTGTTTTACCTCTGAGCGGCACTTTTTTGCACACCATGGGCTAAAAGGCCAGGTCACATGAACCCCGACGGCTCAGAGAAGGTTGAGGGAGGGGACCCACTGGAACAGCTGTTAGGAGACAGATGGTAGCCTCCCATCAAGGCCATCCAGCGTGTTCTTTAACGTGCACAGGGTATGACTCACACACACACACGGGACCACGACTTAATGTACCATCCGACGGACAGCGACCTTTCCAAGCCCATCGGTGTCCCCTACTGACCGTGGGCAGGGCAGGGAATTTTGCGGAGATAAATCTCAACGCTGATCCAGCTGGGACTCGAACCTGGGAACTACAGATTACGAGCCTGGCGCACTACCGACTGAGCCACCCCCGCCCCTGGGGGAGTAGGAGGACAGAGAAGAGATGGAGGAGAAGGACTCCCCCAGAGTGTCGGCAATTGCTCGAGGATCAGCAATTGCCTGTCCATTGTGCTCCAGGACTGATAATGAGTGGGACGTGTACTTCCCACCCATCTTCTGAACCTTCGCGACCTTAGAACTGGTCGTGCGGGTGATAGAAGACGTATATTTGATCCAAGATTCCTTCTGGCTCTGGCGCCAGACAAAACAGGGCTTTTGCCCTGGTGCGTTTGAATGCTTCAAGGTTGGGGGATGTTGGATATCTCAGAAACACTCCCCAGGCCTTGTTCTGAGCCTTACGAGCTGCAGTGTGCGACGACTTACGAGAGCAGTGCTCGGGATTCCATCACGGTTTTGGGAACCATGGAAACCGAGTCGAGGTCTGAGGAACAGTAGAGGCAGCTGCATGTCTGAGGAATAGTAGATGCAGTCCGTCATCTCCGCCACTGCAACAATGATGGTTCCTGGCTGACAGAGTGCTCATCGAGCTCAGACAAGTGCTCATCGAGCTCAGACAAGAGCTCGAAGCCACTCCAGTCAGCCCGATCAAGCCTCCACCAGGAGACATGGTTGGTTGGTTGGTTGGTTGGTTGGGGTTTTTTGGCGCAAGAGCAACAGGGCTATATTGCGCCAAACAAAAAGATATAAATTGATAAAAGTCATTGAACCCATAACCAAAGTTAAAAAACACACAGAAACATAACCAGAACAAGAAAGATAAGTAAAAATGGCAAAAAGTAACAACACGTGTAAAATCGACAATAAAATGGGTGTATAGGACC
The DNA here is from genome assembly GCA_038380435.1 of Ryuthela nishihirai. Classification (NCBI taxonomy): domain Eukaryota; kingdom Metazoa; phylum Arthropoda; class Arachnida; order Araneae; family Heptathelidae; genus Ryuthela; species Ryuthela nishihirai. The sequence continues at coordinate 45,284,989 of JAWZYU010000034.1, read as the reverse complement.
CAGTAAAAAATAGAAACAAGCGTAAAATCAAAGTGACAAAGTAAAATGGTTCATAAACGCATAAAATATCCAGTAAAACGTAAAAAGTCAAAAACAGGAGTTAAAAACGATTTATCGGATAAAAGATGTCCGAGTGTAAGGGGCTCGGACGTAAAATCATGAGAGTTAAAAAACATTCGTCTTTCAAAGTTAAAACATCGACATTCAATTAAAATATGTTTGATCGTTAAAATGGTGTCACAAAACTCGCACTTAGGTACTGCGTCCGCCTTAAGAAGAAAAGAGTGGGTTAAAAACGAGTGACCTAAGCGGAGCCGAGCAAGGACAACTTCCTCCTTACGATCTCTGCGGTAACAAGACTGCCACGGTTTGACAATAGGTTTGATCTCAAAGAGCTTGTTGGTAAGCTGTTCCGACCAAGATCTCTGCCACTGTGCCCGGAGCTCGATGGTGAAACGCTGCCGGAAATCCACATAGGGAACCGGCAACGGAGAGTCGGACAGGGGCGTGGCTGACCTGGCAGCAGAATCTGCCAAATCATTGCCCCTGATTCCGACATGACCGGGCACCCAACAGAAGAGAATCGTGGTGGTGGCTGCCAGACGATGGAGCTGCTGGCGGATCTTGGAGAGAACAGGGTGAGGCCGATGCCTCACGGAGATCAAAGCCTGTAGCGAGCTAAGCGAGTCGGTGTAAAGCACACACCGACGATGATGCTTAGCTGCTATATGGTCCAAGGCAATGCTGATAGCATGCAACTCAGCAGTGAAGATGGAACACTGCTGTGGGATCTGGTCTGCAATGATTACATCACAGCAGACCATGGCTGATCCCACTGAAGTGCCGGACTTCGAGCCATCTGTGAAGACAGGCAAGAAGTCCGGGTACTCAGCACGATGGCTGGCAAAGAGTTGCCGGTACACACAGTCGGGTGTAAAGGCCTTCCCCGTCCTGCACAGGGAAAAATCGCAGGAAGGGGAAACAGCGAGCGAAGGTGGAAGTGGCTCAGCTGTCGACTGTGCGATGCTATCGAGACTGGTGTTGATGTCTCGCAGGTAACCTCGGACACGCAAACCGAAAGGACGAATGGCAGTCGGCCGATTCTGGTATAACATTTCCCACCTGGGACTGAAAACGCAGTCCCAAGTGGGATGGCCTGGCAGGGATCGCAATTTTGATGCATACTGCAGGGACAACTGCTGATGGCGAATAGATAAAGATGGTTCATCGGTCTCAACGTAGAGACTCTGGACCGGTGAAGTGCGGAAGGCCCCCGTGCACACACGGAGGGCCTGATGATGGAGTGGGTCCAGCACCTTCACCACGGAATCCCGGGCGGAGTCATACACCTGGGATCCGTAGTCCAGTTTCGACCGGACAAGTGCACGATAAAGGCGGAGCAAAGAACATCGGTCCGCCCCCCAAGAGAGGGAGGAGAGGACCTTGATGATGTTCAATGCCCGCGTGCACTTGGACCTGAGATGTCGAATATGTGGTAAAAAGGTCAATTTCCGGTCGAAGATGAGACCGAGAAACTTGGTCTCCGCCACAACTGGAATGATGTTACCCCCGAGCCGCAGCTCGGGGTCCAGATGAAGATTACGCTTGCGGCAAAAGTGCACACAAGCGGTCTTCTGTGGGGAGAACCGGAACCCATTCGCCGTCGCCCAAACCGAGAGATTGTTCAGGGCAGTTTGCAGTTGTCGTTCAATGACCCTCATGCTGGACGATGAGCAAAAGATGCTAAAGTCATCAACATAGAGGGCATTGCCTACAGTCGGAGGAAGTTGCCGTGTAATGGAATTGATCTTGACAGCGAAAAGCGTAACACTCAGGACGCAGCCTTGAGGCACCCCCTGTTCTTGGGGGAAAGGCCGCGACAGAGTGTTGCCGACACGAACTCGAAAAATACGAGAAGATAAAAAGTTCGCAATGAAGATCGGCATGTGACCTCGCAAGCCGAAGCTGTGAAGGTCACGAAGAATGCCGAATCTCCATGCCGTGTCGTACGCTTTTTCGATGTCGAAGAAAACTGACACCAGGTGCTCTCGTCGTAAAAAAGAATTCCTGATCGCCGATTCGAGGCGGATCAGGTGGTCTAAAGTAGACCGGTGCCTGCGAAAGCCACACTGGGTGTTGGAAAGAAGGCCGTGATGTTCCAAATACCAGGCCAGCCTGGTATTTACCATTCTTTCCAACACCTTGCAGACGCAGCTCGTCAATGCAATTGGACGATAATGTGAAGGAATCTTGGGATCTTTTCCTGGCTTAGGGAAGGCCAAGACGATGGCCTCCCGCCAGGAGTCCGGAAACTGCTCCTCGATGAAAATACGGTTGAAGAGTCGGAGCAGTCGATCCTTACTCGATGGTGAGAGATGTTGGAGCATGGCATAATGGACATTGTCTGGCCCCACAGCAGATGCACGAGAAGTGTGCAGAGCACGGCGAAGCTCCTCCGCTGTGAATGGCCTGTTGTAAGACTCCAGGCCATTCGAATGGAAGGACAGCGGAGAGCGTTCAGCCCTGCTCTTCTGGGCCAGAAACTCGGGGGAGTAGGAGGACAGAGAAGAGATGGTGGAGAATGACTCCCCCAGAATGTCGGCAATCGCTCGAGGCTCAGCAATTGCCTGTCCATTGTGCTCCAGGATCGATAATGAGTGGGACGTGTATTTCCCACCCATCTTCCGGACCTTATCCCACACGACCTTAGAACTGGTCGTGCGGGTGATAGAAGAAGTATATTTCATCCAAGATTCCTTCTGGCTCTGGCGCCGGACGAAACGGGCTTTCGCCCTGGCGCGTTTGAATGCTTCGAGGTTGGGGGACGTCGGATATCTCCGAAACACCCCCCAAGCCTTGTTCTGAGCCTTACGAGCTGCGGTGCAGTCGGGATTCCACCACGGTTTTGGGAACCATGGAAACCGAGTCGAGGTCTGAGGAATAGTAGAGGCAGCTGCATGGACGATGCAGTCCGTCAACTCCGCCACTGCAACATTGATGGGCTCCTGGCTGACAGAGTGATCATCAAGCTCAGACAAGAGCTCGAAGCCACTCCAGTCAGCCCGATCAAGCCTCCACCGGGAGACCCGCGAAGGGCTGCAGGGCCCCCCACGAGAGATGGTGCACACCACGGGGAGGTGATCGCTTCCATATGGATTGTCCTCGACCTCCCATGTAAAGAGTGGAAGGATCGAGGAGGAGCAGATGGTGAGGTCAATGGCAGTGAAAGAGCGGGTTGGGGAATGAAAGTAAGTACTGACACCGGTGTTCAACAGGGAGAGAGACGGATCCAGGAGCCACTGCTCCAGGACCCGGCCCCTCCCGTTGGTGTCAGCACTGCCCCAAAGTGGACTGTGTCCATTGAAGTCCCCCATGATGAGGAAGGGGGACGGCAGCTGCGAGACGAGGTCATCAAGGTCGTCCCGGAAAACGAAGCTTCCGGGTGGGAGATAGACAGAACAGACAGTCAACGAAAATCCCACAAAGAGGCGAATGGCTACCGCCTCTAAGTTCGTGGTAAGGGGTATGACCTGGAATGGAGAATGGTTGCTCACGAGGATGGCAACACCTCCGTGGGCTGGACCATCTCCATCCCGGTCCAGGCGAACGAGAGAAAAGTGCCGGATAGTGGGATTGTTGGCCGTCTGTAAGAATGTCTCCTGAAGGCACACGCAGAGGGGTACATGTGCCCTCATGAGGACCTTGATGTCGTCAATATTCCTCTGGAATCCACGACAGTTCCATTGAAGGAGTGTGGCCATCTCAGGTCTTGGAAGAATTGGCGGACGACTTACGATTTATTTTAACCGTCGCCAGCGACGGTTTTGGAAAATTGGGGCGGTCGGTGTCCATGTCCTTGGAGTCGTCCGAGCAACACGGATCAGAGACCGCCGAACAAGGAGGTAAAATCTTCTTTTTGGGCCCCGGCGGGGGCCCCTTGGGTTTTGTAGGTCTTGCTGTCTGTGGGCGGGGTGGAGGGGGCCTTCTGGAGGTGGAAGTGGAAGGCACAGACACAGGAATAGAAACCGGTGTCGATGTCGAGATTGACACCGACGTCGGCTTCGCCTGCGTCAAGAGGTACTTAGCAGCAGGCGAGAAAGATTCAGCTGGTGGAACGCTGATATCGGTCTGCACCGCCACAGAAGCCATCTTAACGATGGGCTTTCCGGCAACCGCACCGGCATAGGAGACCTTGCCAGGTGGGGCAGGCGGTGCAGCGAGCTTTCTCGCCTCTGGATAGCTGATGTTATGTAGGGTCTTGAGGCGCTGTACCTCTTTCTCCTCCAGCCACTTCGGACAGTCGCGGGAGTACGCCGGATGTTCACCACGGCAGTTTACACAGCATGCCTTATCTGCTGTGCAGTCAGGTTCGAGATGATCCTGACTGCCACAACGAGCATAGGTGGGCTTGCCCCGGCATGCGGTGCGGGCATGGCCAAACCTCTGGCATTGAAAGCAACGCAGAGGATTGGGGATAAATGGCCGCACCTCGCAGTGTAAGTATCCTGCCTTGATGGAAGTAGGCAGGCGTGGTGTGTTGAAAGTTAGAATAAGTACCCGGCTGGGTTCTAACTTTCCATTACGGCGTGACGAAACCCGGTGGACTGCGATCACTCCCTGGGCCGAAAGCTCCGAGAGGATTTCCTCCTCAGAAACCTTGAGGAGTCCCCACTCGGAGATCACACCCCGGGAGGAATTGAGCGTCTTGTGCGGAGTGACTTCGACAGCCACTCCACCAATCGCTGTAACCTTTAATAGAAGCTCCGAATGCTTGGAGCACGCAGTCTCCACCTGCAAGTCACCAGATCGTAGATTTCGGCTCTCCCGCAAGACCTTGTAAACCCTTGTTGATAAAAAAGGGGGACATGTCCCCAAGAACCTGGTCACCCGTAGAGTGGATGATCAGGAACTTCGGAGACGGAGACACACACGAAGACGAAGGCAAAGACAGAGAAGTTGGGGGTTCATGGCGAGCCCTCTTTGCGGCATTGATCGGATTTATAGGAGTTGGAGAACTCATGTTTGTTTTTAAAAATTTCAGTGCCCGTTGTCCCCACCCACCATGGAGTCCAACAAGGGGACGCCCAGTTGGGCGCCAGGGCTGCCCGGGCACCATACCCACACAGCCAGTGAGCCAAGCCCTCACTAAAAAACAAAAAGGAAAAGGAAAAGAGAAACGGTGGGAAACTCGTCGGAGTTCCCACAAAAGAAAAGAAGCAACAAAGCAATAAAGTGTGAGGCAAGAGCTGGCCTCACAAAAGAAAGAAAACTACAAAATTAGTAAATGTGTGGGGAAACTCGCAAACCGTTGTCCGGACGGTGGACAAGGTTACTCACTGAACAGCATAGTTGACCCTAGCAGGACCAGCCCACCAGTCGATTGATCCTGAGGGGGCCGCCCCAGGACCTCCCGTTTACCTGAAGCAGAGGCCAAAGCAGTGTATAGCAGCGGCCCCGGAAGTCGCTGCCCAGCCCCGCGACAGACAGGCTCCCCAATGGCAATACGGCCAAAGGGGACCCCACCAGTCATGAGCTGGGGAGAGAAGACGGGGACCCCTGAGCAACTGCCAGGATCCTCCTTTCCAGGGACACGGGTCTCCGCGCACGGCAAACACGCGGGCGAGCGTTTAGGACCCTGCGAAGGTAACCGAGCCAGCGGGAACCTTCACAGGGTGGTCCCCCTCACCACGTACAGGCGCTCACACCGAGGGGGCCAGGAGACATGTGAAAGGCTGCAAGGCCCCCACACGGGAGATGGTGCACACCACAGGGAGGTGATCCCTTCCATAGAGGTTGTCCTCGACCTCCCATGTAAAGAGTGGAAGGATCGAGGAGGAGCAGATGGTGAGATCAATGGCAGTGAAAGTGCGGGTTGGGGAGTGAAAATACGTACTGACACCGGTATTCAACAGGGAGAGCAATAGATCCAGGAGCCACTGCTCCAGACCTTGCCCCTCCCATTGGTGTCAGCACTTTCCCAGAGTGGACTGTGTCCGTTAAAGTCCCCCATTATGAGGAAGGGGGATGGCAGCTGCGAGAGAGGTCATCGAGGTCATCCTGGAAAACTATGCTTCCAGATGGTAGATAGACAGAACAGACAGTCAATGAAAATCCCACAAAGAGGCGAATGCCAACCGCCTCTAAGTGCGTGGTGAGAGGAATGACCTGGAATGGAGAATGGTTGCTCACGAGGATGGCGACACCTCCATGAGCTGGACCATCTCCATCCCGGTCCCGACAAACAAGAGAGAAGTGCCAGATTGTGGGATCATTGGCTGTCTGCAGGAATGTCTCCTGTAGGCACACACAGATGGGTTCATGTGCCCTCAGGAGGACCTTGATGTTGTCAATATTCCTCTGGAATCCACAACAGTTCCATTGTAGGAGTGTGGCCATCTCAGGTCTTGGTAAAATTGGCAGACGACTTTTGATTTATTTTAACCATCACCAGGGATGGTTTCGGAAAAATGGGGTGGTCTGTGTCCATGTCCTTGGAGTCATCCAAGTGACATGGATCAGAGACCACCGAATGAGAAGGAGTTAAAACTTTCGTTTTGGGCCATGGTGGGGGCCTCTGGGGCTTGGAAGGTTTTGCTGTCTGTGGGCGGGGTGGAGGAGGCCTTCCAGAGGTGGAAGTGGAAGGCACAGACGCAGGAATCGAAACCAGAGTCGATGTCGAGATCGACACCGACTTCGGGTTCACCTGAGCCAAGAGGTACTTGGCAGCAGGCGAGAAAGATGCAGCAGGTGGGATGCTGATGTCAGTCTGCAACGCCACAGAACCCATCTTCACAATGGGCTTTCCGACAACTGCACCGGCATAAGAGACCTTGCCAGGTGGGGCAGGCGGTGCAGTCAACCTTCTTGCCTCTGCATAGGAAATGTTGTTGAGGGTCTTTAGCCTCTGCACCTCTTTCTCCTCTAACCACTTAGGACAGTCGCAGGAGTACGCTAAATGCTCGCCTCCACAGTTCATGCAGCATGCCTTCTCTGCTGTGCAGTCAGGATCAAGGTGATCCTGGATGCCACAACGAGCACAGGTGGGTTTGCCCCAACATGCTGTGCGGATATGGTCGAACCTCTGACACTGAAAACAGCGCAGGGGGTTAGGAATGTACGGCCATACCTTGAAGTGAAGGTAACCTGCCTTGATTTAAACAGGCAGGCATGGCATATTGAAAGTGAGAATTCGAACCCTGGTGGGTTCTAATTTCCCATTACGGCGTTGTGAAACCCGGTGGACTGCTATCACTCCCTGGGATGACAACTCCGAGAGTATCTCCTCCTCAGAAACCTTGAGGAAGGCCCACTCGGAGACCACACCACAAGAGGAATTAAACGTCTTGTGTGGAGTGACTTCGACAGCCACTCCACCAATCGCTGTAACCTTCAATAGGAGCTCAGAATGTTTTGAGCAAGCAGTTTCCACCTGCAAGTCACCAGATCTTAGGCGCTTGACTGATAATGGTTCTCCCGCAAGACCTTTCAATCCCTTGTTAATAAAAAATGGGGACATGTCTCCAAAAACCTGATCACCCATAGAATGGATGACCAGGAACCTCGGGAACAATGGAAGACAGGAAGACGACGGCAACGATGACAATGAAGATACAGAAGACGGAGGCTCATGCCAAGCTCTTTTTGTGGCATACAAAGATGAGTTTTCGTCTTGAGAACTCATGGTTGGGTTTTGAGTTTCAGTGCCCATTGTCCCCACCCACCACGAAGTCCAACTAGGGGACATCCAACTGGGTGCCAGGGCACCATACTCACAAAGCCAGTGAGCCAAGTCCTCACAACAAAAGAAAAGGAAAATTAAAAGAGAAATGTGAGAATCACAACTGACTCACAAAAGAAAAAAGCAGAAAAATAAGGAAAAGTGAGAAACAACTCATTCTCACAAATGAAAGAAAACTACAAAATTAATAAATCAGTGGGGAAACTTGTAAACCGTTGCCATGGACAAGGTTACTCACCGCTCTGCACGACTGACCCTAGCAGGACCTGCCCACCAGCCGATTGATCCTGAGGGGGTTGCCCCAGGACCTCCCGTTTACCTGAAGCAGAGGCCAAAGCAATGTATAGCAGCGGACCCCGAAGTCGCTGCCCAGCCCCATGACGACAAGCTCCCCAATGGCAAAACGGCCAAAGGGAACCCCCAGTCATGAGCTGGGGAGAGAAGACGGGGACCCCTGAGCAACTGCCAGGATCCTCCTCTCCAGGGACACGGGTCACTGTGCACAGCAAACACGCTGGCGAGTGTTTAGGACTCTGTGAAGGTAACCGAGCCAGCAGAACCTTCACAGGGTGGTCCCCTCACCACGGACCGGAGCTCACACCGAGGGGCGTGAAGGGTGTTCCAGTGTCTCGGTTGCAGGTAGGAATGGGTGAGGTCATTATTTCAATAGCCTCACAGACTATGGTTCCATAGTAATCAGTGTGACATGCTTCCAGTCTATGGTTGCTGCATGCTGTATTGCCAGCTCAACAGTTGCAATCATTATATTGTTTTGGTTGACATCTATTTGATACTTTATGAACCTCTCCTGTAACGAATTTATGGTTTTTCTGATGTAGTAGGCAAAGGAATTATCCAGCAACTAGCTATATTACCACAAAATAAAGTGTAGGGGAAGTCTATATATGTCTGGGTTTTGAAGGAGGCTAACTTTGTCCCTTTTTATAATTTTCTTCAGATTTGGAGCTAGGCTGAAAACAATTTTGATTTTTTGACCTCTGAGTATTTTGCAAATCAATTCACATAGGATATAGATCCAGCAAAGGTGCCTGCTCAGAGTCAGTGATTGGGAGGAGAGCCGAATCTCTTCTGTTGTCGTTTCTATATTTATTGATTAGCTTTTCTCTTGTTGTTGGGTGGAAGCCATGGTATACAGCAATGGATTGAATGTTTCAAATTTCTTTTTTAAGCAAATGTTCATATGATACATTGCAGGCCCTGTGGATGAAAGAACAGAGGGCTGCAATTTTATGCACCCATTGAGTGCATGAGTCCACATGTATGATGGAGAGAACTTAGGTATAGGCTTTCGGTATACTGATGTTGTCAAGGTTCCGTTTAATTAATTTCTCGCAAAAAAAGTCTTTTTAATTGCGTGTTTAAAGTCCATCTCTGCAGAATGATCTATTACCAAAACTGGAAGGTGTTACAGACTTTATGTTAAAACGTGTTATGAGCTTAGAATAATTGTGGTTTCTTCTGTGCTGTCGACATAACTTTTGTCAACATTTGCAGTTACCAGGTTCACAGTGCAACAACTTTATTCCACAGTCAATCCATCTCACATGCAGCAGTCTCTCCAGTTTGTGTCAACATGTGCTGCACCACAGTAGAAGGCAAGCTTCTCCATGCTCTAATAAAGACAGCACATTGCAAGAATTGACACTGCTACACAAGTTTCGTTTGTCTTCATCAGACTGTGGGTAATCACATTGCCTGATGAAGATGAATGAAATGTGCATAGCAATGCATTTTAACTGGGGATACTTTTTTTGTCTTAAGTAGGGATATGTAATTAGTAAATTATTGCAGAGATGAACCACAAAGTTGTATTATAAGAATAACAAGTACCACAGGATATTCAACATCATATCAACAGCATCATTCTCATGAAGAAATCACGAAATATCCTGTTTGTAATGGACTGGTGTCTCAATGGCATAAGGAAAGTTATTAAAGACCACAAGATACCAACAGTAGTGTGACTATAAACCCTTGAAATTGAGTGTATCAGTTAAAAACACCAAGAACTTACATAAACTTGGATAAATAGCAGTAAAAAATATGTTTTTACTCTCTTATCACTTTAAAGTAACTAAAAGTGTATCAACTAATACACTTTTAGTTACTTTAGAGTGATAAGAGACTGACAGACTGATATGTCTGTCTTGTAGCAAGATAGTGGCAGATAATAGTTTAAGGTGGTTCACTTGATTGTCATGATATATATATATTGATTATGTGGTAATGCCAATTATAATAAAACTTGCCACTGTGCTTTTAATCATATATTTTAAAATTAAAAATGATTATTATTATTTTGTATATATGAGGATCACATTATGATTTTTATTTCCTTAACTGATTAATTTTCCTTATCAACATTCAGTTACTAATTACTGTGTTTTTTTAACTTCTTTAAAGGTATTTCTTTCTGTACTACAGAAAAGATGTTTGGACAAGTTTGAAACCAATTGTTCTTACCTGACAGATCCAAAGGCTCATGCAACTTAAAATATTCAGAACCTTAGCATCAGTGAGCCATTTAGCCTTCAATCACATCCTCTCATCCAACAATGGAATGTTAATATATTTGATTGCCTATACACACCAACAGTTGCTTACTTTGATCACTTCTACCTTATGATGCACTTGACACTGTGGGTAATGCATTAAAGGATATTTGATTTTACGCCTGCCACTGACTTTTGCTATTGCCAGGTGGGTGTGTTGGAGATATGCAACTTTTCTTGTGACACAACAAATTCAAAACTCACACATGCAGTGCCTATAGCAAGGTTCATAACTCACTGACAACAGTCGACAACACCCCACTGCATTATTTTTAAATACAAAAAGTCCACGAAAATTTAAATAAAAGGTGAAAACACTTAAAACATATTACAAAAAGAATTAAATTCAAGCACACTGAGAGTAGAATGTATACTGTCACAAAAAACTAGGCCATATACACGCCAGAAAATTTGTTCCAAAACAGTTTTCTAAAAACCGGGAGGTTTGGACACCTTAAATTTTAAGAACACGAAATATTTGGCATGTGAATAGAATCGATTACAATCGAAAAATTTCAATTATAAATTCATGAATACAAAACAAAGCAAAATAAATCAGAACTATTACAGATATAAAACAAAGAGTTATAAAGTAAAAAACAAAAGTACTAACGGATTATCTGGTTGTACAGCTCGTACTTTTTTCTCTTTTTCAGAAACTTCTTCAACTTGTGCGACACTTTTTGCACGTCTCAACCGCACATTTTCGCCCCTATCATCAGTTGAATCCATAATTTTAAGAAGTATTTCAGTACAAAACCTATAGGAATGGGGGAAACTGAATTAGTTAAAATACTGAATCCTATCTATGAATAATCTGCACCTCTCTACTTCCTAATCCGAACAGTTTACAAATTGGGTACAACCCACCACTACAACTGATTTAACGGTCATGGTTGTAAACTACGGTTTCTAAAAACGGCCGAATGTGCCATTTATGTGTGGCAGGCTTTTCGCTGAAGTTAGTTGTTTATTTTTGCGTATAAGGGTCGTTCAAATGACAAGTGGACAACCCTTCAGTAATAAAATGTCCTGTTCACAAGAAACATTTGAAATAATTTTCTGAGAAAAATTTGGTGTCGTCCTGAATGGGTTTCGAACTCGTCTCCCAGAAACATGCTAGGCGTCAAAACCACTAGACTATCAGAAACAAATCTTTTTAGATAGACAGATAAAGCAGCAGGATAGAATAAAGTTAAGTTTTTAACAATGTGATATATAAAAATTCTCTCATATACTGTTGATTAGATGTCCTGTATAGTTGGAGTCTAACGAGGCTGCCATCTCGATGATTGACTGCCATTGGTTAATTGAGTCATGTGGTTTATGGGTGCTATGTTTTGTCGTACCGTGAGACGAAAGCCTATGAGTTAGTGTGTGTGTGTACCATTAAAACTTCTCAGTTATTATACTTTTATACATTCCTACTACTTTTTTGTCTATAAAAGCTCCCATACTTTATCAATGCCTCCCTGTGCTGCATTTGGGGTAAAAATTTCACTCAGAGAAATAAATTAATGAATATTTTTCCAAGAAACTCCGTCAGAAGACGGAAATCGGCTGCAAAAGTGAAACGAGATAACTGAAAAACAACAAATAATTTCTTTTAACGTTTCTTTGAAAAATGAGCTAATGTTTTCACTTCGTCGGCTGCCAAAGCCAATATTTGTTCGTCTGTCTGTCAGTTTCCTTGTTAACTGTTGTCTGTCCGTCTATAAACAAAACTTTTTAACTTTTAGAGATAAGTAAAAAATTCTTTTTCAGTTGGATAGGTTCGAAGAAATATTGCGATTCGCAATTTTGAAATCTTCCACTCGCTTTAATAGCGCCCTCCAGCGGTTGAAAAAGATGGAAATGCTAAAAATTAAAACGAATATTGCGAATAAATTATTTTTTCGAAATCAAATTTATTTTTAATAAGTATTATCTATGATTATTTTACATAAAAAATCCCACTAAGTCGAAGCTTATCAGCGGGAATGTACATATATGGTTTTACAAATATGATCTAGATTACATCAGTAGTACGTAAAATGAAGGAGAGAAAAATAAAAGAATAAATGAAAAAGAAAACCGACCAAATGATGAAATAAAACCAATAAACCGACCAAATAAAAACATCAGTTTTTCATCAACCACTGAAATAATTTTTCATTAACATTTGCATTGGATATCTGAAATTTTGGTAGTAGTGTTGTAAATGGTAGCTAGGCGTAAACTGGAAGGAGAGCTGTGTACCAATCCCCAGTGATGATGCACAGAACCGGCCAGGTCTAGCAACTAATGTCCGACCCCGCCTTCTCGTGGTGCAGGCCGTTAGTACCTTTCAAAAGAGATATTCTCTTTTGGAAGGGAACGGCTGCCAGTTCAGTATGGCCTACTGATCTACTCACTTTTTTCTTTTTTTTCAACCCTGCTGAGGAGTGGTCAACTTCACAGGGTCCTGTGCTGACCATTTATACCTACTAGACTGGACTTGTTTATGGATTTGAGCTTGATTATGGATCCTGGACTTGCTGCACTGGTGGGCCTCTGTTGAGGGAGAGTCTGCCGCTGTGTTTTCTGTTTGCTTCTGGGTTGCCAGCTCTAAGTGAACAGAGGCATGGGATACCTTATATCAGCTGGTGGATAATCCTAATCAGAGGCCATCGCAGGTACCTGAACCTTACTTAGCTAGTTGGGCATCGTCAAGCCTAAACTGGAGTAATGTGTCTCAGGCAGGCCATATGGTTCTTGAAAAAGTCCACTTGAAAAGGTGGTGCCTGAAGTTCCTACCAGCATCGGTGACTTCAGCCTTTAGCGGAGGAGGAACAGGTCTTTGCCCCATGCCTGCGATCAGGGGGCTGTTTGATATTGTTGGCCCTACCAATCTCAATAAACCTAATTTCTTTAAAAATCCTACTAATCATTTTCTCTCTGCAGGAACGTGGAACGTGAGGACATTACATAGAGATTATTCTCTTGAAGTCCTCATGCAGGAATTCCAGCGCTATAACCTAGATATTCTATGCTTGCAAGAGACCAGATGGACAGGTAAAGGTGAGATACTTAAAAATAACTTTAAATTTCTCTTTACAGGGAGGGAGGATGGAAAGCATCACCAAGGCGTGGGTCTGCTGCTCAGCAGACATGCTAGTGATGCTCTTCTAGGATATGAGTGCATTAATGAAAGGTTTCTTACAGCAAAATTTCAGACAAGCATTAAAGACTTGAATGTTATCTGCTGTTATGCCCCCACTGAGGTTTCTGATGAGGATGAGAAGGATAGGTTTTACAGACAACTTCAGGATATTTTGAATTCTGTCAAGATATTACCCTTGTTCTTGGTGACTTCAATGCCAAAGTTGGTACTGACTCTGCCCTTTGGGGAGGAGTAATAGGCCCTTTTGGTATTGGTAGCTGCAATGGCAATGGGCAACGTCTCCTACAGGTAAGTAAACTCAATGGATTCAGAATAACTAACACTTATTACAAACACCGCGACATACATAAACACACATGGGTTTCACCTGATGGGCTGCATAAGAATATGATTGATTATATATTAATTAACAGCAAATGGGCTAGTTCTGTTAGAAATACCAGGGCATATAGGGGAGCTGAAATTGGATCTGACCATTACCTTGTTAAAAGTGTCTTGCAACTTAAACTTAAAAAGTGTTGTGCTAAGGTTAAAAAATTTACCTTTAATACTGAAGCTCTGAAAGACCCAGTTATAGCTAAAACTTACCATGATAGGTTACTTAGTCATTATGACAGTCATGGTTTGCTTAATACTGAAGTTGAGGAAGAATGGGGCCATTTTAAACAGGCTTTTTTGGAAACTAACAGTACTCTTTTAGGGAAAAAGGAGCAGAGGAGGCAGAATTATTTAAGTGATAAGGCACTTGAGCTTATTTCAGAAAGAACGAACTGCAGGAATGTCCTTAATCAGTACCCTACTAGTCCTAATAGAAAGCACTACAAAGAACTTAATAAACGTGTAAAGGGTCAGTTAGCTACTGATAAGAATCTTTGGCTTGATGGCCTGGCTGACAAAGCTGAGGAAGCAGTTAGACAGCACAACAGCAGAGAGCTGTACCAGATAGTTAATGTTTTGTGTGGTAGAAAACGAACAGGTATACAGGGATTGAAGGATAAACAAGGCAAGGTTATAGAAGGTGAGGATTCTGTCATGGCTAGGTGGGCTGAACATTTCAGTGATGTTCTAAACAAAGTGGTTAGTTCTACTCCCATTGTTTGCAATGATGATAGATGCATTGTTGGCTTTAATGTTGGCCCTATAACACAATCTGAAGTTATTTTGGCTATTTCTAAACTTAAACTTCATAAATCAACAGGGGTGGATGAAATTACTACGGAAATGCTTAGAGCTGGGAATGCTTCAGTTACCATTTGGATGACTGAAATTTTGAATAACTTTTATGATAAAGGCATGGTTCCTAAAGATTTTACCAGAGCTATTATTATCCCTATTTTCAAAAAAGGTGATCGCAGTTCTTGTGATAACTATAGGGGTATCAGCCTACTCTCTGTTCCAGGTAAAGTTCTTTCCATGATTGTGCTTAATAGAATTAAGAATTTGGTTGACAGGCAATTGCGTGATGAGCAATGTCGATTCAGAAGTGGTAGGGATGTGTGGATCAGATATTTTCACTTAGGCAGATTCTTGAGAAATGTTTAGAGTTTCAGAAACCTTTGGTTGCTAGCTTTGTTGATTTCAAAAAGGCTTTCGACTCTGTTGATCGTCATAATTTGTGGTTGATTGTGAGATCATATGGTATACCAGACAAGTTAGTTAACATAATGAAAGCTCTCTATAATAACACTGAGTCGTGTGTGAGAGTTGGTAAGGCTTGTAGCAATTGGTTTAGCATTACTTCTGGTGTTCGACAAGGGTGCATTTTGTCTCCTTTTCTCTTTAGTTTGGTTGTTGATTATGTTATGCGAAATTCACTTCAAGGGAAAGCTTTTGGCCTTAAATGGGCTGGAGATACGAAAATTTCTGATTTAGATTATGCTGATGATTTAGCCCTTTTGGCAAATGATGTTGATAAGATTAACTCTTTCATTCGAACTGTTGATGAGACTGGTAGTACAGTAGGTTTGGTTATAAACAGAGAGAAAACTAAAGTGATGAAAATTGGTCAGGCAGGTTGTGATTCAGTTAATCTGAATGGTTGCAGTCTTGAGCAGGTGTCACAGTTTAATTACCTTGGGAGCTGCGTAACTGATACTGGTGATGTGCGGCATGAGATTAACAGACGAATAGGTATTGCTGCCGGGACTTTTAAGAATCTATGGAGATTGTGGAGAAATAGGCGTATACACCTAAATACTAAAATTAGACTGTATAATAGTTTATTCTTTCTAGGGTTAGTTATGGTAGTGAAACTTGGACGCTGTGTAAGCAAGATAACAGGAAACTAGATGCTTTTGATTGTAGATGCTTACGCAGTATCTTGGGTATTAGGTGGTTTAACTTTGTAACTAATGATGAGGTTAGGCAAAGGAGTCTGCAACCTCCTTTAAGCAGCATATTGTGCAGAGAGAGACTCCGCTGGTTTGGCCATGTTGCCCGTATGGATAATTAAAGATTGGCGAATAGGGTTATGAACAGTGTGCCTAGAGGCCTCAGAAGGAGGGGGAGACCTAGGATGCGGTGGGCAGATAATGTCAAACAGGACCTTGTTAGAATTGGTGTACAGTGGCCGGATGCAGCAGATGTAGCTCAGGACAGATATGCTTGGAGAATTAAACTGCGCGGTCTGGTTGGACCTCCGTAGCCCATGGCTGCTTGAGGATGATGATGATGATGATGAAGAGTCAGAAGATTTACAATGGCAACAAGGCTTTTCCTCTTATCAAAAGGGATATTATTATTATTATTATTTAAGGATTTATTTCAAGGGAGTTATTTTTATTTTAAAAGATAAACGAAACAATCTCCTTTTTTTTTTGGGGGGGGGGGGTTACAGGTACTAAAATATATTAATGTTTATATTTTTCGAATCCCCATCAGTTGCATTTTCCACTGTTAGAAAGTTCTAAAGGCGGTAAATAAAAATTCGAAAGGCGGCCTCTAGAGGAGAAAAGCTGGAAAATACTAAGTCTTTAAACGAATATTGTAAATGATCTATTTATGCTAGAAACTTAAATTTTTGGTCATAGAGTGTAATGGTCAAGTGATTAACCTAATAGTAATGATTACACTTTTCTGCTTTAAGAGATAAATGAAAAATATTTTTTGTGTTTTACAGGTACTAATAAAATATTAATAGTTCATCTCTCCAATTCTGCAGTAGTTCGAATTTTCACTGTCAGAGGGAATATATCACTCAGTTAAATATATTCTATACCATATATATTCTATACCATTCAGTTAAACAGGAAATGAATGAATGCATGGGTGACCTGAAGAAGAGCATCGTGGAACTTTCCAAATCTTTAGATTTTTTATCAGGAAAATATGATGAATTGCGAGATAAGGTTGAAAATGTGACTCTGGACTTGGTTCTCTGCAGACATGTAAACAAGAAATTATTAGCTAAAAATCAGAAATTTGAAAATATGATGGAAAATTTATTAGAAAGGGTAAATGATTTGGAACAGGAAAACACTATGTGCAACTTAGAAATTCAAGGTATACCTGAATTATTACAAGAAGATGCAAAGAACATCGTAGGGAAATTTACTAATTTCCTGCATGTTAACTTTAAATCCAAGAGGTACTGGAATGTTTCAGAATTGGTAAAAGGGAAGAAACTGCAACACATACACGTACAGTCTTAACAAAGTTTAAAGACCAAGCCCTACGAGATGCTTTTCTTGACAAAGTAAAAGAACACTGTAATTTCAATACCAAAGATGTAGGAATTGTTAATGAAAAGCATATAATCTACATCAACGAACATTTGTCAAGATTTTATAGAGATCTCTTCCATAAGGCAAGAAAAGCCAAAGTAGAAAAACAATATAAATATATAAAAGTAAAAAATGGGAAAATATTTCTAAGGAAAACAGAGCACAATGCCACCTTGCTAAATCTGAACGAGATTTGTTCTCATTGTATTTTTTTTTTCACAATGAAATCTTTTATCTTTTAATGGCTACACCTAATTATGTTCAATCTGAAAATCTGTCTGATTTATGGAAATTGTTTTAATAAATCAACTTTTTCTATTTTCTCAGTCAACTCTAGATGTCTGTACAAAAACCTTGATGAGATCTTGGTAACTTTAGAAAGTAGTAGTTTTCTTATTTGATTCTCTTGTATTTGTGGAAACATGGCAAAATAACAATATTCCACATATCAATGGTTACACTGGTGTAGGTTTGGGAAGAGAGGCTCGTAATGGTGGAGGAGTAGCACTTTATTTCAGAGAAAGCTTTTCTTTCAAAATATTAAACAATTTGTCAATTACTGATGATTACAAGATTTTGCTTGCTAAATCAGGAAATCTGATTGTGAGCAGTATTTATCGACCACCTCAGGGGTAATATACAATCATTTCTGTCTTATCTAGAATTTGTTTTAAACTCATTACTTAAATTGAAATCGTTCTTTATGTTAATGAGTGACTAAAACCTTGATATTTTGAACCAAAATAAAAATGTCTTAAATTTAATAGACTTAGTTAATTCATATGATTGTTTTATTTTAAACAGTGGATTACCAACTAGAGTTGGAAATCAAAGCTCTACCCTAATTGATTATGGAATTTCGAATGTAGATTGTCAAAATGGATTTCTGATGTCAAAAAGTACAGATAATTTCCCTACATTTCCAAACTGATATCAGGAAATTTTGTGTATTTGATTACAATGAGATTGATTAAATTGGATAGATTTAAAGCCTATTTTCAGAGTCTTTCAAATTTTCATAATTATGAAACACGTCCGACAGAATCTGAGTATACCTATGAGTCGATTGTCAATTTGGCAGAGATCCATCAAGTATAATGCAATAAAAATTTGGTCTGAATTTCCAGATGATGTTAAAAATGCAAAAATCTTTAAAATTATTTAAAATCAAATGTAGAACGTTTCTTCTTACAAAGCAATGAAACCTTCTGCTATGTATCAGTGTAATATTTCATAACAATTTGATATTTTACTATTGTATACATTACTGTTGTCATAATTGAACTTCAGAGGAAATAGGGAGCATTAACTAAAAATAAGCGTCAGTTTACTATGCTCTCCTTTTTTGTTTCGCCTTTCCTATTAGTCACTAATATTTTATATGATTGTTATTTCCCTTTTCTAATACAATTGATATTTCTCAGCTCTTTCACTTCTCGATTTTTCTCATGTATGTATTAATTGTTATTTGATAATTATATTATGTAAATGTATATTGTACTGACTGGCAGAATAAAATAAAGATTATTATTAATGCTGACTTTTAAACTTGACAACAGGTCCATTGTTAATGGGGTGTCTAGATCATGGTTATGCCATTTACTCCCAACGATACTGAGAAATTATGGCACTTGAAAGCTCAAAAATGTCGAAACTCCAAGGAATTTTAAACAAGAGTTGTTTTGTTATCTGACAACGTCGTGACACATTGCCCAAGTAACAACAGCAACGTTTAACAGAAATTATTAGAAATACCTGAGATGTCCTCTCTATAATCCTAGCATTGGATTTTTCCATTTCTGGACCTATAAAAATTCCATGAAAAGAAATTGAAGTCAAAGAGGTGCAGTGCTTATCTGAGGCTCTCCTAAGCAGCCTTGGATTATCATAGGCTTTTTCAACAAATAGCCAAAGTTACTCTAAGAAGATTGGGTTATATACCTCTGAGAGACACTTTTTTCCCACATAGGGTAAATGGTCAAGTCATAACCCCAAGGGCTTAGAGAAGGATCAGGAAGGGGAGACAATGGATAGCTGTTAGAAATTGGTGGATACCTTCCTTTAAGGACATCTAGTGTATTCTTTAATATGCACAGTTGGGACTCAAGCCTGGAAATTGCAGATTATGAGCTTGCACACTATTGCATCCTGAAGGAGATGGCAATGTATGTCACGAATATACTCAACACAGAATAAGGAAGGACTAATCTGTGATACTCAACAAATTGCTTAATAAATATTTTGGTATTTTCCCAGTTAAAAGGTATGAAATCACTCTTAGTACCGATATATAATTGAGGAAAAATTGTCTTGATCACAGTGAATCCAAGACCTCCTGTTAACATGTCAATTGTTCTGACCACTAAACTACCAGCTCAACCACTGATCAAGGACTCCTAATAATATCAAATGTTATACATCAGAGAATAATTTCAGAAAACATTCTAGTTCTATCCAGTCACTTCGCATAATTAATAATTGGCAAATCTCACCCCTTCCTAATTTTTTTCTTGATCTCTCTCTGTTAAGACATGCATTGTGGAAGTTGGGTTGGGTTGGGTTGTTTTACCTCTGAGCGGCACTTTTTTGCACACCATGGGCTAAATGGCCAGGTCACAAGGACCCCGAAGGCTCAGAGAAGGTTGGGGGAGGGGACCCACTGGAACAGCTGTTGGGAGACAGATGGTAGCCTCCCGTCAAGGCCATCCAGTGTGTTCTTTAACGTGCACAGGGTATGGCTCTCCCGCACACGGGACCACGGCTTAACGTCCCATCCGACGGACGGCGGCCTTTCCAAGCCCATCGGTGTCCCCTACTGACCGTGGGCAGGGGGGGGAAATTTTGCGGAGATAAATCTCAACGCTGACCCAGCTGGGACTCGAACCTGGGAACTACAGATTACGAGCCTGGCGCGCTACCAACTGAGCCACCCCCGCCCCTCATTGTGGAAGAATTGAGGTTGGAATCGGATGCAGAAACTTTCAATAGCTGGAGGCCAAAAAAATTAAAATATATTACACAGATTTGCAATTTAAATTTCTCATTTACAACAGATCTAATTCAAAGAAAACCGCCACATATTTAATTCTAAAATCCTTTAAATCATCAGTTTACTTTCACATATCAGTAAGGCGTCACCCACCCACACATAAAGACCAGATCTAGAAAAAGAGAGAGGCCATAGTCACTACTTTTTATCTTTTAACTTTAAATAGCGGTTTTAGCAATGCTTTAAATGAAGTTTTTCTTGAAAAACAAAATTTCGAAAGAGCCTTAAATTTATTAGCACCATACGATTGTTTAAATATTTCGTTCAGTTTAATACCTATACGGAATTATCATACTTGTATTACTATATATAAAAATAAATACCCCCTCAAGCAGCTGCTTGCCACAGAGGTCTGACAGGAGCCTGTCAGTTTATATGCCATAGTAGAAGGTCTGAGAGGATGGCAGGACCTCAGCAGAAAAATGACGCAAACAGCCATGCCTTACCCGGGGCTCGAACCCATGTCCCTTAGATCAGTAGCCAAGCGCGCTAACCACTCGGCCATGGGACGGCTTATTACTATATAATTGTGTAAATAATATTTCGTTCAATTTATCATATGGAATTAAAACTTTTCTACTCTGTGAAAGAACCGTAACCTCCGCGCATATTCCCAAGTCAAAAAGTAATATGGTTGGGTTGTCTGGTTTTACCTCTGAGCGGCACTTTTTTGCACACCATGGGCTAAATGGCCAGGTCACATGGACACGGAAGGCTCAGAGAAGGTTGGGGGAGGGGACCCACTGGAACAGCTGTTGACACAAATGGTAGCCTCCCATCAACGTGTTCTTGAACGTGCACAGGGTATGGCTCTCCCGCACACGGCTTAACGTCCCATCCACCAGACGGCAGCCTTTCCAAGTGGGGAAATTTGCGGAGTGGTTGTCTGGAGTTATGAAGTAAACATATCTCTGGAAGTTTTTCTGCATATCTATTGTGGCAGATAACCAGCTCCTTGCTGCATATACCGTATTTGTAATTGCATATACTGATAGGGCAATATAAATTGCGCCTTTGTTTAAATGGATAGCAGGGTTAGTCTCGTTAGCTTTTACTGTTTGTGGGTTGTTTTACCTCTGAGCGGCACTTTTTTCCACACCATGGGCTAAATGGCCAGGTCACATGGACCCCGAAGGCTCAGAGAAGGTTGGGGGAGGGGACCCACTGGAACAGCTGTTGGGAGACAGATGGTAGCCTCCCGTCAAGGCCATCCAGCGTGTTCTTTAACGTGCACAGGGTATGGCTCTCCCGCACACGGGGCCACGGCTTAACGTCCCATCTGACGGACGTTAAACGTCCCATCGGTGTCCCCTACTGACCGTGGGCAGGGCGGGGAATTTTGCGGAGATAAATCTCAACACTGACCCAGCTGGGACTCGAGCCTGGCGCGCTACCGACTGAGCCACCCCAGCCCCTCATTTACTGTTTACAATCGACTTTATTAGTGTTTCGAAAAGTTATGCAACAAACTAGTAATACGCAGAAATGTTCTCCAATAGACATTTGTTATTAGATGGCAGGGATCTTAAAAAGAAATGGGGGTGGGAGCAAGCTGCCCTAATGAAAACTTGGCTTTCCCCCCCCCCCCCCCCCCCCCCCCCCCCTTTGTTCCGGTTACCTGCCTTGGGAAGTCCCACGAAAGCGATGACCACACTGCTACCAACAGAGAATGATGAGAATAGAAAAAAAAACTCGTCTGCTTAACAGCATTCTTTCTCTTCTCCAAAAATCAGTAGTTTCATATACGACGGACATTCAGATGAATCATAGCATTTTACGCCACTCAGAACAATAAAAGTACGATTTTTTAGCAACGCAAATAGTAGAAAATGGATCACAATTTGCCTATCAACGCAGAGCTGGTTTTAGTATACTGTCAAAAAAAATATTTTTAATGAAATCTTCCGATTTCTTAGCAGTTTTGATACTTTGATTTATAATGATGTCTCGTTCCCAAAGAAATAAGAACAAAGACGTGTATTAAAAGTAATTTTATTTATAGAAAGTATCACAAGTGGAGAACCCAATATGCTTAATAACACTGAGCTAACAGACGATGATTTACAATTGCGAAATTACGGGCAGTTGCATATCGAAATGATTCATGAAAATGCGTCTTTACAATGAAACAATCCAGGGTTCTTTTGATGTTTCTTTATAACTATTTCGTTTAAAGTTTGTGATCTCAACATTAGTACTTAAAATAAGAGAGTAACACCATATTAACAATTATCAGCATTTTACAGAATACTGTAAAACATTTGTACTATTAGAAAACAAGCATTATTGTTTGACATTATGTAAACAGCATTGGTAGTTGCTCTTTGTAGCTTCAGAGTATCACAACCAGGGGGAGCCTTGGGCACCCTACGTTAAACCACCGAAACCTATATATATATTTGTGGAAAAATTATTGCAGACAGCGCAATAATTTTTTCCACATATTTATTGAATTCTATGTCTACAGGTAATCTGTATATTTGCTATGAAATGAAGCCTAGTTTCGTTGCATAATTCGTTGCTATGACAAATCTAGAGAATGGGCTACAAAAAACGTTTCCTTCTCCAGTTCCTGACTGTACTATAATTTCGTTAACGTAGATACGCAAGTTATTTTTTTTTTCCCTACTGACTGCACACTGATAATTTATCTGGTCCTGTTCCTAAGAGTATTGAGCGTAGGTGATAGTGTATTCTACTCCTACGCTGCTAACACTGAAAATAGGATCTGTTAACAAAGAATCTGCTCCTTAAAAACCCAAAACAGGCATTTTTCCCCCGTCACTATGGAAATCTTATTACTAGCCTAGGTTGCAACAATTTAGTAATATTTCGCAGCAATATGCAAACTTGAACATTCCATTTGTATTCTGAAACTTTAAAGTCTATGACACACATTCAGCATTATCAGTGAGAATTTCAGTTATAGTAAAGCGTAGTCAAATGTCCTGTAGAACGTGGAATTTGGTTCTGGTTTTACGGCACATCAGCAACATAGGCCATAATATGATAATGTGGAATAAAATTGAGTATAAGGAAGAGCAGCAGGGCAGGTCTTATGCATAAGCTAAGCTATAGCTTAGGACCTCACGAGTATGAGATCCTCAAAAATATAAGTTTGAAGTTTACTATCAAATTATTTTTATCAAATCAATTTATTGTGCAAACACTGTTTATCTCAGCTTTACACAGTCATTATTTCATACCAATACTTGTATAAAGTTTTCACCACATCAATCTCATATTTATTTCTTAATGGTCCGTTCAGTCGGAATGAATATACACTTATTTCGACTTCCAAAATTTTTGGTCCTCTTAAACTTATTGTAGCGTAGGCATCTTAAAGTTATAGCTTAGGGTTTCAGAAGGTCCAAGTCCGACTCTGAAGACCAGGTTACAGCCACGGGTGCTAGCAAAAGGTAGGAGATTGATTGAGCAAAGGGTAGGGTTGTTTTACCTCTGAGCGGCACTTTTTTGCACACCATGGGCTAAATGGCCAGGTCACATGGACCCCGAAGGCTCAGAGAAGGTTGGGGGAGGGGACCCACTGGAACAGCTGTTGGGAGACAGATGGTAGCCTCCCGTCAAGGCCATCCAGCGTGCTCTTTAACGTGCATAGGGTATGACTCTCCCACACACGGGGCCACGGCTTAACGTCCCATCCGACGGACGGCGGCCTTTCCAAGCTCATCGGTGTCCCGTACTGACCGTGGGCAGGGCGGGGAATTTTGCGGAGATAAATCTCAACGCTGACCCAGCTGGGACTCGAACTTGGGAACTACAGATTACGAGCCTGGCGCGCTACCGACTGAGCCACCCCCGCCCCCAAAGGGTAGGGAATTTTGGGTAATCAAATATTATTTCATGTATTTTTCCTCAAAAAAAAAATGAAAGTCTGCCTTTTCTTTTCAGTGTTCTTTTACTGTGAGAAGCATATTTTTAAATCGAAAATAAAAAAAAGTTTTTGGTCATCCTTAGTTGCATTATGGTATGCATGCATGATTCCATATTTGCAACTGCATTCATTTAATGAACTGGACAAATATTTTCTTAAAACAGAAATTTGTTTTTGCTCCCACCTCCAGTAAAAATTTCTGCGGCCCGTATGCTTGCAGCCTCCTGGTAACGTTTCCTTTTATTTCGTCTTAGCCGAGTTCCAGACTTCAATAAACAAAAGAGGGAACAGCGAATTCAGATTAAACAAGCCGTTTTAATGCATACAGATACACCTATTATTGTACATAGTTGGGAATACTCAAACCGAAGCATTCATAGCTGAAATTCTACAGACCCAAAATGCGTAATGTATTACTTTTATGCATGTTATCATACGCTGTTTCACGTATACATTTAGGGGTACTAAACAAAAATGATGTTATAAAATTATGAACAATATCCCATTTCCATCGAATTTTGTGAACTAAGCTACCACAGCTTTGCACTATAACAATACAACCTAGAAATCGTGAGGCTCTAATGAAAACATTACGTAGGAAAGAGTGGGGAAACGAAATTTGATACTGGTGCTTTACGCTTCTCATTCAATTATAGTCAACAATGTTATTTTCCCAGAATGCTAAGGTGTAACATATTCATTTGTAGCCGACTGTACATATAAATAGGATGTTATATGATTAATCTTTAAAATTTATTCATATAACAATAATATACTCAACAGTGTAAACTGTTAGTTACTTGTGTTGCGTATGGTGTCCAAAGAAAATTATGTCATCTACCAATCAGTGACAGAGGATAGTATTGGCAGTCAGACAGAAAAGCTATTGTAATCGAACATTACTTTCACTAAGATCACATTTTGTACATGCAATTTCTGAAATAGGATGAAAAAAATTAACATTTCCAAAACTGATTTAAACTTCAGAGATCACACATTCTAAATTTGCATACATTCATTAAAACGCTACTCTAGCTCAAATAGTTCTGATCAGTTAACCTCAAAATATCTCCTGACATGACAAATTACAGGAATATATTCCTGCACTCCAACAAGAACATATAGCTACTAGTAGCAACTTTGGTAATCTTTTGACCATCCCCCTCCTAGAATATCTTACAAATCAACATATTTTACAAGCATTAAATACCTTAAAAATATAAAATAAAGGGTATATGATTTTAATCAAACGATACTATAAAACATTACTATCCTGGAAATTTAAAACGCAAATAAATTTCAGAGAATGCGAGTATATTTTTTATAGATTTCGTTCTGCAACAGCTCGTTCCATGTCATTTTGTACTGGCCAGTTTATTAAAGGAGACGCTTCTTATCTTACTCTTTGTACTGACCTTCAAGATATTTTGTCCCAGCAACAATTCATCCAAAAAGATAATATATTTACAACATGATCCAATTGAGTATTTGGAAAACTATAATTGAGATATTGAACTTATCTCGTGTTACATCTATTTAAATCTCAATTTTCAACACTATTCTTTTAGTCGAGTTACAGAAGTTTGACTATTTTACAAAAGCATACTCAGAATTAATTATCATTTGAAACTAAATTTATATAGTCTGTAAATAATTCTTTCAATACTAATAAAATTTGTATACATTTTCATAGAACCAGCTGACTTGCTGCTATTCAATATTCCATCTTTCACAACTTTAAATATTGTCTGAATATTTTTGAAATTCAAGAGATTTAGGCTTTATTTAGATAATTATTTTCAGTAATACTTTACCATAAAAAGCTTATTTTAGAAGTTACAGAACATCAAATTTGGTTTACCATTAGTATATCACGAGTCGGGTTGTTTTACCTCTGAAAGGCACTTTTTTTGTTCACCATTCAGCAAGAATATTTCCTTCAAAAGAAAAAATATTTCAACTGTGTTATGACCGATTACAAATTCAGTCACCATTCCTCCAGATTTTTTTGTTTTCAGATCTGAGTTTATACCACAGCTTTTCTTTTAAAATTAATATGGATCAAGAAATGTATTTTATCATTGGCAATTTTTTTTACTGTTTAACATAATTATTTTAGGAAGTATACAAATTACAAAAAAACAACCTCCAGCTTGCCAAATGCTTGACACAGAGGTCTATCAGGAGCCTGTCAGTATAATACACCAAGATCTGTGAAGATGAGCCCTCATAATAAAGACAACAGAAGAAAACATTCTTGCCTTATGTGGTGATCAAACACAGGTCCCTCTGATCTCTAACCACTTGGCCACCTAAATGAATTATTAAAAAAATATATTTTTTTTTCTTGTAATCTGGAATATTAAAACAATACAAAATTCTGCCAACAAAAAAAGTGATATGATAGCTTAGATGGAAAACAAACTGATTCCATAAGTTGAACTCTTTAAGCAAAAACTAATCTGCCAAGATTGATTCTAGTTCCATTAAATTAAAAAAGCTCTGCTATGAAATCACTGAATTGTAAAAGAAATCTATAGTTTAATTACATAATCGCTAATATATGCAAAAGAGCTGTTTGGATTATTTTTCCACTTTTGCATATAGTCAAAGTGGAATACAAAAATTTTATACTTAATATCCAACGTATATAAATCAATTTTATACTTAATATCCAACGTAAATAAATCAATTTTAGTGAATCTTCAAATTATCAATCGAATTATGTTATGAAATACAAACTTTGGAATGAAACGTAGATCATTGTGAAAAAACTCGAACAGATGAAACTTCAAATCCACTTTTCAAAGTAAGCTCACAGTCAGCAGACGGCACTGCAAATCCCAGCTCTGGCCTAGTTGTTGATAATTACTGGTTATATTGTGGTAAATCATCAACCAAGGAAATTCTTTTCTATCCACCTGTTACATGACATACCGTTCCAGCTCAAATTGTTTTTGCCACAACTTGAATAAAATTCAACACTGAACTTTGAGAATCAGTGTTTATTATAAAAAAAAATGGCGAGGATTAAGCTCCAAAATTATTCTCATAATTGGTGAATAAATTCCACCTATTGATAAAATATAATATAATCTATTTAATCTAATCTATAAAGCATATTAATACAATATTCCATCACAGAAAGAATACTCAACAGGATATAGTTTTAAGCTTAAGCAAAAGTTCTAATGCTGCTCTGAATACAAATATGCCTCTACATGTAATTATGTACATTACCTCCTCCCAACACATCTGTGTTGATGTAGCAAAAGACTTTACCAGCAGAACTTTTTGGAATTCCCCATGGAACCTTGTGAAGTTTTACAGAGTAAAATTAAAGCAATAAACTAATATTTATCAATTTAGTTTTATGTTATCTAACTTTGATCAGATTAAGTTTAGAAATCCAAATTTCTCAGGAAGGCTATACAGGTTTTTGGGAGCCACAGATCAAATACAATGTAGAATTTATTTTAAATCAGAAGGAATGTTACAGAATGCCCACCCAAGGATGAAGCTGCAATATATTAAAGCATCATTTTAGTTCCCTAAATAATCTAATTCCAACCTTTAAGAGAAATTGCTTTTCTCATTTTTGACACTTAGAATTTATAAGAGCCTTTACTGAGTATTTGCACTGCATGTTATAATTAATTTCCTACTAACAGATAACGTTTAAATTCTACACTATATTTTTTTAGAAAGCCCCATAGTGTGCAATGAACTTTATTATTATTCAAGTTACACAAAATATTTTATAATATTCCATTCAATTTCCAATCCAAATAGTTTATACAACTAACATTTTTTCTAAAACGTAACTTGCATTGATATCCCACATTTCTTCCATATACATGATGAATATTCATAAATTTTAAACATGAAAGGAAACATTTACATAATGCACATAAAATTTTTGAGTCAACAAATATTTTATTATTTGTTTACATGACAGTCATACAAGACAAAATGTATGGTGCACATATATATTTACATTAAATACAACAAAATAGATGTACGAAAATCATCAATGTAGAAATTAAAATTTTAGCTACTTTCATAAATAGCATCATGATAAACTAGTGCTGTAGCAAGCAAATCTAATTTATTTGCTCATCCTCTCACCCTCTTTTGTTATGTAATTGGTAGCCAAAAACAGAATAAACAGTACTTCAAAACTATACTTCTGACAAATTTCAACATTCTATTATTTAAAAATATAAATTTGTCTTGGTAACAGACGTGTGCTAATACATTTGTGATTTAAATTACTAAGATCTCCTGAAATATACATTAAACAATATATTTAAAAGTAACAATGGTGGAATAATTTTAAATTTTAAAATTCATCATTTGAGAACACATGCAAACACTTCTACAGATTATGCTATTTATAAACACTAAAAATTATCTAAAGTGTTGATAAACTTAAGAATACTAAGGAAAATACAAATTAGTTTCATACTAATTTTGAATATTTAAAATGTCATACGCTGGAAGTACCTTTAAAATATTTATGAATTAATATATACTAATTGGTTTTAGACCTAGCAATGTTATTTTATGTTATACAATGTTTTCCTATATAACTTGGTGCCTATCAAATTCAGCTCCTACTGTCCTTGGCTTCCAGAATCATACCTCACAATCCTCTTTACAAAGATAGTATTTTACATAGTACTCACCATAACATCATCATGAGACAGTCTCTTAAAACAAACATTTTACTATATCATATCACGTTAGTTTATATGATTAATGCAATCAGCTAATACATTTCTCTGCAGTGGAACTTCATCACAACAGAATTAGAGCATATGCCTTGGGCACCTATTTCATAATATTCGATTCTTACTCAACTGTCTTGAGTGCCTCTGGAGCATACCATTATATCCCTGTGTTGCTGAATTTTTATTTTGTTGGTTCATTTTCATTGTTAGTTCATCTGCTGTAGAGAAGCATCACACTTTTACATCCTTATTTATTATTTTTGTACCATGCTGTTGAGTTGTTTTACCTCTGAGCGGCACTTTTTTGCACACCATGGGCTAAATGGCCAGGTCACATGGACCCCCGAAGGCTCAGAGAAGGTTGGAGGAGGGGACCCACTGGAACAGCTGTTGGAAGACAGATGGTTGCCTCCCGTCAAGGCCATCCAGCATGTTCTTTAACGTGCACAGGGTATGGCTCTCCTGCACACGGGGCCACGGCTTAACGTCCCATCCTACCGACGGCAGCCTTTTCAAGCCCACCGGTGTCCCCTACTGACTGTGAGCAGGGCAGGGAATTTTGCAGAGATAAATCTCAACGCTGACCCAGCTGG
Organism: Ryuthela nishihirai; assembly: GCA_038380435.1. NCBI lineage: Eukaryota > Metazoa > Arthropoda > Arachnida > Araneae > Heptathelidae > Ryuthela > Ryuthela nishihirai. The sequence goes on along the minus strand of JAWZYU010000034.1, from coordinate 45,255,544 downwards.
GACTCGAACCTGGAAACTACAGATTACGAACCTGGTGCGCTACCGACTGAGCCACCCCTGCCTCACCATGCTATTATACAGTAAGTATCAATGGTAGTGTAGATTCCCACAAATATAATAATGATATATCAGAATCTTCAGTCTCATGCAAACTATTACTGGATAACTACAGTTAAGTATCAAAAGAATAAGTTTGGTTGTTTTACCTCTGAGCAGCACTTTTTTTTTTACACACAATAGACTAAATGGTCGTCACAAAAACCCCAAGGATTCAGAGATTGGAGAAAGGTTACCCACTGGACAGATGGTACTTTCATATCAAGGCCATCCAGTGTATTTTTTAATATGCCCAAGATATGGCTCTCCTGCAGATAGGACTATGGGCTTTATATCCCATCTGACAGATTGCAGCCTTCTAAACCCATCAGTGTCCCCTGTCTGACCAAGGGCAGGGTTGGGGCTTAACAAACTCAATGCTAGACCTGGCAGGGCTCAAACCTGGGAACTACAGATTATGAACCCAGTGCACTATTGACTGAGCCAAACCTTGCCCCAAAAGAATAAGTTTTAAGTTCATCACAGTGAACTACAAATAGTTATCAGCCAACAAAGGATGAATGCAGCAATCATAATGGGAGCACTAAAGACTACTTGCACGATGACAGAATAATATTAAATGTGGGTCCTCAAATATTCACTATTCTACTCTGATGAAATGCCATTACAGAGAGAAACACATATGTAAAAAATAACTAATGTCATGATATTGTATAGTAAAATATTGGTTAAGTGACTTATGTCTTGTGTGGTATTATACCATTTTTCCAGCAAAGATAGCAAGGTATGATGCAGGCAGCCAAGAACAAACAGGAGCCAAATTGGACACATATCACAAAAAAGGCAGAAAAAGCCATTTGTGACCACTCTGGCACCCTTTAATAACCACCAGGAATTGCTTATTATTATTCAAAGTTTACCATATATTGCTTTGCAAGGTTTATAAAATATATATAGTAATTCACCTAAATGACATGAACATGGTGTGATAGATACACAATTTTTAAAATACTGTTTGGTTGTTTAAAGCAACCTTCCAAGAAAAAAAAATTATTCTTATAATTTTTCCATGAAAATTACATAAATATCTTTTACTACCTAGAAAAAAATTTACTGCCATGAGCAAATATATCTAAGAAGTGCATGCCATTAAATATTTAACAGGTTTCCTTTTTGCTCTTACATTCAGATCTTTAACATCTTCCTCACAATAACTTAACTATAAATTAAATATAATTATTCAGGAAGTAACAAAATTCTTTATATAATCCATTACAGCAGCATCAGAAAGAATGCCCATATGGTCAACATTCTTAAATGGGACGTGCACCACTTTCTGTGTTTGCTTTCCTTGCCAAAGCAGGCATGCTTCTAAACTTCGCAAATTAACAGTACCATCTCCATCGCCATTAATGAAAGAGGGTTTTGAATCAGGAAACTGTCCACTGTACACAACCCTAGAGAAATAATAATATTTAATTATATTTTGTATTAAGTATTAATGGAAAATGCTACTGTTTCTGTTATACAAGGTTATTTATCACACCCAATGAATTTATGTTCAATTATTTACAGTGTTGTACAATAGGACACAAATAAAATATTCATAAATCTAATATTAATATGAACATTTTGCAATTGTTATTTTTCAGTTGCCCTTTAAGAGATAGTTTTTTTCTTCTTCAAAAAGTATCTGTTGTCTGCTCATTTCTAGTAATTTCCTGTTTTTATCTGAAAACTTGATGGAGATGTAGGTGCCAGAGGGGGGGGGGGAGAATATGGAGTGTAGTAAATTATGAATTTTTATAATTCACAAAGACATAAAAAATAAAAGTTTTTTTTCACTTTTTAACTAAAATTGATAAGCCATATCTGTTAAACACTAAGACTTTTCTTTCAAATAAAAAAGTGCTAAATTACAGTTTGAAAAGTACAATGGGAATGTTTCTTAGATAAGACTATTTTTGAGATTGCCTATTACTAAAATACTAATGATTCAGGGCTTTGGAACGATAAAATTCTTTTACAGGTGGTCTATTGATAAATATCAAGTGATAGAAACTGTCCATTTGCATTAATGACATAAATTTACTGTTAATGGAGGTTCATCAAGCTAAATCCACTTTCACAGCAAACAGTTGTGAAACGGTGTGATCAACTATGTGATCAGAATTCTACAATACAAACAGTTTATCTAAAGAAAAAAAAATTTCACAGTTCAAGAGAACCTTATTTAAAAGTTCATTTGAACTCGTTCATTTCTCAACAACTTTGAATTTATACCACTCAGAGGATAGTTGATTAGCAACATTTTCTTCAGATTCGAAACTAACAGTTGTTAATAAATTGTTTAGTTGATGTACATATTTCTTCATTGCCGATCTTTTCATGATCCTTTACTGTTGGACTGTTGGTCAACTAAAAGTATCAGAAACTGAGGTACAACTTTCAATACTGTTGTTTAAAAGTCTCTCCTACTATTGCATTTCATCTTGCACCAAATTTTCTTTTTAGCTTGAATGCATGAATTTTCTAAATTACAAATACTTATGAAAAGAAACTCACTATTTGTACCTAACAGAATACAAATAGTGAGTTAGAGATCTAAAATCATATGAATATGTAAAAATATTTAAGTATATCAAATTTATATTAAAGAATATACGAAATTCTATTGTTTAAAACTGCTATGGGGAGAAACTTAGATGCAATAAAGTCAACATTATAAAAACTTGCAAGAGTTGCTGATATTTGCCCTAAAGTTAGACTTCAGCCTAAAATTATCTTTCTTCATAAATTCATTAAATATTTCTTTTACTAGTCATTGGGGGGGGGGGGGGGGGAACTAGTTTACCAGATGTATTTGCAAAAATCCTAACCTAAAAATAAAACGTTTTTGGTTATTTTTCACAAACATTTCAAAAATGTAATAAAAAACGAGTTGGCAATTAGTCCAAACTTAGCCTAAATCAGGGGAGTTGCTTCAACCTGAAGTACTGTAAACGAACAGAAGAGCAACGCTATATATCAAGTCTAAGGAATGGCAATCAGATTACTTGAAAAATTATTTATATCTTAACAAAATGTGCACCAAATGGAAATGGTATTTTTCAAGCTTGAATTATATACTTTTACAAGATATATGTAAAAATTTTCAAAACAGAATTTCTATTTTTTTTTAATTGAAGTTTCTTTTGTTGTGCTTGCAACATTGATTAATGTCTATGCCCCTGATCTGTGGAAATTTGACACATGCAGCATTACCAATGATCCTGGAAAATTTAAAGCAGTAGGCAAAAATTAAATAACATTTACTGAAACCAAATTCCACATATTAATATCATAAAAATTTCAACCTCTTTACTAATGATACTTGGTCAGCAATGAAAAGTAAGATTTATACAATATTAGTATTATTTTACTTTGGGGGGAAAAAAAACTATCTCCTCGTGTACTATTAAAAAAAATTCATGGCTTATATAATGTTAAAATAAATACTTATTGTCTCCAATGACAATTTTATTTCTTTTCCAATAGTAAAATAGTATTTTTTATACCAACTTTTTATCTAAAATAGGTCATAATACTATATATTTCACTTTTAAGTCCTTACCAAAGCTGCAGAAATGCACTCACAACAGCAAGTGAATCATCTGCCATGGTAGTTACTTTAAAAGTATTACATTTCAATATTTTCATGGAAAAGATAATAAATTGTCATCTTTGAACACCTTATCATAAATATTTGTTCAGTAATTTCCTGATAATAGATGGGGGCCATTATCAAATTAACAAAAAATTGCAGGAATGCATATATGTCACTTGTTGAAAAAATGGTTAGCTCTTCAGTGGTCTAGCGATTAGGATACCTGGCATGCTTCTGGAGGTGTGGGTTTGAATCCCACCCAGGACAATCAATTTTTTTCAACTAATTATTTTTTGTATGCTTTAACCAACTTGATTAATTATTAATTACTATTACACTACTACCTCCCCCATCTCAGCGATACAATTTTTTAATGCCTAAAAAACAGAAAAAATCTTTATCCTAGCCACTTTCATCCTCTCCCAAATTCAGTATGTCTTTGATTAAACTTGTGATAAAAACTTCCGACTGGTCAAATATCCTCCCCCAGCCCTGGTTATTATATACTGTTGATTGTTACAAATAATGAAGTCTAATTCCCTTAAATTACTTCATAACTTAAAAATATGCATTTATTCAGTGGAAAACTTTAAAAACCTTACTTGTCTATTGTTGTAACATTTACTCCATGTAAGCAGTGAACTTCTACACCTGGTGGGATAAGATCACGAGTCAGATTATGGGTATCTTTCCACATTTCCCAACCAACTGGAAAGCCAATATCTTGGAAGAAATCATATAAATCTGCTAATGTATAATTCCTCTTATCTGAAATAACAAGTATTTCATCTCGTTTCCAAAGCAGGTCTGAAGGAGTAACATAAGCCAGGCTGGGGCATGTACGTTGCTCAGTTCTTACAATTAGATTATTTATAACAAAAACTCCCAGATTTTCTCCTACAAAGATAAGATTTTCTTATAAACAGTTTTAAAACACAGAAATGTAATATATGAATTTTAAAACTCTTTTATATATGAACTTTACACTTTCACATCACACTTTTATATATGAATTTTAAAAGTTTATGATTATGAAAAATAAAACATATCAAAACAGCTTTAATTTCAGATTCAACAGAAATTGAATATATATATATAAAATATGTATAAATGCAAAGTTATATAGGAATGCTTTAATAATGAATACAATTTGGTAGTGGATTGCTGTTTACCCCTGAGAAGCACTTTTTTTTATACAATAGATAGGTCACAAGGACTCCAAGTTCTCAGATAAAATTGGGGAAGAAGACCCATTGGGAAACTGGCAGGATTCAAGCCCACTGGCATCCCTTTTCTGACCGAGGACATGGTGGGGGTTTAGTGGAGATAAATCTCAACACTGGCCCAGGTGACATTCGAACCTGGGAACTACAGATTACGAGCCTAGAGTGCTACTGATTGATCCAACTTCTGCCTCAATTTGGCAATGGATTGAAAATTCCAGAATCATAACATTATCCAATAATTTACATCAATGGAACCTGACTTGCAATTCCTCATTGGAAAGTCTTTAAAACTATGCTTTTTTTTTTGCACTAAATCACAATTGTGTCAAAAATATATCCAATTTTGATGTGCTACTATAAAAGGTTACTTATTAAAATTAATAACTTGTTGAAGAGCTAAAGATATTTTTAAATATTACTTACTATAATATTTTTCTTTTGCCACTATTCATTATCAATTTAAAGTTTTTTCTGTCTCAGAAACTGCTTAGAGGCAATAATTATCTTTTTTTAAAAATGGTTCAAGTTTTACAGTTATTGGTAGTTTAAAAATACTATAAGTCACATACTTTTTAATTTTCCTATACTGGCACCTTGTTCAATGTGCTCTATTCATTATTTTTATTTTTCTAGTGTGTCATCTGTAAGAAACAAACTAAATGTCATCTATTAGCAGTGTTGCTGTTAGTTTATCACAATTGGGTTTCCAGTTGCTCAATGGCAATCTGAACATCATGGAAGCATTTTTAAAAGTTCAGCATGCAAGGGTTGTAAGTGAATTCCCCCTACATAACCAATCATATTCAGCATAAAAATTTTAAATCCTAAAATTCATTACACAAAACTATCATTTGCTTTAATCATATCCAATAAAAATACATACATGCTATGCTTATCAGAAGAAATCAAAAGTATCAAATCAACTGTCATGCACAAATGAGACTAATCATTAGTTTCCACTACAAATATTTCACATGACAACAAATATAAAAAAATATACCATACAGAGCCATCAAAAAGCAGGCAAAATGTAAAATGAGATCTTTTCCATAAAAAAAACTGCGTAGCCAGCAATCATTTTTAGCTTGTTTTCAAAAATGAGCTTTATTTTTACTTTGTTATCTGCCCATCTATAGACTATAGATATTCAAACTCTTTTTTTTTTGAGATATAAATGAGAAAGAAAAAATCCTTTTCAGGTTAGATGGGTATTAATGGTATATTATGATTAATGTTTTCTGAATGTCCCACTTATTTTAATTTGCACCATTAGAGAAAAAAAAATACCCCTGAAGCAGCTGCTTGCCACAGAGATCTAACAGGAGTCTCTCAATTTATACACCATAGTAGAAACACTGAGAAAGGCAAGATCTCAGCAGAAAAAACAACACAAACAGCCATGCCTTACCCGGGGTTCGAACTCAGGTCTGTTTATTCCAATGTTCTCAAAGGGTGTGCCACGAGATTCGCCAGGTGTGCAGTGAAACTTCAATGATAAAAGAAAAAGTTGTAAACCCTTTCATTGCTACTTTATTCCACTGATTCTTCATGTAACTTTCATCCGCTTAAAACTATCCATCTTAAAACCCGAGTTAACACAAAATATGCCCATAACATGTAAAGTGTATGCACTAACCTCAATACACATCAGAACTTAACAGAATAGCTCTGCATTTACTGACAACTTCCCAGAAATGGCTGTTATTGAAGCCAAATTGCATATGTGGAGCTCCCATAGTATAGTAACTTAAATTTTAGGTGTGCCGCAAGTATTCATGGCCCAAAATAGTGTGCCTTGATAAAAAAAAAAAATGAGAATAACTAATTTACTCATTGGATAATAGCAAATGCTTTAAATTACTATTGTAAACTACCTACTCATTCTAGAAATTTGAGTGTTAAGAATTGATGGTCAATGGGTTTACATTGACAGCAAGTGATTTGTCCCTTTATTCACAAAAAGAAAAAAAAAGCTGCATTTAACTACTTAAGAGATAACTGCAAAAATATTTTTGGGTTGGACTAATGAAACATTACTATTTGCATTTCCTGAAGTATTATTAGTTCAAATTTCTATTGTTAGAGGGTGCTAGTCTGAAAATAATGAACCTCATTCTCTTTGAAAATGAATATTTCATATTCACCACAGGAGATATGTTGCTCTTCTAGTTTTTGATTTTAGTTTGATAAGATACAAGAAGTGATCATTTATATCTCCTCTCCTATATAATTATCACCTCAAAAATTAAAGAAAATTCATTATATATACCTGATGCAAAGGCTTTTAATGCTTTGACTGCTCCTCCCCAAGCACCACCTAAAGTCACCAAGGCCTTAACATAACAGTCTTTCCACTTCTGAGTCTGCATATTCAAAAGATATAGCATAAGTGGACATCCCATACTATGGCAAACAAAAGTTACTTTTGTTTTATTATTTCTGTTGAACATCTCTTCAGCCATTTCTTTAACCGCCTTCAAGTAATCGTCTAATTCATCTGGAAAATAATATTCTATAAGGTTTGGAAACACATATTGTAAATAAATATTGTGTACATACATGTGACATTACAAAATATATATATATATATTTTTTTTTTATTTCAGGAACTAACCTAAATAATTATTAAGCCAATATAAGAATTTACATCGTTCACGAACACAAAAGAAAGATTAACAAAACATCCCACATTCATCCTACCCCTTATCATAAGTATATCAATATAATAACAGAATCAAAGTACAGTTAAACCTCATACTACTACATTAAGCTCTTGTTATGAAGCCCACATAAACTTAGATACTTGAATCTTGAGAATATAGAACAAGATGTGACAAAGTAGCAGGGTGCAGTTAGAAAATAGTAAAACTGTTTGGTTAAAAATTGTTGTGGAAATAAATGAACATTACAATATTGATTTTAAGTCACCCCTTTCTTAAAAAATAAGCATCCTAAATATTTAATGTGAAATCAATGGGTTCCAATTCCCCAATTAGAATTCTTCCAATTTATAAATTTTTGCATGTTATGTATTACCCAAAAAAATAGCAAAACTTTTAATAACTAAAATAAGAAAATATAAGCTAACACTAAAATACATATTTTTTGAAATACACTATAGCCAAAAAATAATATTTTATTCTCCTTAAAGTTTTTGGGAAAAAAAATTATTCAACTTAAGGGAAACAACAATTTGAAAGGTATTCTAATAAATAATTTAAATGCCAGGAGGAATGATACATCACCGTCAAATTAGGTCTCAATAATGCTTTTAACACTGATCAAGGTTTTTGGGGTTTTTTTTTTTGATAAACTAGCTATATTTATCAACCTTACTTTCTCAATTTTTAATAACTTTGGAAATGAGATGTCTATCAAAAAAATTCTACATATTAGGTTGGGAAATGTGGCGTCTTGGAGATACACAAAACTATATTTGGCTCCAGACATTGCAGAAGGTTAATGGCAAAACAGAATATTCATTTCAAACACAAGCTTTGAATCAGCATTTAATTTTAAAGTATTGCACTACTTTTAAATAATTTTTGTAAAACAACACTGTTATTTACAAAAATTTGTCACTTAACCAAACCTAGATTGCAGGACAAAAAATCTTGAATAGACCAAATCTGGCCCAGCTACCAGTTATAAACTTATGCTCTAATGTATTAGTCAATGAAAAACCACAACACTCATTTCATATACACTAAGGCCATAGCCTTGAAATAAGAATGGATGAAAATGTTTATATTTTACTGCATATAAATGAATTTACATGACATAACAGGTACACTTTAACATGACTTCAACATTACCAAATACATAACTATAATGTCACCAAACAAATATTATCAAAAATCATTATAAACTCACTGGGTGCTTTTCTGTAGTCATATGGTGCACCTCTGATATCTATTCCTCTGGAATAGCCCAAAGGAACTAATGTCTCCACAACACTGTTGAAATATGCACCTACAAAAATATAAACTAAATATATTGAAAATACTGTTTAATATTATGTCAGTTTATTAAACTTAAATGCTAGAACACTAAAAAAAATAGCATAGCACAATACCAGGTATTAATAACTGAAGGTTTCATCAATTCTGAGCTGACAGAATTTTGAAAAGTTATAACGAAAGAAAAAATCTAGGTATTTTGTACATGAAAATTGTAACAGATTTCCATTAGAGAGAAATATATAAATCAAGGTACACTAGCACTGACAGGTTTTCTCCACACTGGTTCTTTAAAACACCAGCTCAGATACCTTGTAATACCATTCTTTTTGGGAATTTGTTTTTTCTTTTAAGTGCAATTCCTCCTTATATTAGTTTGGCCTTGATCACAGTGAAACACTTTATGGATTCAACAGTACTGGAATTTCTTTGTAATGAAGTATAGGAATTGAACTCATGATATTACTCAATTCCAAAAAAATAAAGTTTTTATGGAAATTTCTTGGCTTCATTTCAACTGAAATAATATTGATTTTTCTTATTTGCAAAGTCTTATTATGACCATCAGTTTCATTCAATAAATAATGACCATCTATAATTTAGGAAGGCCGCTGAATGTTTCCAAAAATTTGAAGGGGGAGTTGTGATGGTCCACCCATTCACTTTTACTTTATTTGTGTTATATTTATTACTTTGGGGATTATTTCAGTTGGACTTAATCATATTTCCTCATTCTGATCTGCTAAAGGAGTTGCGCTTAAGCAACTCTGACTTTTGACTGACAACCATTAATGTGCACATTTAGGACATGCCCCCTCTTGCATCATAGCTAGTGCAGGTGCACAATCATCAGGTTATGCAAATGTTTTACCCAGCATGCATCACGCACATCAGTTGTACGCTGCATGTAATATTAACCCTCCATTGCGCATGCAGCATCTATGAGACACCACTGAATTTTCTTTCTTTGGCAACTTTTGAAAGCAGATAGGTAGGGACTTCCCCCGCCATGTACCTTCCACATGTGAGTGGAGGATTATTCAGAGCGATTTATGACAGTTCATGTTTACACGTTCGGTACTTAGGACCTCTAGTTATTACACTGAGTCTTTCAGACGCTACACAAGCACTGCCGTTTCAAAAGTCTACATGAAAATTTTTATCAAAAGTTAATTTTAGTTAGATTAATGATCGAATGAAGGTGAATTTTATTTAGAAATTTGTTTAGAATAAATTATAGACTAAATTGAAATAGTTTTTATGTACGTAGATGTACCAGAGAAAGTATAATTCTTTTGATGAAAAAATCCTTAAGACTGGCAATGGAATCTGATAATGAAGAATTGTCAGAGGCAAACGATAGCAGTGAAGGTGAAGAAGACAACGTAGAGGAACAACAAGCAGCTACAGATACCGAACAGGAAATATCAAGTAGTGATGAAAATGAAGATAATTTAGAATGTAATGCTAAATTTGTTTTTGGAAAAGATGAGACAACTAAATGGAGGTTAGGCACACCTACTCAGAATGTAAGGACACATTCACATAATAAATATTGTTAGTCATTTACCTGGTGTAAAGAGCACAGCGAAGCATGCAAAATCCGCTTTGACATGTTGGAGTTTATTTTTCACTGATGATATGTTAATTTTGATTGTCAATTACACTAATAAGTATATTGATAGTAAAAGAGGATTGTTTAGCAGTGATAGTAAAAGAGGATTGTTTAGCAGAGAAAGTTTGTAAAAGAACAGACTTGGAAGAAATAAAAGCTTTTATAAGTCTTTTGTATATGGCAGGATTTTATAGGAACAGCAGAATAAATACTGAAGATCTTTGGGTCACTGATGGTTCTGGCATAAACTTTTTCGAATGACTATGTCACACAAAAGATTCCATTTTCTCCTGCAGAATATACGTTTTGACGACAAGGAAACCCGAAATGAAAGAAGAGCCATTGATAAACTTGCGCCTATCAGACAAATTTTCGAGTTGTTTGTTTTCAATTGTCAGAATAATTATTGTGTGGGTGAGTATGTTACAATTGACGAAATGCTACCAGCGTTTAGAGGCAAATGCCCGTTTTGTCAATATATACCATCCAAGCCGTCTAAGTATGGTATAAAGATCTTATCATTAGTGGATGCAAGAACTTATTATACTAGCAATTCGGAAATATATGTAGAGAGGCAGCCTGATGGTCCTTACGAAGTTGATAATGGTGCTAGTTCTACAGTGAAAAGGCTGTGTGCACCGATCTTTGGTTCTGGGTGAAATATTACAGGAGATAACTGGTTTACCAGTTATGAACTAGTTACTGACCTTCAACAGAATCACAGACTAACCTATGTTGGAACCATCAGAAAGAATAAACGGCAGCTTCCACAGAGCTTTGTGGCAATATGTGGTCGAAACGAATTTACATCAAAGTTCGCTTTTCAAACAAAACAAAAAACTTGACATTAGTTTCGTACATTCCAAAAAAAAAAAAGTAAAAATGTTATTCTACTTTCTAGCATGCATCATGACTCAGCCATAGACCCTACAACAGATATAAAAAGAAAGCCAGAGATAGTAACGTTTTACAATGAAACGAAATCGGGAGTCGATGTCGTCGACAAACTGTGTGCCACCTACAATGTCTCTAGAAATAGCAACCGTTGGACAATGACAGTTTTTTATACGACGTTGAACTTAGCAGGCATTAACACTAATGTTATTTACAATGGAAACGAAATCCAGGGATTAGACAAAAGGAGATATTTTATAAAAACCTTAGCTTTGGAACTAACTAAAGACCATACACTGAAAAGGTCGACAATAACATGCCTACCTAAAAATTTGTGAAAACGAACAAGCGAAATAGCAGAAGAAAACGAATCTGATATTGAAAGTGGTAGCACGAGTGGCCTTCAGGCTAAAAGGAAAAACAAATCCTGGAACGGAAGATCCCGGAAATGCAAGAAAAAGGTGCTACATTGTAATGCTCCAAAGAAATGCAAAATACTTTTAAGTTTGGACCCTTTTTCTGATCCAATTAGTTTTATGCTCTGGATAGCTGAGACTGGCACCAGGCAATAATTAACAAATTGCCAAAAAAATAGAATAAGTTAAATTAGGGTTCAAAATACCAGCGAGCGTTAATGAGTAAGAATCCAAAAATGATTGTCAAGTTTAATATCTAAATATAATCAAAACTTAATTCACGTTGTTCAAGAGAAAAAATTAGTAAAGACTCAAAAGGTTTAAATAACAAACAAATTTATTTCCAAAAATCACTCGCCAAAACTTCAATGAAGAAGATACATTAACTGAGCACTCTTCCGTGCTACATGCTTATGCTCTCTGTGCTACAGTGTGCTGTGCTACGTGCTCTCACTTGTGCTATCTCACTATGCTCCTTACTATGTGCTGCTGTGACATGTCATCAGACTTTTAACAAGAGCTGAACGTGTCATGTTGCACACTGGGAAAGACATTTACATAAACTGATGAGCGACGCAAGCTATGACGCAAGAGGGGCATGTCCTTGTGCACGCACTTTAGAGGTTGACAGTCGGAAGATCGGAGTTGTGCAAGCACAACTCCTAACTCTTGGAAACGAGCTCTGTGATGCCAAAAAGGAAATAAAAATCCCCAAAATGATAAATATAACATAAATTAAGCAAAACTAGTTAAGGTAAAGCAAAAGTGAATGATGGGGCATCATAACATCTGCGAAAGGAAGAAGAATCGCATGACTCGATACAAATGTATGAAGTGTAATAATTTCATTTGCTTGGAACATGCAAAGAATATTTGCAGCATTTGCACTGAAAAAAAATCAATAATTTTGTAGGTTTTATTTTATTCTTTTGAGCTCATGTTAATTTTATATTCTTTCGTTTGTGTTCCATATAAAATATATATGTTTCAAATCAATAGTATTTGTGTTCTGATGAAGACAAACCTCTACAACCTTTCAAAAATGCTTTTTCTCATGCAAATGTAACGAGAGTCCCTCGGACACCATGCGAACACCGATGTCAGGAAAGTTGGCGCGCTCAACGGAGGATTAAGTGACGTTAGGTCACAGAGTTAGTAGTTACTGGAGGGAGTAGAGTGTCAGTAGATGTCAGTAGTAATGTAGAAATGATAGTAGATGGAGTCAGAGTACTTTTGTATTCATCAATTTATATGGCGAGTTGTGAATTTTTTGGAAATAAACTTTGTTACATGAGTATTTTTATTTTGCTACTTTTCTCTTGAGCAACAATAATTGATTTTGATTAAGATATAATTTTAAATATTTGAGTATCTTTTGATTTCTTACTCAATAAGTAACACCCATATACTTAAAGAACCCTTATTTAACTTTATTTGGCAAGTTAATATTGCCTGGTGCCTGATATGCTATCTGGAGTTTTAATTTAATTTAGATCAGTCAAAAGGTCCAAAGAGAAGAAGTTTAATAATCTTTTGGAGCATCACAATCCTCTAGTAGTACCTTCTTCCAACAGGATAATAAGCCATGTCACATTGCCCAGATTGCTCGAGAATGGTTCAAAGAACATGAGAAAGACTTCCAGGTATTGCCCTGACCTTCAAATACCCCAGACATCAATCCAATTGAGCATCTGTGGTTTGTGTTGGAACAGCATATCCAATCTGCAGTGGCTCAACCATGTAACTTACAAAAGTTAAAGGATCTGCTGGTAACATATTGGTACCAGAAGTTGCATGATAAAACATTCAGCATTGGTCAGTTGAAAAGATCCTATTCTTCTCCATGACAATGTTAGGTCACATGTTGCACAAATGATGCTCCATAAGTTGAATGAATTGGACTAAAAAAACTCTGCCCCATCCACCATATTCACCTGACCTATCACCAACTGATTACCACTTATTAAAGAATTTGGAGAACTTTCTCCAGGAAAAAAAACTTTAACAACCATGAGGCAGCAGAAAACACCTTCAAAGAATTTATCAACTCCAGAACTATGGATATTTATCAAATATACTTGTTTCTAATTGGCAAAAACATGTAGATTCTGATGGTTTTTATTTTGATTAATAAAGTTTATTATGAGCTGAGTTATTATTTGTTGAAAGTTAAGTTTAAAAATGACCATTATATTTGCACTAACCTATGAAAGGAGAAAAGTATTTGTTAATAGTGCAATAACAAAAATTACATGCTAAAGTACATTTCACTGAAATTTTACCTATCTGAAGTTCATTACTTTAAAAAATTTCACACATTATAATTAAAATATTTAAAGCAAATAACAAACTCAACTACATTACAATTACAACTTACTTGGTGCTATCTGACTAGGATCCAACCATTCTACACTAGATGTATTGCCAAAACCTGGAACCCTGATTTCTACTCCTGGTGAATTAGTAGTTGTTCTCGACACATTATCATACACCAATCTGAATATAATCAAAAATAAATCTTACTTTATCACAAATGTAAGTAAAACTGTTAAGTATATTTAAATATAAAAGTAACACTCCACAAGGCTCAAACTTAGTTGTAAAACTTTACTTCACAGAACAGGGATAATTATTCCCTGTTCCTCAAAATGCCCTAAATCCACAGAGTGCATGCAATGAACTTGGTGTACAAGAATTGGCAAATAGACATCTATGATTAAGTTTAGGACTTTCATTACCTATCAAATATTCACACTGAAAATAACAAATACTGATCTCCCATTAGTCCTTGCCTGCTACAAACTTCTCTTAATTGGAAGGAGTTCCAGCTACAATTATAGTGCAATTTTTGGGAGGGACATATAGGACAGAAGAATCCTAGAAGCTACTCCTAGCTTTTACAGCCTTTCTCATACAAGGACATGCCCTACTAAGACTGAAGTCACTGCTGACCACTGCCTCGGTTAAAGCCAGCACAACAAAGTTTGCCTTGCTGAAACAGTCGCTATATATATCACGCAAGCAACTGTAACAAAAAAATTATAGCTTCCCTCTTGCCACAGTACTACTTAACAATGGATCTTGTTATGCATATTCACTTGAGGGATCAAGAGTAAAATGTCCCCACTAAGAATGAACAATTTGTATGTAAAAATATCAAAATAGTAACACCTGCAAATTCAGTTTGGAGTTAAATATAAAACTGCTTGTTCACAGCACAAGATTACATTGGATTTAAATACAGAGGCACCACTTAATATGTGATAACTTATGTTATATTGATCATGCATATAAACAAAAAGCAGCTAAAAATAAACATGACAGTCAAGTTTTCTCCACGTAAAGCATTAACCAAGATAGCTTTGGTTAATTAACCAAGAACTAATTAACATTAACCAAGAATGCTTTGGTCTTTTCCCACAACCCAAGTGCATTTTCTCTTTGCCACAATTTAATTCTTCACCATCTGAATGTGTTTTCATTACAGAAATAAAGAATTTGCCATTTCAGAAATGCATTTCGGTGGTAGGTGGATTATTGATGCAAATGTGACATTAGATATTGTAAAAGCATATAAAATTAAAGAAATGCAAAAAAAAAAGAAAAATGAGAAAAAATATGAATTCTTTATACTTTTTCCAAAATATAAAGCATGTAATATTCTATTTGTGTATCCTTTCAACAAAAAAATAGAGTTATGAATATAAATACATTTTGAGCAAAAGTTGATAGCACACTTTCCAATCAGAGTTAAAGTGATTTGATTTCTTTTCATTATACAACTCAGTTATGTTTATCTTTCACTAGTCATCATCATGGTTAACATCATTTTTAATCACCATATTATGATTCCCATAACAGCTGGTTCCTAAAAATCCACATGCTTGACTCCCAAACTTTTTTTTTTTTGCAGACTTTTATAAGATTTGCATTTTTCCACACCTGGATAAAGCACTTCAGAATAATCAAATATTCTTTAGTTACTATTATCCTATATAAAAATTTTCACTGATGAAAGCATTCAAGAGGTAGAATTTATTCAGTGATAACTAGATAAAGTTACCACAATGTTGTATTCAGGGCTTTGGGGTTAGAGCTGTCTGCTACCGCTCTAGCTCTTAAACTGGCAGGTTTTTTCATTAATTTATTGGTTAGTTGTTTGGCATTTTATGGTCCAAGAACAACTAAACCTATATTGCATCAAGCAAATTTTTGCTGTAGCCACAGCTCAAGATCTTTCGCAAAGTCTTTTCAGCTCCAGCTTTAGTTGCTTTTTTTTTCTTCAACTCTTGTCCCTAATAGGGAAATGGCCAAATGACAAATAACTGAGGAATTCTTTCATAGCTGAAGAGAAAAATTTTATGTATGCCATTCCATGATGCACCTTTAGCACTTAATATATTATATCTATACTAAGAGTTTAATGCAGTTTAGTATTGATCTTTATTGCCCTTAGCAGCAGGCACATAAGATGGAGTGCTATTGAATGACTGACTCCGACACTATCTTGTCTTGTTGAGATCTATACTGTTTCATTAGAGTTTATACCCCAAATATCAATATTTTATTAAACATGGTTATTTGGCAGTTTCAGTTACTGTGAAAGGATATAGTTTAAGAAAAAAAATTATTTTGCTGTTTAGACTGAGTCATGTTTATAATTCTGGAGATTAAATCTATTTTCTATCTGTTTTTGTCTAAGCTTTAAAAGCTATGTGCCCTTTAACTGTGTACATTACGTAACGGGAAAACTCTGGTATCGCATAACTCTTAGGACAATACCGATTCAGATTTCCAAGCAAATGATTTATTTATTATCTTCTGGGGCATTTTTATAATGCAGCAGTCAGATAATTATTGAAATCAATGAGGGCTTTGAAAACGTATAAAACTGACAGTTACAGAAATATGTAAAATGTTTTTTTTATATTCCAATTTTTGTTTAAAAAAATTTTTTTGGTAAAGTTTTTTTTATATTCCAATTATATTCCAACAGATTATTGCATTTCTAAGATACAGCCCATGGGATTATATAAAAAAAATCCCAAAATAAAAAACTTTATTTCCTTATGGCTTTTTTTTTTTATAATACAGATGGCGAATCGGCTACAGTGTAGAGGATTACTGCAGCGAAGGTTGTTAATTGAGAAAGGACATAGCCTAAACTGCAACCTAGTTTCCATGGCAACCCAAACTTTGCAAAATAACCTACATGACAATCGATCAATAGACATCATATATATATATAATCATTTTGCAGTAAGTAGTTACAAGTCACTTTGTGATCAATTATGTGCAATCAGTACAATGTTTTCTAAAGCAGTTATCAATTACTTTTATGAGAAATATTGTTATTGATAACTTTATAGAATAAATAACTGCTTTGCATATGTATCAATATCTGTTCAAACTATAAGCTTGAAAGATGTCAATTGCAAGACACTCAAGAGAGATGTTCTAAATAACTACATTCTCAGAGTTTTAGATAGCTTTTTAGTAATAAAAATCAAAATTTCCTTACATATCAGTCAGTTTATTATTTAATATTGAAAAATGCTATCATGCAACTTTTAGTTTGTTATTAATAAATGATCAAGCATTCTAGAAAAGAAGTAGAAACATATTTTTTCATAATCATCCAAATTTAAGATTTGTGCGTTACACAAAATAACTGAAACTTTGGCTAGGTTAATGTACGACGATGCAGGTTACTGACACTGTGACTGCAATCTCATTTTTTGTCAAATGTAATGGATGTGCATCTTGAATTTAAAAGGTAATCTTTAAATCTCATTTCTATTCCAATGAACAACCAATGTACTCCGATTGTTGTAAGAGCTCCTGTTCTTCCATACACATGTTCACAAAGTAAAAAACGCATAAATAGTTTTGTGGAAAAATTAGTTTTACCATCATGCAGGATTCAAACCCACTGAACTAATACCAGCTCCATCTTTTTATCCACTAATGTGACCTATCCAGTCATTGTTGCTGCTGGTGCCATATATGATCAGAGAAGGCAACTTTACTTTTTAATGCTGCACTTTGTAAGATGTAAACAAATAACTAAGTCATTCATGCTAAAGCATTATTAATGAATTAATCAACAAACAAAATCCACAGAGTTACCTGTTGACTTAAAGTCAATAAACAGTTTTGCAAAAAAAAAAATAATGCTTTAGCATGAATGACATTTAAATCTTACAAAATGCAACATTGAAAAGCAAAGTTGCTTTTCCTGATCATAGATGGCATCAGCAGTAACAATGATGGGACATTGAGAGCTCCATCTTTTTTCCCACAAATGTGACCTAACATTAGTTTAATGGTCTTAGAACACTCCAGCATGAATCTGGAAAGACATTGGTTCAAATCCTGCACATCAGCATTTAGTTCAAATCCTGCACATCAGCATTTAGTAAGAAATGCAGTTTGTTTTAGAGAACTGCATTCTTTTGTGAAACATAGCATAATAGAATTAACATACAATTGTTGTATTTTTAGTTTTCATTATGTTTGATATTTATGGAATTCTTTGTAGAATTTTCAATAAGAAAATTATTATTAGTTGTGTCAAGTTTATGTATTTTAGAAGCCAGGGTTGAGCAATAGTTCTACATTGAAAAGTTCATTTGTAGTAATGTCTGATCTTAAATTACAAATTTCATGATTGAATTTGAGAGTTTTGTAGGTTCTCTTCCTAGGTATGAACCAAGAGTTTAATTCATAAGAACATGTTATCATTAGCATACTTGTAAGACATGCTTTCCATCTATTGGCAAATAAAAAGCCGCTAGGACTAAAAATTGCCTAAAATAATGCCTATATGCGACATAAAGGGAATGTTCATAGCGTTAATTAGAGATCTTGATCGGCAGCCGGTAGCTCAGTGGTCCAGAGCACCTGACATGTTATCAGTAGGTTATCATATCCCACCCGGCTCAAGGCAATTTTTCCTCTAAAATTGAAATCGACGTCAAAGTGCCTATTTATTACTGGAGTTTAAATTTTCCAGCTCTTGGATTTTTACAAATTGCAAAGGATATCCAAATATTATGCAAAATATTTCTGTTTCTGCTTAATATTCCTAACTTTTTTTGAATTTTTATTTTCAAGTAACTT
This sequence comes from Ryuthela nishihirai, assembly GCA_038380435.1. Lineage (NCBI taxonomy): Eukaryota > Metazoa > Arthropoda > Arachnida > Araneae > Heptathelidae > Ryuthela > Ryuthela nishihirai. The sequence goes on along the minus strand of JAWZYU010000034.1, from coordinate 45,236,609 downwards.
TTATCCAATTTATATTTTTTTATTATATGCTTTGTCGTAAATAAGCAAAAAGTTAAAAAAATTCAAAATTTTAATAGTTTTCAAGACATTGTTTATTTATTCATAAGAACATATGATAAATACAAAATACATAAGCGACTTAACTTTGTGGGTCTTATCTGTAGGTAATTGAATAATACATTCAAAATACATATACACATGTTCTCTATTAATAGTTTTGTTTTAAAAATAAAAATTAAAATAAGACAATATAAAATGTAAAAAGGTCATGAAATATACAAAATTTAATATAGTTGTATAATTTATTCAAGATAACCTTTTAAATTTATTTTTAATCTATTACAGCTGTTAACATTTAATTCCAAAAGAAACTAAAAAATGTATGGTATTTTATACTCACTGATACATCTTCCTTAATTGTTTTTAAATTTAGGTAGTTTGTAATAAGTTTTAGCTTCTAATCTTGTATTTTTATTATAATATGTTTAAAAAAGAAAATAGATCATAACATTCGAGCCCTGGGTAAGGAAGGCATGGATGTTCGTGTTGTTTTTTTGCCGAGGTCCTGCCATCCTCTCAGATCTTCTACTGTGGCATATAAACTGACAGGCTCCCGTCAGACCTCTGTGGCAAGCAGCTGCTTGAGGGGGTATTTTTTTTTATTTTGATACATATACAAGTTTCTGTACGATTACAAGTTCAAGTAATGCAATCTGTCTCTTAAAGTCCTAATTTTGTAGGTATTATTTTGGCTATTATAGATTGCAGTTTTTGAATTTTCTTTATATTTATTAGGTTCGTTGTACCATAAATGATTATACCATAAGATATAATTGATTCACATACAGATTTATAGAATAAAATTAAAGTTTCAGTATTAAATATAAATCTTAATTTTTGAATTTTAAAAGCAGATAATCTAAAATATTTCACATATTTTACAGATGTGTATAATTCCATCTATAATGTTTATCATTAAATTAAATTAATAAATTATGTTTATCAATAATTTAATTATCAAAAACACTGACTACATTTAATATTTTATATGGTAAAACTGAATACTAAAGAGATAATTTTTCATTTTCATATATACCTATTAGTTGAAACTTATAAATTAGGCTACAGCCATAGCCAGGAAATTATTTGGAGTAGAGACAAGCTCCAAAACCCTGGTTGGATTTCTATAATAAAACAGTCATTCTATAAATAAAACGAGCTTATGAAGCCATTATCTAGAGCAGTGGTTCTCAACCTTTTATGCTTCACATACCCCCTGGAAAGGTGTATGTAACTGGCATAACCCTTGTACATATAGATAAAACTATAGTTATAGTATAACAATGGGAATAAAATATATATATATACACACACACACATTAAATTTTGTATTCATAAATTATATATATCGATAAAACACAAAAAATGACAAACAATTTAATAAACCTTATAAAATTACAAACATATTACTGGGTAATCAGTGAAATGGTTGCATTTGTTTACATTTGCACAATTCATCAATGGGTGGAGTTATCTTGTTATGGTAGAGTTGCCAGTCATCTTCAACATCCAGCCTGTTCCTACATTTATTTTTTAAAAGCAATTAAAGATGAAAAACCAGTTTCGCATAAATAAGTTGTTTGAAAGGTAACAAATATTTTATCACAATTCTTGACAAAGTTGAGAGACTTTGTTACTAGATCTACGACTTTTGAGCTCTCATGCCATACCCCTAAAAATGTTACTGTGTACCCCATGTTGAGAACCCCTAACCTAGAGAATACCAGTTAAGTTCCCAGCAAGCTACTTATAAATAAAAAAAATAAATACCCCCTAAAGGAACTGCTTGCTACAGAGGTCTGACAGGAGTCAGTCAGTTTATATGCCATAGTAGGAAGGTCTGTGAGGATGGCAGGACCTCAGCAGAAAAACAACACACACAACCATGCCTTACCCGGGGCTCGAACCCAGATCCCTTAGATCAGTAGCCAAGCATGTTAACCACTCGGCCATGGGACCGTAGATTTCTCTCTTATAAAATGTAACTTAACACTTACCTCATATTATCCACCCAGCAATCAAGAGCATATGGCACAAGTAACTCAAGATTAAGCCAAAGGTCAAAATAATCATTACTCTTCTTATTGCAATAATAATGTACAGTTTTTGGCTTATCTAGTTTAGCTTCCAATTGACTTCCTCCATCTCCAGGAACTGCAGAAAAGAAGTGTATTTTTAAACATGATATTAGCATTTGTACTTTTTTTAGCAAAGGAATCGCTCACACTTTAGCATGAGCGACTTCTTTATTTACATCTATACTGAGAAATATTGGAAAGTTGACTTTACCAGTCAAATATGGGGCACCCCATAAACAAAAAGGTTGGGAAGATTTAAAGATCACAATTACTGGATAAATGACACAGCTCGTGATTGTTTAATGATTAGAACACCTAGCATATCTGGGAGGTGTGGGTTTGAGTCCCACTCATCAGCAAAACTTGTTTTTTCCCACAAAAGCATTTCTTAAATTCTATGTCAACAAGTAATCTGTATATTCACTACAGATTTATTCTTAACTTACTATTGTAATTGATTTTTTTTTTATATATATATATTGTATATATTAAAATTATAGACAGTTTCATGTCACTTACCGGGATAAAATAATTAAATTCTAATATAAAACTATTTTTGTAAAATTAGAAATTTATGACTATAATTATCAATAGAATATTCTGAAATGCATTAACACCAGTCTAGATTTCTTATCTATAGTGAACTTAAGAGTGTGCACAAATTTAGCCCATTTGAATTTAAAACACAATATTTCTGGTAGTGGTTTTAATTTCAATAAATTTAATTCATTAATCCAATTCTTACTATACTAATTCATTACATTAAAAAAAATATCCCCTCAAGCAGCAGCTGCTTGCCACAGAGGTCTAACAGGAGCCTGTCAGTTATTTGCCATTGTAAAAGATCTGTGAGGATGGCAGGACCTCAGCAGAAAAACAGCACAAACATTCCATGCCTTACCTTGGGCTCGAACCCAGGTCCCTTAGATCAGTAGCCAAGTGCACTAACCACTCAGCTACACTTGAAGTGCCAGAATCCAATTAACCCATTTCCAAAAAACATTGCAAGGTCATTTATAATTTTTTTTACCCATAAATGTTTTGTGGGAAAAATTTCACATACGGGACTTGAACTTGCATCTCTCCAAAAACATGCCTGAGTATTCTACCATTGAACTAATGCTATTTCATAATAAGGCTTAGAAGTTGCATTTTAGAGAAAAAGAAAATGGCATTGTAAGTATTAAACCACTGCACTGGAAAATAATTGTAGTTTCAAATGTCTAAGTAGTGTATTTAAATTTTCAAGTGAAATGGGTATGTAAAATATAAAAATTATTTTTTAGTTATCTAACAAAGATATGAAACAAAATGTCTCAGCTTACTGCAAGCTTCAGTCAGTGATATAAAAAGAATCATAAAAACATAATTGGTAAAAAAAAGTTTTGAAATTGAATTGTGAATAAAAATATCTAACAAGCTTGGACATTTATACAAATTTTATACTAAATTAATATTCAAGAATAGTAAGATACATTCAAAATATTCTAAAACAGAAAAGGTGACAAGGCACTGTTTGCATTCCACAATGGTTTCAAGTTTTTTCATGCACACTTTACATGCTCTAGTTGGTCCACCAATTGGTTGTATCTTCATTTATCAGAGATCAGCTCTCTCAGATAGGTTTAATGTCAAAAAGTTGAGATCTTTGAAGTAAGCAAGGAATAGTTTGTTAATGTAACAACAGATTTGTGAAATATTGTATAGAGTATGAAGAGGTGATCTTCCATACTAGCTATAATAAAGACTAAAATCCAAATTTTCAGGTTACTTTATAATTAAAATCAAGTAAGAGCATAATTGTTCAACGTAAAATCATAGTTAAAAGAACCCAAATGTTTTGTGAAGATGGCATTTCTTTAAATCTTATTTTTGATATATTTCCTTTTGCCCTCGTGGGTCAATTTTCGCCACAAATGAATTTGTTCAATATTGAAACTAAGCTTCTCTGAGAAAGTTTTAAAAAAATATATTTAGAAAAAATAATTATCTTTAGCTATAAAAATTCTACTTACCCAAAATAACTGGACTCGGCCTGCTGGCAGAACGCTTTGTAAGGCGTTGAGCTTCTATTGGAGACACAAGAAACAGGGTAACCAAAACTAATACGCTAACAGTCATGCCTCTTTTACTTAATAACTTATCTTTTACTTAACTTTACTCGTAAGTCTTTTACTACTTATAGTGGAACTCTTAACACTAAAAACGATTTCTCCAGCGATTGTTCCAGTAAGAAAACTACGATGATCACTATTAGCACGGGTATTAAGATCTACGTTAACCTTCTCTGCTCGGAAAAGCATGCTTCTGGGGAACGCTGCTTTTGTGCCATCGCTTACGCTCACGTGACGCACATCGTTCGATATACGTCATTGTGTGTATACCTGAGGCCTCGGTGTAAATTCTTGAACTTTCAAGCATATTTTTTTATTTCGACCTTGATAATTCAGAATGCATGGATAGAAGAAAATGCATTATTTCTGATCAAAATGCATGTGACTTCGAATTAAAAGAATGCCTGAATCAAGAAAGATTTCATTTCACGTACCATCTTGCAATGACATCATTCGGAGGTGTGTTGATCACGTGACACTAATATTTATATCGAACTATCATTCAAAATAAATTGCAATTGATAAAAATCAGGACTGTTATATCTGGCCAGCGATAACTTTTTGAAAAATGGATAGTTTTGAACATTAAACATAATTATCTCTTGCATTTCAAAAGACTGAATGAAGCATAGATACAGGAACTAAAAAATATTCTTTCGGAGTTTTTAAAACATTTGTTTCACATAGTTTTATTTCACATCTAATATACATAAACAACTGTGAGTGATTAACGGCTGACTAACAGGGGATCACGCTAATTCTATGATGCTGAATTGGAAGAGCTCTGAAAATCTGCACCTATACTCCGTTCCAGATAAAAAAATGGAGCTTCAAAATCTGAATATCAAAGAATGCAACAACCACTGAAAAGATGCCACACTCACATGAGTTCTAGCATAAACAACTCTCGAATGTAATTCCGCCACAGCAAAAAGTTATACCTCCTCACAGAACCCAGAATATCCAGATAATATCCATATGACATGTAAAATGAAGAATGGATATCTATTCGCCATTTTAGATATCTTCCGGACATTTTGTTTATCCAAAAATAAGCATTTTCCCTAGCGTAAAATTATTTTTATGTAGAGCCACTGGAAATGAACAAGTGAAAATGACTTTTTTAATTTCGGAATGTTATAAAAATGTACAATGAAGCATAAGTTGTTTTATTCTGGTACATTTAATATATTTAATATATATATTAAGCGGTAATCCAATAGATTTTCTTGTGTTGCTCAGGTTGTTCTGACGTCAGTGCTCGCTCTCATAGCCCGTGGCTTCATTTCTACGCAAATTATTGTAAACTAGTTATATCCACGCCCAGGGGCGTAGGGAAGGATTATAGTTTGGGGGGGGGGGGAATCAAGAATTTTCCAACTCGAAAAATCAAATTTTTCCAACTGAGCAAATAATGTCTAGATTTTCTCGCTCCGTGGGGGGAGGGGGAGGGGGTTTCAGACAATTCAGGCAATTTTTCACAACTCTCTTGCATTTTGCCATTTAACTTCAAATTGTACCAACTAGCCATAATTTCGCAGAAATTATCCCAATATTTACATCTCGTCTGAATTGCAGTAGGGGTCAGTGTGTATTTTCCCTTGATTTGACCAACTGTCCTTAATTTCACAAAACCAATTCCAATCCAATCTTTACATCTCGCCTTATTTGTCAAGTCACTTGAAAATTTTCAAACTCCCTAATATTTTGCCAAGTTTTTTCGATTTTGTCAACTCTCCTTAATTTCACAAACCCAATCCCAATTATCACACCTCGCTTATATTTCACCAAGTGGATTCGAATTTTGCCAACTACCCTAATGTTGTCAACTCGCCCATATATTAACCAGTGGATTCGAATTTTGCCAACTACCCTAGATGTTGCCAACTCACCCATATATTAACCAGTGGATTCGATTTTTGCCAATTCCCTACATTTTGCCAACTCGCCATATTTTTACAGAAAAAAATCGAAATTTTTACATCTTCCCTGAATTTGCCAAATCACTTCGAATTTTTTCAACTCTCCTGAATTGCACAAGAAAGGCACAATTTTCACAACTCCCCTGTATTTTACCAAGTGGCTTCGAATTTTGCCAACTCCCCTACATTTTGTTTAGTTTCCTCGATTTGTCCAACACTCCTTAATTTCACAAAATAAATTCCAATTTTCACAAATCGCCTATATTTCACCAAGTGGATTCGAATTTTGCCAAGGGTTCTAGGTTTTACCAACTCTCCTTAATTTCACAAAACCAATCCCAATTTTTGCAACTCACCTGTACTTTACCAAGTGGTTTTCAGTTTTGCCAACTTCCTTAGATTTTACCACCTCTCTTTAATTTCGCAAAACAATCCCAATTTTTACATTTCTCCTGAATTTGCTAAGTCACTTCAAATTTTTCAAACTCCCCAAAATTTGGCCAAGTTTTCTCGATTTTTGTCAATTCTCCTTAATTTCACAAAAACACTCCCCATTTTCACAACTCGCCCGTATTTTACCAAGTGGATTCAAATTTTGTCAACTGCCCTAGATTTTGCCAAGTTTCCTCGATATTTGCCATCTCGCCACAATTTTACAGAAAAAATAAATCAAAATTTTTACATCTCACCTGATTTTTGCAAAGTCACTCTGAATTTTGCCAGTTCTCCCAAGATTTGCCAACTCTCCTAAATATTGCGAAGTTCCCTCGATTTTGCCAACACGCTATAATTTTACAGAAAAAAGATTGCAATTTTTACATCTCACCTGAATTTTGTCAACTCTCCACGATTTTGCCAAGTCACTCCGAATTTTACCAACTGCCCCTAGATTTTGCCAACTCGCCATAATTTTACAGAAAAAAATCCAAATTTCTACATCTCACCTGAATTTTGCCAACTCTCCACGATTTTGCCAAGTCACTCCGAATTTTACAACTTCCCCTAGATTTTGCCAAGTCACTCCGAATTTTACAACTTCCCTTAGATTTTGCCAAGTCACTCCGAATTTTACAACTTCCCCTAGATTTTGCCAACTCGCCATAATTTTACAGAAAAAAAAACCAATTTTTACATCTCATCTGAATTTTGCCAACTCCCCACGATTTTGCCAAGTCACTCCGAATTTTGCCAACACCCCAAGATTTTGCCAAGTTGTCCCAATTTTGCCAACTCACCTATATTTCACTAAGTGGCTTCGAATTTTGCCAACTGCTCTAAATTTTGCCGTTTCTCCATTTTCCAAACTGCCCTAGATTTGCCAAGTTGCCTCGATTTTGACAAGTCCCCTTAATTTTGCAAAAAAAAAAGATTACAAATTTTCGCAACTCATCTAGATTTTACGAAGTCGCTTCGAATTTTGCCAACTCCGAGTTACTTTGGGGGGAGCCTCCCCCCATTCCCCCATGGCTACGCCCCTGCCCACGCCAAACGTTGATTCGAAATATAGTACATTGATAATTCTTGCCATCGAAAGTTCATTCACATGCTCACCACTCCAATCACAATTAAATCCCACCAAATATATGTCGATAGATAGCTTAATTCCCAGCTTTCCACTCGTACTACTTCCATGGATATGAATGGAGAACTAGATGTAGAACTTTGATTCAATACTCATTATTAAGAATAAACTAACTTCTGAAGTCAATTTCTGTTGCTGGCATTGTTATCACTAAATGTTCAAACTTCCACAACTCATTAAATATTGAAGGAATATTGTTGAAAATCGAATGGGTAAGCCTGAGTAAGGACCACCCAATTCTTGTAACATAGTTAGTCAGTTAGTTAGTTAGTTGAAAATCGAGATATTGGTATATTTTATTCTAAAAACTAATGCTTAGAATTTGGAGAGGGAGGAAGAGTAAGAAAGCCATCTTCCAAAGAAAGCCATCGTCCCAGCAATAAAACCAGATAAATCTTTTCAAGTAAGCGATAAATCCATCCAAATATTCTGAGGAATGCGTTTTCAGAAAATTATCTCAGAACAACAGCCTCTTTATCTAAAAATTTCTTAATCTTCCAAGGGACAATGCATTTGCGGTGGCGTGTCCGTCTGTCAACATGAACAGACCACGTGGACGCGTGTTATGTTAAAGCCCCTCTAATCACGTGGTTGTAATCTATTCAACTCTTGCCATAACATGACCTTTCCTACAGCTCCGCCTCTTCTGGAAGTGATAAGACGAGGAGAGGGTTTTGAAGTTCCGTGAGAGATAGAACAAGCCCACTCTAGAGCTCTTCGGATAGAATGAAAAACGGACAAAAGAAACTTGTGCAATTTTTAATCACTTGCAAACAGCTGCATTAGTATTGCCCTGATACATTTCCTGTGTAAACTGGATTGTTCAGGATTACAGCAAGACAGGATTGGCTAATACCTGTTATTTTAGGCTTCTAGTAATATGCAGTAGTGGGAAGACTATGAGACTGCGCAGTTAACTTCCTGTGGTTGCCCATGGAGAAAGGAATGTTCCTTCTTTCATGGGGCTGGATTAACCATTGGACCAAGGCGGAAAGTAGTCCCCATTTGACTGGAATTCTCTCCCTGTTTTTTCAAATAAAAAAAATATACAAATACACCCTCAAACAGCTGCTCGCCACAGAGGTGTGACAGGAGCATGTCAATTTATATGCCGTAGTAGAAGATCTGTGAGGATGGCAGGACCTCAGCAGAAAAACAACACGAACGTCCATGCCTGACCCAGGTCTCTTAGATCAGTAGCCAAGCGCGCTAACCACTCAGCCATGGGACTGCCGGATGTGTGAAATTGGTTACAGGGTCTGTAGGAACTCTTTAGGGATGTATGAAGGAATTTATATTCCAGAAAAGGCACTCTTAACTTTACTAATGATTATTTAGTAACAGAGATCATTTTCTGCAGCTTATCATTTGCTGTCTTGGAACTGATGGCGTCGTTTTCCCTCTTGGAAACGAAAATGGCGACGAAACACTGAACAGCTAATCCCTTCAGAAATGAGGCTAGTAAAGAAACAACACTTACAAATTTCTTGGAGGGGACCATAGCCGCCACTGACTGGCTATGTGTTATTAGGTTACTGGCCATATGCTATTAGGTTACTGGCTATATGCTATTTCCGGAGCGGGGGTGGCTCAGTCGGTAGCGCGCCAGGCTCATAATCTGTAGTTCCCAGGTTCGAGTCCCAGCTGGGTCAGCGTTGAGATTTATCTCCGCAATATTCCCCGCCCTGCCCACAGTCAGTAGGGGATACCGATGGGCTTGGAAAGGCCGCCATCCGTCGGATGGGACGTTAAGCCGTGGTACCGTGTGCAGGAGAGCCATACCCTGTGCACGTTAAAGAACACGCTGGATGGCCTTGACGGGAGGCTACCATCTGTCTCCCAACAGCTCTTCCAGTGGGTCCCCTTCTCCAACCTTCTCTGAGCCTTCGGGGTCCATGTGACCTGGCCATTTAGCCCATGGTGTGCAAAAAAGTGCCGCTCAGAGGTAAAACAACCCAACAACCCATATGCTATTTCCTATTATGATTTTTATTTTTAAAAAGGGAAGATAGTCCTGTACACAAAGAACGGAGATAATCCAGAAGCTCTGCTGAACCTTTGTCCTGTTTTCTATACAGCATCCAGATACATACACGGCATGCCCGCTGGTTTAGTAGTCAGGTACGGTAACCCCTAGGTCAGATATCGGCTAGTGGTTAGATAATGGAGATAATAATGGCCTAGTGATATAAAAAATTCTACTTTTATATTATTCTTATCTTGTAAAGAGTCGAGGGATGAGGTAAGGGAGCAATTGCTGCTGGAATTTCTTTCATGTGTTGTCCTTAATGCTGAGGTCTCACCATCCTCCAAAATCATCTCTATGCTGCATTATACTGTGAGAGGCTAATGTCAGACCTTTGTGGCTTTGGGATGTTTTACCTCTGAGCGGCACTTTTTTGCACACCATGGGCTAAATGGCCAGGTCACATGGACCCCGAAGGCTCAGAGGAGGTTGGGGGAGGGGACCCACTGGAACAGCTGTTGGGAGACAGATGGTAGCCTCCCGTCAAGGCCATCCAGCGTTTTCTTTAACGTTGGGTTGTTTTACCTCTGAGCGGCACTTTTTTGCACACCATGGGCTAAATGGCCAGGCCACAAGGACCCCGAAGGCTCAGAGAAAGTTGGGGGAGGGGACCCACTGGAACAGCTGTTGGGAGACAGATGGTAGCCTCCCGTCAAGGCCATCCAGTGTGTTCTTTAACGTGCACAGGGTATGGCTCTCCTGCATACGGGGCCACAGCTTAACGTCCCATCCGACGGACGGCGGCCTTTCCAAGCCCATCGGTGTCCCCTACTGACCGTGGGCAGGGCGAGGAATTTTGCGAGGATAAATCTCAACGCCGACCCAGCTGGGACTCGAACCTGGGAACTACAGATTACGAGCCTGGCGCGCTACCGACTGAGCCACCCCCGCCCCCACCTTTGCGGCAAGCTCCCACTGAGGATTAATTTCTTTTAGATTTTAGAAGTTAGAGTAGCATTTTAAAGGTTTTCATTTTCCTTGAGGGCTTCCACGTCATATATTTTCTAAGGCAGTCCTGGAAAAAGAAACTCAAGTATATCAAATGAGACTCAGACATGCCAGAAAAAAGCAAATGAAGTTTCTGGGTACGCTACTGGGTTGGGTTGTTCTACCTCTGAGCGGCACTTTTTTGCACACCATGGGCTAAATGGCTAGGTCACATGGACCCCTAAGACTCAGAGAAGGTTGGGGGAGGGGACCCACTGGAACAGCTGTTGGGAGACAGATGGTAGCCTCCCGTCAAGCCCATCCAGCGTGTTGTTTAACGTGCACAGGATATGGCTCTCCCGCACACGGGGGCACAGCTTAATGTCCTATCCGACGAACGGCGGCCTTTCCAAGCCCATCGGTGTCCCCCTACTAACCGTGGGCAGGGCGGGGAATTTTGCGGAGATAAATCTCAACACTGACTCAGCTGGGACTCGAACCTGGGAACTACAGATTACGAGCCTGGCGCGCTACCGACTGAGCCACCGCCCCCCCCCCCCGGTACGCCGTTGAGAGCACCTGTTTCCTCAGACAAAATTGTGGGGGAAGGTGGAGGTAGAGCAGACGCTGATACATCACATCGACTTCTAATATCACCCATCACATTAATGTACGCTCTCACTCGTTTGAACTGCTGATGATAAATTCTATTAGACGTAACCCTCTCACGATATCGTTTTCCATTACTCAACGCTATGAATCACACTTTGGACTCTACTGAGTCTGAAGCAGACAAAATGTTTATTTCCTTTCTTGTAAAGTTTTCTCTGAACCAATATTTTGTATCGGATCGGTCAAGATTAGAAAAGGACTTTGGCTTTATTGATATCATGTGTAGTAAATGACAGCTGCTTCTCACAACATAAAGATACGATATTAAGTACGATTGACGATGCTATTGGTTATTTACCTTGGTGAAGAGCATTCACCTGACTATAACAAAAGATTTCAATTAGGATCTTGGCAAGCACATTTGATACGCTAACCATGAACTCAAATGGTACGAACTAACCCACACTGCTGAGTATATCATAAATAAATAACTAGATTTCAAATTTGATTTCAATTGAAAAACTAGATTTCAATTTTATTAACGAAACAGGGTTCAAAAGTGAATTTATTATTTGCAATTCGAAATACTTCATGAACATAAGAGTACACATACAGAATGAGTCATAACATATGGGTTGAATTATAATAGCAATACAATGTAATTAAAAAGAATGTAGCCAAAGAATTACTACTAGGTTTTCTTCTGAACATAGTGCGAAGATCGTAGTCTTGAATGTCGTCAGACACGTACCCTTGATTTGAACTGCGGTAGGGTTTTCTAAATTTGCAAAATAAAAATATATTCTATACGGAATAAGATTTTAAAAGTTGCTTTTTTCAATCTATTTTTTGTGTCGGACATAAAAACATGGGACTAAAATAAAATTACAGAAACAGCTGTTTTAGATTTAAGAGCACGTAAAAATATTTGAGATTTTGTATAAGACTATCATATTTTTTGTGAGCGGGGGCGGGGGGGTGTTCTCGACTTCCTGGTCTCCCGTTGCCGTTACTGGGTACGTCCCTGAATGTCGTTGTATATTCCAGACCTGTTATTAGTAATGGTATTTTCTGTTTTTCTTGTACAGTCACTCAAAAAAATATCCGACGTCACGTGACACGAAGGTTGCCAGATCACTCATTTCTAAAAAAATCGTTGCCAGATATTTTCTTTGAATTCTGTAATCAACCATAGTGTTCGGATATTTTTTTGAGCGACTGTAAGTGGTCATATTATTTTGATACTAGATCGTGTGGGCTCACTCGCGGAAATATTGAGCGTGTGCAGTTACCGTTCACAGCAAACTGGAGCGTGTGCAGTAACTGCACACGCTCCAGTTTGCTGTGAACGGTAACTGGAGCGTGTACAGTTGCTGTACACGCTCCAGATATTTTTCCTGAATTCTGTGATCACGTGACACGAAGGTTGCCAGATCGCTCATTTCTAAAAAAATCGTTGCCAGATATTTTCTCTGAATTCTGTAATCAACCATAGTGTTCGGATATTTTTTTGAGCGACTGTATGCGTGGATACTGAGAATCTCTCATTCATCGTATTATTGTGGGATACTAATTTTCCTCTTCAAATAAATTGGAATTCGAGTGAACAGTACTTATCGAATAAATGATGCTTAAATAGCGGTAAAATTCGAAAATTGACAGAATAGGTTTTGGACTTGCAGTTCTTTCAGTATTGGTTAATATTTTCAAAACGGTGAAACCCCTATAAAGGCAAGAAAAATTCCGTTTAAAGGAAGTTTTCGTCTTCCAGGTATTTAAATTTTTGTCATAAAAAGCTGTTACCATTGTTGTGTGGGCAGAACGCACAATTTGTGATTTTGCCACAAATTAACTTGAAGAAAGAATTAAGAAATAAGAAAACTTAGAATAAAGAATTAAGAAGAAAGCTTATTTTTTGTTACCTAATGACGATTTTTTTTTTATAAAATGAGAACATTGCAAGTCTAATTAATTGCTTATGTTACATTTATGATAAAAAAAACGGCTTTTAATTTGAGAAATTCATTTACAGATATTCCTTAATCCAAATACTGATAAGACTATGTCTTCCCAAACGACTACGGTGGAATACTTGTTCTACAAGGCTAACATTCCATATAGTAAACAGAATATTTAGTTCCATGCTTGTTTAGTGAAACTTCTAAGGCAAACCCAGATTTGACGAAGGATTGATATATCAGTCACTATAGCTTATTAATCAGGACACAAAAAGGATTGGGTTGGGTTGTTTTACCTCTGAGCGGCACTTTTCTGCACACCATAGGCTACATGGCCAAGTCACATGGACCCCGAAGGTTAAGAGACGGTTGGGAGGGGGGACCCACTGGAACAGCTGTTGGGAGACAGATGGTAGCCTCCCGTCAAGGCCATCCAGCGTGTTCTTTAACGTTGGGTTGTTTTACCTCTGAGCGGCACTTTTTTGCACACCATGGGCTAAATGGCCAGGTCACATGGACCCCGAAGACTCAGAGAAGGTTGGGGGAGGGGACCCACTGGAACAGCTGTTGGAAGACAGATGGTAGCCTCCCGTCAAGGCCATCCAGCGTGTTCTTTAACGTTGGGTTGTTTTACCTCTGAGCGGCACTTTTTTGCACACCATGGACTAAATGGCCAGGTCACAAGGACCCCGAAGGCTCAGAGAAGGTTGGAGGAGGGGACCCACTGGAACAGCTGTTGGGAGACAGATGGTAGCCTCCCGTCAAGGCCATCCAGCATGTTCTTTAAAGTGCACGAACCACGGCTTAACGTTTCATCCGACGGACGGCGGCCTTTTCAAGCCCATCGGTGTCCCCTACTGACCATGGGCAGGGCGGGGAATTTTAACACAAAAAGGATAAATATTTCATGCTATGTACTAAAGATGTTTTAAATGTACTGAAAAACAACTGCATAAAAATAATATTGTGTTCAGTCATTCAAATTGCGAAGTCGAACAAAGAAAATACGAATAATCTATGAGAGAAAGTAAATCCCAGGTTTAGCAACTCTGTATTGAGGTGAGAGTAGATTTTAGTTCCTGGAATTCCACATCTTTGGGCGCAACACATTTGCCTGAGATCTTCGTGGTTCTACTCAGTCGAGCTATCCAAGAGAGACTGCAATTGCAAACGAGAAAGTTACCTGCAAAAAAAAAAACCAGAGAATGTCATTTCTATAATAACATATAAAGAAGACAACAGATAATTTGACATAACACAAGAAGAAGAAAAAAAACGATATCGATATAATGTTTCGCCTTAATTATCTTTTTTTAGTTTTTTGGTCATTTGTTGATTAAACAATCCGTAGTCCTTCGTAGTATCATAGAGAGAGAAATGCAGCAATTTGTTTCCAGAACATCACTAGAATTCACTTTTCTGAATATTTGTAGTATTTATATCTAAATTTGCATTTCTGACGCAGGTGTTCATAAAATGTTGCTGAGCATGAATTGAAAGAACTATACATTTAAAAAATATTTCTTAAACGATAAGGCATCTAAATTTTCATCGACTGATATCCTTTAATTACCTTGAGTTGGATTGTTTTACCTCTGAGCGGCACTATTTTGCACACCATGGGTTAAATGGCCAGACCACAAGGACCACGAAGGCTCAGAGAAGGTTCGGGGAGGGGACCCACTGGAACAGCTGTTGGGAGACAGATGGTAGCCTCCCGTCAAGGCCATCCAGCGTGTTCTTTAATGTTGGGTTGTTTTACCTCTGAGCGGCACTTTTTTGCACACCATGGGCTAAATGGCCAGGTCACATGGACCCCGAAGGCTCAGAGAAGGTTGGGGACCCACTGGAACAGCTGTTGGGAGACAGATGGTAGCCTCCCGTCAAGGCCATCCAGCGTGTTCTTTAACGTGCACAGGGTATGGCTCTCCCGCACACGGCGCCACGGCTTAACGTCTCATCCGACGGACGGCGGCCTTTCCAAGCCCATCGGTGTCCCCTACTGACCATGGGCAAGGCGGGAAAATTTTGCGGAAATAAATCTCAACGCTGATCCAGCTGGGACTCGAACCTGGGAACTACAGATTACGAGTCTGGCGCGCTACCGACTGAGCCACCCCCGCCCCAATTACCTTGGGAGATATGTAACAGACACTGGCGATGTGTGACATGAAATACACAGACGAATAGGGATTGCTGCTGGGACTTTTAACCAATCTATAGAGAGTGTGGAAAAATTGGCGTATACAACTAACGACTAATATTAGACTGTATAATAGTTTGATTCTTTCTAGGTGATAGTATATGTATGCAAACAACCAATGTTAACCTATTAATTCGTAAAAATATCCATATTATACAAAGATAATAAACAGAAATATCTGAAGAAGAATTAGAGGAAATATTTTCCACGCAATTGCCATAAAATAATTTCTACTGTATTGGTAGAAATAGTTTGGTGTAGGCAGAGCCATAACTAGCAGTTTTCGCCACCTGATCAAGCAACGCGAAAAACGCCATTTTATAACTCCTGCAAAATCTTTTTAAATCATTATTCTCAATTCTAGCATCCTCTAAATTACGGCGCCCAACCCTAGTTACCCCTCTGGGTTTGAGCAAAAACCAGAGTTTCGCTTTGCCGTCTGTAGAAATCGAACTTCTTTGTTTACAGATAAATTAAAATTTCTTTTTGTGTTGGATTTTGATGAAAATTTATTTATTAATGAAATATTATGATATACACTTTCCGAATATCTCTAAAGCTATAATTTTGCCCTCTAGCGGTGGAAAAAAGTAAAAATTCCAAAATTTCAAACGAATATTGCAAACGATGTATTTAAGCTAGAAATTTCAAATTTTGGTGGTGGAATGTGAACGCAATGAGTTTCAATTGGCAACAGTGATTTGACCTTTTAGACCCAGGGGGGTGGAAAAACACAATTATTTGCTTTAGCAGATAATTGTTTGCATTTAGAGATAAATGAAAAAATTTTTTAGGGTTAGATAGGAATTAATAAAATATTATGATTCGCACTTTCGAAACCTTTCGAACGCTATAATGACGCGCTCTGCGGTGAAAAAGATCGAAAATTCCAAATTTTCAAACGAATATTGCAACGATGAAATATTATATATATATATATAATATTTATATATATAATTATAATATTATTATATTATATTATGCAAAATACCTTTATATTAATTTATATTATTGTATTATATTATTTCATATTATTATAATATTATATTATGTATAACATATTGTTACGACAGAAGGAATCTGGCAACCGAAAGCAGAAAGTTTCAGCCAACGAATAAGAACGTTGGGAGAATTTGGAGAAGAAGAGTGGAGCGTTAACGGTCGTTTTGTATTGTAACGGTCGTTGTGTATTGTAACGGTGGGAGAGTTCGAGAAAATGGACGGTGAGCTGTTCTGAGACAGTGCGCGTTAAGTATCAAGAAGTAACTTGATGTGTTGTGTATACGCGGAAGGATAAAAGTGGGATCTTTTATCGTTAAGTATCAAGAAGTAACTTGATGTGTTGTGTATACGCGGAAGTATAAAAGTGGGAACTTTTATGGCTAACTTCGAATGTCTACACGGACTGTCTTTTTGTTCGGCTAGTGTGTGAAAAGTTATTAGCACAGGACGAGAATTGGTTTACGAGTGAAGATCTTCGGGTGACCTGGTAAATCAAGTAAAAGGTAGTATTTAGTAAAATACACAGAGCTGATGTGTGCTCATGCAGGAAGATTGATGACTTGTGCATGTTAATAGTTGATTTGTTAATAAGATACTTCATCCATATTTCCTTTGTAACAATTTACCTTGTATTGAATTTGGTTTTGAAATATAGCTTTTAATACTCACGCTCAGTGGCTATCAATTTTTGTGATCCGCAACATTTGGTGTCAGAAGTGGGATAATTTATTGAATGCCGTTAACTAGAAGTATGGATGAATTAGTAAAGTTGATAAATGAGTTGAGAACGGAGATAGTTTCTCAAAAAGATGATTTGAAAGCCGATATGGCCGCCCAAAGCGATAAAATAGGTGATTTGAAAGCCGATATGGCCGCACAAAATAATGAGTTGAGGACTGACTTGAAAGCCGAAATGGCCGCACAAAATACTGAGTTGAGAGCTGAAGTGGCTTCTCAAGTTGGTAAGATTATTGATCACTTCAAGGATCATAAAACCGAACTCAATAGACAATGCAATAGTTTAAATGTTGAATTTGTCAGTGAAAAAGATGATCTTGATAGTGTTAAGTTAGATTGTAAACATGGAAAAGAAAAAGAGAAAGGCAACGCATATAAAAATGTGGATCTGCTACTGGAAATCAAGAATCGTAGAGATAGCGCAGATAATGCCTTTGACCACGCAACTACTGGTGATGCATGGCAGAGTGTCTATATCGCTGGTGACATGTCTAGGAACTGTGAAGAACAATCACACAGATCAGAGAGCTGCGAGACTATACAGTACGCTTTGCACTTCAAAATACCTAGGTATACAAGTCTGGCACGATCTGAAGAGAGATCCACACGAAAGGTATTCTATTCCTCGCTCTCAGCAAAATGCGTCATGGACAATTATCGCAAAGGCAGAGTAACGAGTGGTAATGAAGGGGAACGAAACAGAGTTTACGTTTCGCAGAGTGGTCCGAGTAAAGAAGAGGCGTCCATTCATCATAGATACAAAGTGCCATTCGACTTTACCGCGGAAGTCGGAGAGATTTTTCCGAAGCATATAGCCACACTCGAATCGTTTATAGAAAGTGGGGATTTAAGGAAGAGGAATTCCGAAGGATGGCTTAGAAGCATAACAGGTGATGCTAGTAAAAGAGCTTCAGGCAGAGACAGTACTTCAAAGACTAACTTTCTGGATGAAACTAAGCCTCAGAGTTACGATCAGAGAGAAGTAAAGCCCTCAGACAATCTCAACGAAACCATGCTGAATTTCTTTTCTGAACAGTCAATGTGCAGATTTGGACATTATAACCATTTAGATTATAAGGATATAGAAAAGTTTTATCACGACTACAAGAGCTCTAAAGTGGACAATATCATGTTACAGAACTCGTCGCTGATCTCCAGAATGAACAATTTGGCAATCATGACTGATATTTCCCTGGTTAATTACAATGAGAGCTCCAAGAAGGTGAATTCGGAAGAAACAGCAACTGTGACCTCCTCGGGTCATGTGTTTTGCTGGAGACCCGAGTGGCGCCATCGGATGGTGGATAAACACAGCACAAGAGGTGTCAGCGACAAAGTGAGTCTTGTCTTGGCTCCTGCACTTGCTGCTTTAGGTCTCAAGGTCCCTATGATCTCCGGTCGTGCTCTCCAATTGAAGGGATATACTCTGGACAAATTGGAATCCATCCCTGGCTTCACAGTCGACTGCACTAAAGATAAAATCGAGCAGATGATGGAAGACGTCGGATGCTGCATCGTAGGACAGACAGAGGAGCTGGTGCCAACAGATAAGGAGATTTACCGCTGCAAGGATCTGACGGCTACCGTAGATAGCGTTCCTCTAAGGAGATGCTCAATTGTGTCCAAAAAGCTGGCTGAAGGAGTGTGTGCTTTGGTTTATGATGTTGAATTCGGAAAAGGAGCTATTGATCTCATCAGTACAGAAGATGTTGCTGTTGATTTAGTTAAGAAAGTGGTTGCAGCATCACAAGCTCGTGGAATGAAGAGTTTGAGTTGTTCAGCTGTTATCAGCAACATGGATTCACCTCTTGAAAACTCTGTTGACAACTCTCTGGAAGTGATGGAAGCTGTTCAGTGTTTCCTTGGTAACGGATCCTTGGAACTGCAAGAGCTCGTCGAAGAGTTAGGAGAACTTCTGCGTTTTGTGAACATTGTGGATAATAGGGTAGATGAAGCATCACGTGTCCGTAAGGTTCTGCATAACGGCAATGCTTTGAACAAGTTTCGTAACATGTTAATAGAACAAGGAGTATCTGAAGATGTTGCAAGCTGGCTATGTGAAGGTAAAACAGAAAAAATATTGCTAGCAGCCCGACACATCACTGATTTCACTTATACAGGAGAAACAGGTAAGGTTGTCGGATTAGAAGCTGCAGTTCTAGCAAGAGTATGGAAGGAGGAGATGGACCGAAGCGCTAAAAAGAATTATGGAGCTGATGTTATATTTGTGAAGCACCTTGGGGATCAAATTGAATCAGGTGAAATATGGCTGAAGGTTCATCACGACAGTTCTGAATTAAGTGAAAGTCAACTGACAAAAGGGTCAGATTGCAGGATGAAAATTCTCCCTAGATTTTATGTCACTAATGACTTTCATTCCTTGTTACTGTTGATAGAAGTAAAAATCCAAAGAAGAAAACTTTCGACAAAGAAGAAAACTTTTTACAGGTTTTGCACGAAAACTCTTAGTCGATTCTTCTCCCTGCAGAGACATAAACGTGTTCACAAGGGCTATAGGCCTTACACGTATTATGTTTGTGGACGAGGCTTCAGTCAGAAAAGAAATCTACGTCATAATGAGATTCGCTTTCATTTTGCCACAGACGTGGTATATCGCATTCGTCGACGTCCAGCTACAAAGTGCAAGGTGGTTCACGTGGATCGTTTGGTCCCGTTTCATCGAAGAACTGAAGAAACTTTGGAATCCAGAATTGTTCGGGACGAACAAGACCTAGGAAGGGGGCAGTGTTACGACAGAAGGAATCTGGCAACCGAAAGCAGAAAGTTTCAGCCAACGAATAAGAACGTTGGGAGAATTTGGAGAAGAAGAGTGGAGCGTTAACCGTCGTTTTGTATTGTAACGGTCGTTGTGTATTGTAACGGTGGGAGAGTTCGAGAAAATGGACGGTGAGCTGTTCTGAGACAGTGCGCGTTAAGTATCAAGAAGTAACTTGATGTGTTGTGTATACGCGGAAGGATAAAAGTGGGATCTTTTATCGTTAAGTATCAAGAAGTAACTTGATGTGTTGTGTATACGCGGAAGTATAAAAGTGGGAACTTTTATGGCTAACTTCGAATGTCTACACGGACTGTCTTTTTGTTCGGCTAGTGTGTGAAAAGTTATTAGCACAGGACGAGAATTGGTTTACGAGTGAAGATCTTCGGGTGACCTGGTAAATCAAGTAAAAGGTAGTATTTAGTAAAATACACAGAGCTGATGTGTGCTCATGCAGGAAGATTGATGACTTGTGCATGTTAATAGTTGATTTGTTAATAAGATACTTCATCCATATTTCCTTTGTAACAATTTACCTTGTATTGAATTTGGTTTTGAAATATAGCTTTTAATACTCACGCTCAGTGGCTATCAATTTTTGAAATCCGCAACAATATATATAATTATATTAATTTATATTATTGTATTATATTATTTCATATTATTATAATATTATATTATATAATTTTTATATATAAATTTATATACATATATATATATATAAATATTATATATATATTATATCAAACAATGACAAATATCTCCAGCTGCAAATTGATTATTTATATGTTTCTAAATTAAATACAGAATATCTAAAGGAGAACTTCCTCCATCACTTCCAAGTCACTGATGAAGAAAGATTAATCATCGACAATTAGCAGAGAACAAGTTCCTTCCACTAAATGATCTGCACCTTTCAGGAAGAAATTTTGTGTGTATCACAAGACTAAGAACAGGTGCATCACTCTTGAATGACTCACTTTTCAAGATGAGAAAGGTTCTTTCCCCCAATTGCCAGATGTGCAACGTAAAAGAAAAGGTGATTCATGTTTTGCTGAATTGTACTGCGTACTCGGGGGCGGCTCAGTCGGTAGCGCGCAGGCTCGTAATCTGTAGTTCCCAGGTTCGAGTCCCAGCTGGGTCAGCGTCGAGATTTATCTCCGCAAAATTCCCCGCCCTGCCCACGGTCAGTAGGGGACACCGATGGGCTTGGAAAGGCCGCCGTCCGTCGGATGGGACGTTAAGCCGTGACCCCGTGTGCGGGAGAGCCATACCCTGTGCACGTTAAAGAACACGCTGGATGGCCTTGACGGGAGGCTACCATCTGTCTCCCAAAAGCTATTCCAGTGGGTCCCCTCCCCCAACCTTCTCTGAGCCTTCGGGGTCCATGTGACCTGGCCATTTAGCCCATGGTGTGCAAAAAAGTGCCGCTCAGAGGTAAAACAACCCAACGTTAAAGAACACGCTGGATGGCCTTGACGGGAGGCTACCATCTGTCTCCCAACAGCTGTTCCAGTGGGTCCCCTCCCCCAACCTTCTCTGAGCCTTCGGGGTCCATGTGACCTGGCCATTTAGCCCATGGTGTGCAAAAAAGTGCCGCTCAGAGGTAAAACAACCCAACCCATTTAGCGCACTGCATAAATAAAATAAATACCCCCTCAAGCAGCTGCTTGCCACAGAGGTCTGACAGGAGCCTGTCAGTTTATATGTCATAGTAGAAGGTCTGTGAGGATGGCAGGCCCTGAGGAGAAAAACGACACAAACAGCCATGCCTTACCCGGGGCTCGAACCTAGGTGCCTTAGATCAGTAGCCAAGCGCGCATGCAGAAAAAAAAGTGCCGCTCAGGGTTAAGACAACGCAACGCAGTAGGGACTGAAAAGAAGAAAATCTTACACCTGATGCAGCCGCCATACAAGTCTACGACGCGTTCTTCATTCGTTGCAGTGTTATATAAAAACAGATAATTGCTTTGCTATTAAAACTGTTTTTTTCTGCGGAAGTCGAGCCGTGGCATTACCGAACCAAGAAATGGAGCAACTGCATCCTCTCATAATTTGACCTCAATTTTCTTACAGCACGCAGCTGAAGCTGGGATAATTATATAATTTGTATGTTTTCCTCGAGTTTCAGCTGATGCATCTTTGAGGTTGCCAAGAAACAAGTGCTCTCTGATGACTTAAATTAGCTTACTGAAGGTTACTGAAATTCCGAAAAGTTAAACTTACCATTTACATTAAATGAAATCTCTGAGTAATAAAGAGTTGCCTAAAGTATTTGCCTGAATATAATGGATTTTTAGGATTCATGCCGCTTAGTCCTGCCATCCCTATTCCCCGCCCTGCCCACGGTCAGTAGGGGACACCGATGGGCTTGGAAAGGCCGCCGTCCGTCGGATGGGACGTTAAGCCGTGGCCCCGTGTACGGGAGAGCCATACCCTGTGCACGTTAAAGAACACGCTGGATGGCCTTGACGGGAGGCTACCATCTGTCTCCCAACAGCTGTTCCAGTGGGTCCCCTCCCCCAACCTTCTCTGAGCCTTCGGGGTCAATGTGACCTGGCCATTTAGCCCATGGTGTGCAAAAAAGTGCCGCTCAGAGGTAAAACAACCCAACCCAACCCTGCCATCCCCCTCATAGGGGCGGGGGTGGCTCAGTCGGTAGCGCGCCAGGCTCATAATCTGTAGTTCCCAGGTTCGAGTCCCAGCTGGATCAGCGTTGAGATTTATCTCCGCAAAAATTCCCCGCCCTGCCCACGGTCAGTAGGGGACACCGATGGGCTTGGAAAGCCGCCGTCCGTCGGATGGGACGTTAAGCCGTGGCCCCGTGTGCGGGAGAGCCATACCCTGTGCACGTTAAAGAACACGCTGGATGGCCTTGACGGGAGGCTACCATCTGTCTCCCAACAGCTGTTCCAGTGTGTCCCCTCCCCCAACCTTCTCTGAGCCTTCGGGGTTCATGTGACCTGGCCATTTAGCCCATGGTGTGCAGAAAAGTGCCGCTCAGAGGTAAAACAACCCAACCCAATCCCCCTCATGCTTACGTCACAGCAACTAGCGAATTTTTTCTTCTGAGTCGGTCAGTGAATGTGCCAAGCACAAACTCATGCCGACAAAGTGTTCATACATCAATCTCAATGTAGGTAAAATTGAAAGATAAAAAATGGAATCATTTGAAATCTTTCTGCAAATTTTTAACATATCGCTAATTTATGTAGTTTTCTCCTCTTGAATTCAATCTTTCAAAATTTGCATCGGCATTATATTGGTGTAAATATATGGTAATACGAGGGACGTTCAATTATAAACGTGAATTTGATCCTAAAAAATTTATTCACAACAATATTATATTTATTATATATATTATTATATATATCCGAGTGGTTAGCGCACTTGGCTACTGACCTAAGGGACCTGGGTTCGAGCCCCGGGTAAGGCATGGCTGTTTGTGTCGTTTTTCTGCTGAGGGCTTGCCATCCTCTCAGACCTTCTACTATGGCATATAAACTGACAGGCTCCTGTCAGACCTCTGTGGCAAGCAGCTGCTTGAGAGGGTATTTTTATTATTATTATTCACACATGCTATTATTCAAAAGCTACATTCCCAGGATTTAGTTTTATTTATTTATTTTGTCCGAAAACTAATGTTGCTGTCCGATAATTAAGTTGGGGATGTAGGGGGCGGGGGGTGTCTGAAAATAAGACTTGAGTAACATTTCCCAATTACTAAAATTTTTCAACGGATAAGAAAGGTTGAAATGGTATTCTATATGGAATAAAATTTTATAGCCTCTTTATAAATCTATTTTTAGCGTCGGCCATATGAGGCTGAAACCAAATTATACAAAGACAATTGTTTTGGATTAGACTAGTCGGGGATGGCCAGAATTTCGGAGGGGACGTCCCTGCTTTGCACTTCTTCCAACGTTCTGCAAATTTCTTAATTCCGGTTTCAAAGAAGGTTTTTGGTTACTTGTCAATCCAACTTTGCCAGCTGCAATGACCTCATCATTGTCTCGGAATCTCTTGCCCCCTAAAAACTAATTCAGCGGTCAAATAAATGGAAATTGAAATTGGATCTAAATCGGGATTATACGGTGGATGAGTACATCCCACTTCAGTTTTCGTAGAGTGGTTGGTTTGTTTTACCTCTGAGCGGCACTATTTTTGCACACCATGGGCTAAATGGCCAGGTCACAAGGACCCCGAAGGCTCAGATAAGGTTAGGGGAGGGGACCCACTGGAACATCTGTTGGGAGACAGATGGTAGCTTCCCGTCAAGGCCATCCAGCGTGTTCTTTAACTTTGGGTTGTTTTACCTCTGAGCGGCACTTTTTTGCACATCATGGGCTAAATGGCCAGGTCACAAGGACCCCGAAGGCTCAGATAAGGTTGGGGGAGGGGACCCACTGGAACATCTGTTGGGAGACAGATGGTAGCCTCCCGTCAAGGCCATCCAGCGTGTTCTTTAACGTTCGGTTGTTTTACCTCTGAGCGGCACTTTTTTGCACACCATGGGCTAAATGGCCAGGTCACAAGGACCCCGAAGGCTCAGATAAGGTTAGGGGAGGGGACCCACTGGAACATCTGTTGGGAGACAGATGGTAGCCTCCCGTCAAGGCCATCCAGCGTGTTCTTTAACGTTGGGTTGTTTTTCCTCTGAGCGGCACTTTTTTGCACAACATGGGCTAAATGGCCAGGTCACAAGGACCCCGAAGGCTCAGATAAGGTTGGGGGAGGGGACCCACTGGAACATCTGTTGGGAGACAGATGATAGCCTCCCGTCAAGGCCATCCAGCGTGTTCTTTAACGTTCGGTTGTTTTACCTCTGAGCTGCACTTTTTTGCACACCATGGGCTAAATGGTCAGGTCACAAGGACCCCGAAGGCTCAGAGAAGGTTGGGGGAGGGGACCCACTGGAACAGCTGTTGGGAGACAGATGGTAGCCTCCCGTCAAGGCCATCCAGCGTGTTCTTTAACGTTGGGTTGTTTTACCTCTGAGCGGCACTTTTCTGCATACCATGGGCTAAATGGCCAGATCACAAGGACCCCGAAGGTCGAGGAAGGCAACGTCTTGACAATAACAAGATCAAACTCAGATCCAGGAAAGGAATAAGGTTGGGGTTGAGGGGGGTGGGGGGTGGGGTTGAGGGGGGGTGGGGGGTGGGGGGTGGGGTGGCAAGTAATGCGATCTAAGAGTAAAAAAGTAACGATGGGTGGGGGGAGCAAGAGATTGTATCTCCAGCGCAGTATAAAATTTCCTCCTCCATTTCAGAAATATTTTAAAAAGATGCACAATTGTTTTTTTTTTGTGTTTTCGTCTCCATTACCTTTACTGATATTCTCGGGGGTCCCTTATCCTCCTCCCCCCATCGTTGTCCCCCTCACCACCACTACCTAGATCCGACTCTGGCAAGTTGTCTGGGCAAGAAGTAGATTCAAATCTAGCCACTGAACTGATGACGACCATTTAGCTGTTGCAGACTATGACATCCGTTCCCAGGTATAATTGAGAGGAGATATGCTGAGTTTGCTTCTCATTCATTTTAATCTTCGTTTAACGCTCGTCGTCTTACCTTTCACGTCGACTTTTTCTACCGTCGCAGGGATTCTGGTCCACGTGTCTGCAGGAAGCACTTCCAGCAAATTGTAGCTGAGTCTCACTTCTTTCAAGGCCGACAGATTGAGGAATATGTCGTCTGGAAGCGTCTGAAGGGAATTCCAACTGAAACGAGATGCTCGTCGAATGAGGTTTCAAATGCATAACATAAAATGGGAAGTTTATTAAAAATTTCTCTACATAGGCATAGGACAGGCACAAAAAAAGGAGTGGGTAAGGAATAAGAGACTCTATCAAGCAGCAAGGGTTGGGTTGTTTTACCCCGAGTAGCACTTTTTTGCACACCATGGGCTAAATGGCCAGGTCACATGAACCCCGAATGCTCAGAGAAGGTTAGGGGAGGAACAGCTGTTGGGAGACAGATGGTGCCTCCCGTAAAGGCCATCCAGCGTGTTCTTTAACGTTGGGTTGTTTTACCTCTGAGCGTGGGGCGGGGGTGGCTCATTCGGTAGCGCACCAGGCTCGTAATCTGTAGTTCCCAGGTTCGAGTCCCAGCTGGGTCAGCGTTGAGATTTATCTCCGCAAAATTCCCCGCCCTGCCCACGGTCAGTAGGGGACACTGATGGGCTTGGAAAGGCCGCCGTCCGTCGGATGGGACGTTAAGCCGTGGCCCGTGTGCGGGAGAGACATACACTATGCACGTTAAAGAACACGCTGGATGGCCTTGACGGGAGGCTACCAGCTGTCTCTCAACAGCTGTTCCAGTGGGTCCCCTCCCCCCACCTTCTCTGAGCCTTCGGGGTCCATGTGACTTGGCCATTTAGCCCATGGTGTGCAAAAAAGTGCCGCTCAGAGGTAAAACACCCCAACCCAACCCAACCTATGAGCGTCACTTTTTTTGCACACAATGGTCTAAATGGCCATGTCACAAGGAATCCTAAAGCTCAGAGAAGGTTGGGGGAGGGAACCCACTGGAACAGCTGTTGGGAGACACATGGTGCCTCCCGTCAAGGCCATCCAGCGTGTTCTTTAACGTTGGGTTGTTTTACCTCTGAGCGTCACTTTTTTGCACACAATGGTCTAAATGGCCATGTCACAAGGAATCCTAAGGCTCAGAGAAGGTTGGGGGAGGGAACCCACTGGAACAGCTGTTGGGAGACACATGGTGCCTCCCGTCAAGGCCATCCATAGTGTTCTTTAACGTTGGGTTGTTTTACCTCTGAGCGTCACTTTTTTGCACACAATGGTCTAAATGGCCAGGTCACAAGGAACCCTAAGGCTCAGAGAAGGGGACCCACTGGAACTGCTATTGGGAGACACATGGTGCCTCCCGTCAAGGCCATCCAGTGTGTTCTTCAACGTGCACAGGGTGGCTCTCCCGCACACGGGGCCACGGCTTAACATCCCATCCGACGGACGACGGTCTTTCTAAGCACATCGGTGTTCCCTACTGACTGAGAGCAGGGTGGGGAATTTTGCGGAGATAAATCTCAACGCTGACCCAGCTGGGACTATCAAGCAGGAAAAAAGTAAAAGGTGACGGGCCAAGAGACTGGATTTCCATTGAATTATAATATTTTCAACTCTGCTTTAGAGGCCTACAAAATTTATTGAAAATAAGTGAAATATTCATAATTTTTTGCATCCATTACACGGGCGAGGTGGCTCAGTTGGTAGCACGCCAGGCTCGTAATCTGCAGTTCCCAGGTTTCAGTCCCAGCTGGGCCAGCGTTGAGATTTATTTCCGCAAAACTCCGCCCTGACCACGGAAGTGGGGGACACCGATGGGCTTGGAAAGACGGCCGTCCGTTGGATGGGACGTTAATCCCGTGTGCGGGAGAGCCATACCCTGTGCACGTTAAAGAACACGCTAGATGGCCTTGACGGGAGGCTACCATCTGTCTCCCAACAGCTGTTCCAGTGGGTCCCCTCCCACAACCTTCTCTGAGCCTTCGGGGTCCATGTGACCTGGCCATTTAGCCCATGGTGTGCAAAAAAAGTGCCGCTCAGAGGTAAAACAACCCACAACCCAATCCTTAAGCCATCAGCGTATGACTCACTAAACACGGAACCACAGCTTAACTAGCTTTAGATGGACGGTGGCCTTTCCAATCCCATCGGTGTCCTCTACCTCCCAGAGGGCAGAATGGGATTAGAGGAAAATATTTAAACGCAGGCCCAGTTGGGACTCGAGCCTGAAGCTAACAGATTACGAGCCAGGAGCGCTACAGCTTAAACCAGCGTCTACTCCAGGAATTATTAGAACTTTTAAATATATTTTTATTCATTTAATAAACGATTTTTACTTGTGTTTTCATTAGCTTCTGAGGTGAATTCTAACGAGTGGCAAGTTTTGCTGTAAAATATTCCAACTCTCATAACTCTTTAAATACTGAGCTAATATTGCTGAAATTCAAGATTCAGATAAACTGGACTTAGATCTTTAATTTGGCTTCAGTCTTAGTTCCACAAAAAAATTGTTTTTCTTCGAGACTGAGTCTCTAATTTCGCTTTCCTTGATGTAACACAGGGGCGGGGGCGGGGGTGGCTCAGTCGGTAGCGCGCCAGGCTCGTAATCTGTAGTTCCCAGGTTCGAGTCCCAGCTGGGTCAGCGTTGAGATTTATCTCCGCAAATTTCCCCGCCCTGCCCACGGTTAGTAGGGGAAACCGATGGGCTTGGAAAGGCCGCCGTCCGTCGGATGGGACGTTAAGCCGTGGCCCTTTGTGCGGGAGAGCCATACCCTGTGCACGTTAAAGAACGCGCTGGATGGCCTTAACGGGAGGCTACCATCTGTCTCCCAACAGCTGTTCCAGTGGGTCCCCTCCCCCAACCTTCTCTGAGCCTTCGGGGTCCATGTGACCTGGCCATTTAGCCCATGGTGTGCAAAAAAGTGCCGCTCAGAGGTAAAACAACCCAACCCAACCGTAACATGGGGATTGTCTAATTTTTTTAGAGACTAGAAAATAAGGTAAGGGCAGGAGGCTAGTATTGATGTTTATCTCCACTACATATCCTACCTTCAATGCTGTAGTGGGAACAAAAGGGCTTGGAAAGGCCGCCGTCCATAGAATGGGACTTTAACACGTGACTCCGTGTGCGGGACAGCCACACCGTATGCACGTTAAAGAACACACTGAACGGCCTAGACAGAAGGCTACCATCTGTCTCCCAATCAGGGTTGTAACCAAGGACTATAATTGGGGGGGGGGAGAAACCGAAATTTTTTGGGGACCCTTCCCTCATATCTACGCCCCTGCTCCCAACAGTTCTCCTGCGGATTCTTTCCCCCAACCTTCTCTGAACTCTAAAGGTCCTTGTAACCTGGCCACTTAGCCCACTGTGTGCAAAAAAATGATGCTCAGAGGTAAAACAACCCGGCTCATATAACAAGGTTTAATATTTTAGGCTGATTAAAATTTTGTTTCAAGAGGTACTGTTGTGCGCACCTCGCGGTTGCAAGCACTATTCAATTTTTATGTAGAAATATGCAAGTTTAAATCTGTGGCGTTGTGTTTCCCACATTGCCCAATTACGGATTATTCACTTAATTAGACAATGCGGGCCGCAAAAATCCCAGGCCGTCTCCTTAGTGAAGACGTTTTTATTAACTGAAAATCCAATGATGAGCGCACCTCAGGTTTATGGAAACATATAACAATAACAATATTTATTGAGACAAAATATTTAAAAGCACAGGCAGAGCAATTAATCTTTCTAATAATCAATCGTCTATCGTGGACTTAAAAAAAAGAGAACTTAAAGAATTAAATGGACTATGGAACAGGGGACGGGGGTGGCTCAGTCGGTAGCGCGCCAGACTCGTAATCTGTAGTTCCCAGGTTCGAGTCCCAGCTGGGTCAGTGTTGAGATTTATCTCTGCAAAATTCTCCGCCCTGCCCACGGTCAGTAGGGGACACCGATGGGCTTGGAAAGGCCGCCGTCCGTCGGATGGGACGTTAAGCCGTGGCCCCGTGTGCGGGAGAGCCATACCCTGTGCACGTTAAAGAACACGCTGGATGGCCTTGACGGGAGGCTACCATCTGTCTCCCAACAGCTGTTCCAGTGGGTCCCCTCCCCCAACCTTCTCTGAGCCTTCGGGGTCCATGTGACCTGGCCATTTAGCCCACGGTGTGCAAAAAAGTGCCGCTCAGAGGTAAAACAACCCAACAACCCAACGACTATGGAACTGTGGAACCCCTTTACAATTAAATCTAAAATTAAGGATAGCAACTTACAAGTTAAAGGAAGGGTAAGCGTACCGTTCTAAGTGCTCAGTTCGTCAGCAGCATCGGATTACGGCCAGGTCATCGTCACTCTAGCTTCGGGTGGGGACCATCTCCTTAATTCGTCCTTTAGCCGATGACTGTGGCTGACTGTCGCACTGTGGCTGATGTGGAGACGGGCCCTGAGTTGACCATCACATGCGCTGTTGGGTAATTTGGTTGCGACAAAGGGAGGCGGTTGGCTGCATCATCGTGGTTATGTTGGAAGGGGGAGGTTGCCCTTCACTGGTTAGGCGCTTCGGAAGCAAATTCCAGTCTCTCTGCTTCTAATTTAGGAAACCACTCATTCATAGAGATGTCCTTGTGTTAACGCATCAAATTACACTGCTTTGGATTCAAAGTCCTGCACTCATTTCCAATGATTCCGATACTGAATCTAGCCCACCCAGAGCTCTGGCTGTCCCGTCCAACTGCTCTCTCTAAAATCTCAGTGCTGTCTGCTCTGTTCAAAATCTCGACCCAACTGAAGCCCTCCCTGCCTCGCTACTCTACCCCACGTTCCTTTCCCTTTGTTTTTCCTGAAAATGGTATGTTCACCATATGTAGCATCTGCAGAGGAATTTACGAGTAATAAATTCCCCCCAGGAGGTTTGTCGCTGCGTTTGAGGTTGACATCGCCGCCTGGGAAACAGAATTCCTCGTTCGTTACTGTACACAACTGGACGATGTCGTCCAGTCGTACATCTGTATTTGATGTGGGGGACGATTTCCCGTGTGAGATCGCACTAAAGCTGTCAGCAGTCTTTTTCACCCCCAGACCATTCTGGCCAGACCTCACACTACAAGAGAATAAATGGTGATTCCGCCTGTCATCCACCCATGGGCGTTGTGTCGTGTTATCTGGACGCCGGGCGTTCTCTGTGTGTGGCCCGTCGGGGCAGCTGCGAATCCCGCCCCCTCCTAACGTGTCCACCCTGTTAGTCTGTTCGTCTATTCCCTCTGTGTTTAAAAAAAGCTCAATGAAATGAGAAATTAATTTTAAAAAAATAAATCGTTATGCCTGATGTAAAATCAGCGCATAACAGTACATAAAAATTTTATAAAAAGTGACATGCGAAACTAACCTCAAATCCAGAATTCTAAGTGATCGATCTGAATCTTCTCTAAACACTTTCCTTGTAAAACTTGTCAGTTTGTTCTTCGAGAGATCTAATTCCACCAGCTGCAGATTGGAAAAGGCTTTGTCGTGCACTCTGTTAATCTTGTTATTGGACAAAACGAGTTTCTTCAACTCTCTGCTGGTGTGAGGAAAGGCAAAGCCATCTATCACCTCAATGTTGTTCCAAGAGAAGTCGACGTGCTTGAGACGAGATGTCTTTTGAAGTTCTCTTGTGGACACAGATTTGGTGCGAGAGTTGCACGTCGAACACAGGTGACCACTCAGGGAACAATGAGTAGCCACCAGACTTGTCAGAAAGTCGTTTTGACCTGCCAGGGCGTCGTCGCACAGAAAACAGCTCGACATTGAACCGTGTTGGATCTCTAGTTCTTTAACTCTGAGAGCAGCGAGCCAATTGGATGGCAAACGTTCTCCCTCTTTGGCGACTTCTGCTGCGGTCGGTTCTTCGTGGTCGTGAAAAACGTTCAGCAGCATGAAGCGATCCAATATCAGGCTCTTCATGGCCAAGGTGGCTTTTTCTAATTCGCTGGAGTTACGAATCCCAGCACACACCATGATCGTATAACTGGTTTGTTCTTGAGTTGAAGTGCAGAAACATGGATAGATCTCTTCGAAAGCTGGACAGAGAGATCCAGCTAATCCAGCGTGGAAGAAACCAAGAAGAACGAATGCAACAGTGAGACGAGACATACCTGGAAAAATTAAAAGAAATCTTATCATTTTTTTTTCTTTAAATGGATTCAAAATAATATCGGCAAATAAAATTCTTTAGAAAATATTATACAGGAAGTTTGATTTGATAAAGCTGAGATATTTAGGTGCTTATGACATGATAAGATATAGCTGGGTCGTTTTATCTGTGAGCGGACTGGAAGCAGGGTCGGAGCCAGCGGAAGGGGCGCCGCAGGCGCAATGGTGCCATGTCATCTGCCTTGAGAATGTTAGTAAGAGTAATGGAGACTCAAAAATTATTAAATTTATGAGTATTTCAAGAATTTTTCAAGAAATTTTAAAGATTTTTCTAAAATGAAAGGGAAAATGATACACCGCAACGGAAATGCAATCTTTTTCAGGCTTGATTGTCTTGCTTGCCCTCCCCTCCACATATTTTTTTTTTAGATCGGGGCCTGCGTGGAATTCTGAGCTCCGTGTCTACCACCAGTTCTGACACTTCAGCTGAAAACATTTCCATGGGTTAAAAGAGGGGTGGGCAAATGGAGGCTTTAACAGGCCCAGCACGTGAAATTAAAATTCATATACTAGACACAAAAATGTTTCTGCACGGTAAAATAATATTTAATATTTCTTAGATGATTCTCGACAAATATTTAAGAGGGTTGGGTTGTTTTACCTCTGAGAGGCACTTTTTTCGCACGCAATTGGCTAGATTACCAGGTTACAAGGACTCTGAAGGCTCAGAGAAGGTTGGGGGAGGGGACCCACTGGAACAACTGTTAGGAGACAGATGGTAGCCTCCCGTCAAGATCATCCAGCGTGTTCTTTAACGTGCACAGAGTATGGCTCTCCCATACAAAGAGTCACACCTTAACGTCCCATCTTATGGAGGCGGTCTTTCCAAGCCCATCGGTGTCCTCTACTGACCGAAGGTAGGCGGGAAGTTTTACTGAGAAAAACTCAATGCTGGCCCACCCATACAACCACAATCTCCAGAATATATCCATAAGATATCAGAGATGCTTAGTAGATATCCAGTGGTTATCTTAGATATCTTATGGATATGTTCTGGGGATTGTGGTTGTGTGGTCAGATGGGACTCAAATCTGGGAATTACGATTACGAGCCTGGTGCGCTACCGACTGAATCACTCCCGCTTCTATTTAAAAGGATAACGCTCACGTAAAAGATAAATTATCTGTCATTCCACTTAAAACATTTCTTGGTAAAAAAAATATTTCACGCCTAGCTTTGAAGACTTTGTTTGAAGACCATGGAGAACCTAAAAGGCAGGGACCTACCCAGGAGTTGTATAATTTTATTTTAGCCCCATAGTGTATGTCCAACACTAAAAATAGATTTAAAAAACAACTATGAAATATTTTTCCGCATAAATAAATAAATAATAAATACCCCCTCAAGCAGCTGCTTGCCACAGAGGTCTGACAGGAGCCTGTCAGTTTATATGCCACAGTAGGAGATCTGAGAGGATGGCAGGATCTCAGCAGAAAAGCAACACATACAACCATGCCTTATCCGGGGCTCGAACCCAGGCCCCTTAGATCAGTAGCCAAGCGCGCTAACCACTCGGCCATGGGACGGCAAAATAAATACCCCCTCGCAGCTGCTTGCCACAGAGGTCTGACAGGAGCCTGTCAGTTTATATTCCAAAGTAGTAGGTCTGTGAGGATGGCAGGACTTCAGCAGAAAAACAACACACACAACCATGCCTTACCCGGGGCTCGAACCCAGGTCCCGTAGATCAGTTGCCAAGCGCGCTAACCACTCGGCCATGGGACGGCAAAATAAATACCCCATCAAGCAGCTGCTTGCCACAGAGGTCTAACAGGAGCCTGTCAGTTTATATGCCATAGTAGGAGATCTGAGAAGATGGCAGGACCTCAGCAGAAAAACGACACACACATCCATGCCTAATCCGGGGCTCGAACCCAGGTCCCTTAGATCAGTAGCCAAGCGTGAGAATATCATTTTAACCTTTCCTGTCAGGTGGAGCATTTTAGTAATTGGTGAACCCAACTCTAGTGCTATTTTCAGAAAAATCCAAGAAACTAGATTCTCGGACACCACAGAAACTAAATCTTCGAAAAAATCCCCCATCCCTGGGAAGTAAATTCTGAGTACGTGCCTGCTAGCAGGAGTCGGATTTTAGAAAATACCGGTTTCTTGAAAGTGATACTTAACTCTGTTAATATATCTCTCCTACTCTGATTTCCGTAACATGTCCCAACATGCATTGGTTCGCTAGTAACTGGATGTGTATTTTGATGTGAAGCAGTCGTTCCCAATTAAAAAGTGACGGGTCTTTGTGTACAGGATTTACAAGGTGTCCCTGAATTCATGGCTCAAACGTGAGGGGATGGTAATATACACCGAACCCAACCAATATTCGTCATAGAACATGCGGCCGCAAACGCAGTGAGGAGTCGGAAATGAAGGACAGACACAGAGGTTTCCAGAGCGACGTTTATTGGAGATCATTACAACAAATGCTCCAACGTCCGCCCACCAACGTTGATACAGGCGGCACAACGGCAGAGTAGTGATCGGCGTACCTGTTCGTAAACACCGGACTTGTCGCGCATCGGCGGCTGAGAACGTTGGGGATTGGCCAATCCAGTGCTTTTAAGCCATGCTGCCTCATCTGCGCTCCCTACTGGCACCGGGCTGCATTTGCGGCCGCATATTCTATGATGAATATTGGTGGGTTCAGTGTGTACTATCATCCCCTCACGTTTGGGCCATGAATTCAGGGACACCCTATATATCTGACTTATATAATTCTAATTAGTATGCAATCAATTTTCTATCCATGTATTGTTTTTTCGGTGTTTATTTCCCGTTATTTAGATTATTCTTGTAATCCAATTACGGATAATACTTAAATACTGTTTTTCGTTGGAAAAAGAAACGGCAAACATGGTTGGTCGTTTCAGGCGAAGAGTTACGTTCTCTATTATATGTACTATGTTTAGTTTTTGTTGTTTTTTGGGTTGGGTTGTTTTACCTCTGAGCGGCACTTTTTTGCACACCATGGGCTAAATGGCCAGGTCACATGGACCCCGAAGGCTCAGAGAAGGTTGAGGGAGGGGACCCACTGGAACAGCTGTTGAGAGACAGATGGTAGCCTCCCGTCAAGGCCATCCAGCGTGTTCTTTAACGTTGGGTTGTTTTACCTCTGAGCGGCACTTTTTTGCACACCGTGGGCTAAATGGCCAGGTCACATGGACCCCGAAGGCTCAGAGAAGGTTGGGGGAGGGGACCCACTGGAACAGCTGTTGGGCGATAGATGATAGCCTCTCGTCAACGCCATCCAGCGTGTTCTTTAACGTGCATATGGTATGGCTCTCTCCCGCACACGGGGCCACGGCTTAACGTCCCATCCGACGGACGGCGGCCTTTCCAAGCCCATCGGTGTCCCCTACTGATCGTGGGCAGGGCGGAGGAATTTTGCGGAGATAAATCTCAACGCTGACCCAGCTGGGACTCGAACCTCGGAACTACAGATTACGAGCCTGGCGCGCTACCGACTGATCCACCCCCGCCCCGTTAGTTTTTGTGTTATTACTTTCGTATTGACAAACTATAAGATTTATTTTTGCTGTAGTACCAGTGGGAACAATTTTCTTCTATGTGTGGCGGCAGTATAACTAATTCTCAGGAATACACGAAAAAGGAGGTGTACAGCAACCCTATGAGTTTTATTTTAGTTACGCTCTCTAGTTGCCCGCCGAAAGACTAAAAACTCCCTATGTCAGTGGTTCTCAACCTTTTATGCTTCACGTACCCCCTGGAAGTGTGTGTATATAACTGGCGTACCCCTTGTATAGATAGATAAAACTATAGTTATATTAAACTATAGTATCACTGACTTTGTTACTAGATCTAGCGACTTTGGAGCTCTCTCAGCGTGCCCCCAAAAATTTTACCGTGTACACCCAAGGATACGCGTACCCCACGTTGAGAACCCCTACCCTATGTAATCGGCCGCGTAAAACGTTTGCCCATGGCCTTAAAGAGCTTCATGAACACGTTGCGCCATCTAGCGGATACGTTCTGACTTCTACTAAATTTCATGGTAATTAGTGTGCCTACTTGCAGAGTTAGAGGATCCAATAGCATAATTTAATATGTTTTGAGAAGTGGTGAGTTTTTTTTCAAAAGATACCAAAAAATATAATCAATATGTAAATATTAAAAATGACCAATTAATAAATAAATAAAACACAATAATATATTTCGTATTAATGTTTAGTAATAAATATCTCAAACACATAAAAATGCAGAAAATATTTTGAACGTATAAATTGGTGAAATATTAGATCCCCCCCCTCCTAAATTCTCTTGAAAGGGACTTAG
This sequence comes from Ryuthela nishihirai, assembly GCA_038380435.1. Classification (NCBI taxonomy): domain Eukaryota; kingdom Metazoa; phylum Arthropoda; class Arachnida; order Araneae; family Heptathelidae; genus Ryuthela; species Ryuthela nishihirai. The sequence goes on along the minus strand of JAWZYU010000034.1, from coordinate 45,200,598 downwards.
ATCCGAGTCATGGATAAATCTTGGATGTCTTCATTCTAATTTCTTTTCCGTGTCTTCTGAGGTTTCACCTTACAAGCGATTGGGCTGTTTTACCTCTGAGCGACACTTTTTCTTGCACACAATGGGCTAAATGACCAGGTCACAAGGACCCCGAAGTCACATAGAAGTTTGAGAGGAGTTGCATCCCAAGAGGAGCATCCTTTTGCTAGCATTTTAAGGGGGTGGTATGCTTTTTGCCTGTAACCCCCCCCCCCCCTCCCTCCCTCCCCGTAGATTCAGCCCTCATTATGATTCAAAGGCTCCTATCAGACCGCCGTGAAGTAGATGCTTGAAGAGTACGTTTTTATTATATTGGACAACAAAACGGTTTGCTAGTGGTCCAAATGATAAACATTTAATGTGACATGCTCTTCTCAGACTTATGTAACAAAAGCTTGTCAGAGAAAGCAACAGTTTTACCTATCGCTTATCTGTCATTGCTGCATTTATATTTTACGAAATTATTCCAAAATATTTTTCGTCATCATCCTCAAGCAACCAACCAGACTGTGCAATTTAGTTCTCCAAGCAAGTCTATCCTGAGCTACATCTACTGCATCTGGCCACTGCACACCAATTCTAACAAGGTCCTGTTTGACATTGTCTGCCCACCGCATCCTAGGTCTCCCCTTCTTTCTGAGGCCTTTAGGCACACTGTTCATAACCCTATTCGCTAACCTATAATTATCCATTGGGGCAACATGGCCAAACCAACGGAGTCTCTCTCTGCACAATATGCTGCTTAAAGGAGGTTGCAAACTCCTTTGCCTAACCTCATCATTAGTTACAAAGTTGAACCACCTAATGCCCAAGATACTGCGTAAGCATCTGGAATCAAAAGCATCTAGTTTCCTATTATCTTGTTTGCAAAGTATCCAAGTTTCACTACCATAACTAACCCTAGAAAGAACCAAACTATTAAACAGTCTAATTTTAATCTTTAGGTGTATACGCCAATTTCTCCACATTCTCTATAAATTCATAAAAGTCCCAGAGGCAATACCTATTCTCCTATTAATCTCATGCCGCACATCACCAGTACCTGAATATTTTTCGCTGAAAGCAAATTCTATCAATTCATATATTTTACCAAATCACGAACTAGCAACATAACAAAGTTAAGTAAAATAAAAATATATATATCTTCTCAAGCAGCTACTTGCTACAGAATTGTGACAGGAGCCTGTCGTTTATACACCATAGTATGTAGAAAGTTTGTAATGAAGGCGAGACCTCAGCAGAAAGAAAACACAAACATCCATGCCTTAACCCGGGACTCGAACCCAGGCCCCTTTGATCTTTAATTAACTCGAGTGGCTTGTTTTACCTCTGAGCGGCACTTTTTTGCACACCATGGGCTAAATGGCCAGGTCACATGGACCCCGAGGGCTGAGAGAAGGTTGGGGGAGGAGACCCACTGGAACAGCTGTTGGGAGACAGATGGTAGTCTCCCGTCAAGGCCATCCAACGTGTTCTTTAACGTGCACAGGGTATGGCTCTCCCGCACACGGTGCCACGGCTTAACGTCCCATCCGACGGACGGCGGCCTTTCCAAGCCCATCGGTGTCCCCTACTGACCGTGGGCAGGGCGGGGAATTTTGCGGAGATAAATCTCAACGTTGACCCAGCTGGGACTCGAACCTGGGAACTACAGATTACGTTCCTGGCGCGCTACCGACTGAGCCACCCCCGCCCCCCTCTTTTAAGGAACTCTAGTAATGAAAAAGAGAAAATCAACCCCTTTCAGGACTTTGAACATTCTTTTTCACCAACTCTTGCACATGTCACTGCACTCGTCTATGTCGGGGCGGGTGTGGCTCAGTCGGTAGCGCGCCAGGCTTGTAATCTATAGTTCCCAGGTTCGAGTCCCAGCTGGGTCAGAGTTGAGATTTATCTCCGCAAAATTCCCTGCCCTGCCCACGGTCAGTAGGGGACACTAATGGGCTTGGAAAGGCAGCCGTCCGTAGGATGGGACGTTAAGCCGTGGCCCCGTGTGCGGGAGAGACATTCTCTGTGCACGTTAAAGAACACGCTGGATGGCCTTGACGGGAGGCTACCATCTGTCTCCCAACAGCTGTTCCAGTGGGTCCCCTCCCCTAACCTTCTCTGAGCCTTCGGGGTCCTTGTGACCTGGCCATTTAGCCCATGGTGTGCAAAAAAGTGCCGCTCAGAGTTAAAACAACCCAACGTTAAAGAACACGCTGGATGGCCTTGACGGGAGGCAACCATCTGTCTCCCAACAGCTGTTCCAGTGGGTCCCCTCCCCCAACCTTCTCTGAGCCTTCGGGGTTCATGTGACCTGGCCATTTAGCCCATGGTGTGCAAAAAAGTGCTGCTCAGAGGTAAAACAACAACCCAACCAACCCACATACGGTGGATCTATTTCCTGTCGTTAAATATAAGGGATAAACAAAAAGCACTCTGGAACTAAGGGAACGGCGTCCACCCGTGTTCTCGTACATTTCCATCTCCCCCCCCCCCCATCTCATGTAAAGAATTGCAAATGATTCCTTTTCTCACTCTAGATAAATCAGAGCTTGGAAAACTGAAATCTCTTTTTACCTATATTTTACTCTTCTGCACTTAAAAATAATCTCCTACTTACCGTTTCGGTGTAATGCCGCTAAGAGCAATCTACCGTCTTGCAGCTTCCCCTTGCCTCTCTTACGAAGGAACTGAAGGCAGACTCTTCTGTAGGGTCGTGACCTTGGCAATTTGACACTCCGACTGACGGCCCATTGCCATCACGTGACCACTGAAATAACCGAAACCATAACCAAAACTTAGGAATGACCAAGGCTTTTTTTCTGAATGCCTCCTGTGTATGATTTTTGCTTCTAGGATATTAAATGCATCCCTCCTCGAGAACCATTTCCTGCCTCCTCCTCTGGCGCAATGTTACTTTCTGGCATCGATAAAGAGGATGTGATGTGCGCAGTGGCTGAACCAAAATTTTCGTCGTGAATAATGAAACAGCAGCTTTGTCGGGTTGGGTTGTTTTACCTCTGAGCGGCACTTTTTTGCACACCATGGGCTAAATGACCAGGTCACATGGACCCCGAAGGCTCAGAGAAGGTTGGGGGAGGGGACCCACTGGAACAGCTGTTGGGAGACAGATGGTAGCCTCCCGTCAAGGCCATCCAGCGTGTTCTTTAACGTTGGGTTGTTTTACCTCTGAGCGGCACTTTTTTGCACACCATAGGCTAAATGGCCAGGTCACATGGACCCCGAAGGCTCAGAGAAGGTTGGGGGAGGGGACCCACTGGAACAGCTGTTGGGAGACAGATGGTAGCCTCCCGTCAAGGCCATCCAGCGTGTTCTTTAACGTTGGGTTGTTTTACCTCTGAGCGGCACTTTTTTGCACACCATAGGCTAAATGGCCAGGTCACATGGACCCCGAAGGCTCAGAGAAGGTTGGGGGAGGGGACCCACTGGAACAGCTATTGGGAGACAGATGGTAGCCTCCCGTCAAGGCTATCCAGCGTGTTCTTGAAAGTGAACATGGTATGGCTGTCCCATACACGACATTCATGCCTTACCCGGAACCACGGTATAACATCCCATCTGGTGTGCGGCTCCTTTTCAAGCCCTTCGGTGTCCTCCTACTGACCGAGGGAAGATAAATCTCAATAATGGCCAGAAAGATAAAATCCTTCAAAATAATATTTACCTCATTTAAAAAAAAAAATTATATTTTCACTTTGTCGTCTGTATATCTATTTATAGACATTCAACTCTTTTGGTTTTAGAGATAAATTAAAAAAATGCTTTTTGGATTGGGCAGGTAATGATGAAATATTAAAATAAAAAAAAATAAATACCCCCTCAAGCAGCTGCTTGCCACAGAGGTCTAACAGGAGCATGTCAGTTTATATGCCATAGTAGAAGATCTGAGAGGATGGCAGGACCTCAGCAGAAAAACAACACGAACATCCATGCCTTACCGGGGCTCGAACCCAGGTCCCGTAGATCAGAAACCAAGCGTGCTAACCAGTCGGCCACGGACGAATCGCATTTTTCACATCTTCCATCCGTTAACCCTTTCAGGACCATAAGGTTTCTAAGAGTAAATATTAGTATGTAACTGTTTATTTTAGTTTGTTTAGACGTAAAATGAATAAAAATCATAAGAAAAATACATAACAATGTGTAGTTTTTTTGGAATTTTATGGGAAATATTTTTCCCAATGGACTATAAAGGTAACACAAATTATAGTTAGGCTTATTATGCAATGTCTTTTATTTATTGGTTTATTAGAACAAAATGTTTACTAAAATAATACAAAATTATGAACTAAAATTACTATACAAAATGATGTGCTAATTATGATATTCTGCGAAGCAATTTCTTTTGGTAGTGAGGCAAAGATGGACATTGCACATAGTACATATATTATGCGTCCTGACAGTTCTGTTTTTGTTTTCGAAACGTTCCCGTTTACGTAATTGCGTTCGGCATACGTTCTATTTTGACATTCTGTATAAAAAATGCAGATAAGGTTATAATTAAATACGACAATCACCAATTTTAAAATGGGGAAAAATGTTTCCCTTAGTCGTGAAAGGGTTAACTGTGGGAAAAAATATTAAAAAATCAAAAACTTACACAACTTTTTCAAACAATCTATTTATTCTAGAAATTTGGATGTTAGAGGGTGATGGTGAGGAGCTTTATCTTAACAGCAATGAATTGATTCTCTTCAGCAGGGAGTGGGGATGAAAACACTCAACTTTTTAACAGATAAAGAAAAAAATTCTATATCCTATTGGTACTAAAAAAACATTACCATTTGCAATTTTCCAAACCCATTAGTTCGGATTTCCACTGTTAGAGGGTGCTAAAAGCGGAAAATAAAATTCTCTTTGCAAACGAGCATCACACAATTGTTCTTAATTTTGTGTGTACTTTTCATTTTATTTGTTTAATTACCAAAATTTCATTACATATTTTTGTTTATATTATTAAATACATAAAAATTTTTACATACATAATAGATATACTGTACAGTCGCTCAAAAAAGTATCCGAACACTATGGTTGATTACAGAATTCAGAAAAAATATCTGGCAACGATTATTTTTAGAAATTAGTGATCTGGCAACCTTCGTGTCACGTGATTACAGAATTCAGGAAAAATATCTGGAGCGTGTACAGCAACTGTACACGCTCCAGTTACCGTTCACAACAAACTGGAGAGTGTGCAGCTACTGCACACGCTCCAGTTTGCTGTGAACGGTAACTGCACACGCTCAATATTTCCGTGAGTGAGCCCACACGATCTAGTATCAAAATAATATGACCACCTATAGTCGCTCAAAAAAGTATCCGAACACTATGGTTGATTACAGAATTCAGAAAAAATATCTGGCAACGATTTTTTTAGAAATTAGTGATCTAGCAACTTCGTGTCACGTGACACGAAGCTGCCAGATCACTAATTTATAAAAAAAAAAAACGTTGCCAGATATTTTTTCTGAATTCTGTAATCAACCATAGTGTTCGGATACTTTTTTGAGTGACTGTACTTGTTTGGTTTGAAATCGATTAACAGGAGTTCCCAATATCCGAACTACCCTCATCCCAGTTAATCCGCATAATTGATTTTTAACTGTATCAACATTTAGTCTTTATTTCTTTTTATCTTGGCTCGCAAGGGACGTAAATCTGATTCCTGATAATCACCTCATATTGTATTGGACAGAGAAATGGAACCATTCCCATGTTAAGCCAATGGAGAACCAAATACGAAGATCCGTATTTTCCACAATGAGCTTTTTATAGGAAGATAAGACTAGATGAATTCAAAATCTCATTCCAATCTATCTGAATCTCGATTTTCAACAATATTTGTTAGGTATTTAAAGAGAGATGGAGACGAGAATATTTAACAGCAGCAAAGTCAGGCCTAAGAAACTTGTGTAAAACTGACAATTATTGAAAGAACTATTTCCACAAAATTCTAAAACATACACTTATTTTATTAAATGGTTTCAAATAATACTAATTTTTTTAAAGTTTCCATCAACTTCTGAGGTGATTTCTTATGATTCAGATCTCTGTTATTCAATATTCAAACTTCTTTGGTTGGCTGGTTGTTTTACCTCTGAGCGGCACTTTTTTTGCACACCATGGGCTAAATGGCCAGGTCACATGGACCCCGAAGGCTCAGAGAAGGTTGGGGGAGGGGACCCACTGGAACAGCTGTTGGGATGGTAGCCTCCTGTCAAATGTCAAGATGGTAACAGCTGTCAAGATGGTAGCCTCCCGTCAAGGCCATCCAGCGTGTTCTTTAACGTGCACAGGGTATGGCTCTCCCGCACACGGGGCCACGGCTTAACGTCCCATCCGACGGACGGCGGCCTTCCCAAGCCCATCGGTGTCCCCTACTGACCGTGGGCAGGGCGGGGAATTTTGCGGAGATAAATCTCAACGCTGACCCAGCTGGGACTCGAACCTGGGAACTACAGATTACGAGCCTGGCAAACTTCTTTGGAGGATGTTGCACCTACGTTAAATAATTAAGTGTAAATTAAAAATGTATTGTACATATATCGGAAAAACGACACATATTGTTTGCACTCTTTGTAGTAAGTCGTTAATGATTTTTGTATTAATTTCCCTTTGTGGTCCAGACAAACCACGTGGTTTTTGGGTTCACTCATATTTTTCTGTTATAAATTGTTTATGATGATGAAATAAAATTGATTGATTCCTCTTTAAGTACTGAAGGGATAATAATCAAAATCGAAACTGAGACAGTTTAATTCACATCTTATATTTTTATTCAGTCATAATGTTTCAATTAAAATTTATTTTAATCTGTTAGGGAGCCTCGAATTTCGTTCTCCATTGACAGATGAGGATGCGTCCATTTTTCTGTAATTGTACAAAAGAGTTCATCATGCTTCTTTAGGCAACAAATCCACGATCATTCATTACATTATCATCAAAGTCATCATCTTCAGTAACTGTTTCGTTGCATCTTCTATTCAGCAGTGTTGCAACTTTCCTCAAAGTCTTGAATCTCTGCTCTTCCGGTGTCAGGCATGCACCGGAGATGGCAGTGTGCGACGGAAATACCGAATTGATCCATTTCAGCCTGCAGTTGCAATGGAAAGGATTCTCTGCGGAATAAAGAGTCATCGTGAATATTTCAAGACGAAAACTTATGAGAAATTACATGCCAAGTAGTAACACTGAGTTGCATAATTTTTTAGTGGGAGTGTGGAGAGAGTGGTTGAAAAACATTTTTGAGACCAGTGGTCCCTTTCCTCTTTCTATTTTTCTTGGAATTTTTCTCTCCTCGTGGATTTCAGAATAATTTTTTTTTGTATAAAATAACTGAAATAATATTTACAAGTATTTTGATATTGCATACGTGAATTTTTAATGTTTTTCCGTTGAAAAAAAAAATACATACAAATGCAAATCTAAAAATTAGTTGAGATTTTATTTATTTTTACCGAAAAACTCAAGATACACCTCCTCCCTCAGTGGGGGCGGGGGTAGCTCAGTCGGTAGCGCGCCAGGCTCGTAATCTGTAGTTCCCAGTTCGAGTCCCAGCTGGGTCAACGTTGAGATTTATCTCCGCAGAATTCCCCGCCCTGCCCACGGTCAGTAGGGGACACTGATGGGCTTGGAAAGGCCGCGGTCCGTCGGATGGGACGTTAAGCCGTGGCCCCGTGTGTGGGAGAGCCATACCCTGTGCACGTTAAAGAACACGCTGGATGGCCTTGACGGGAGGCTACCATCTGTCTCCCAACAGCTGTTCCAGTGGATCCCCTCCCCCAACCTTCTCTGAGCCTTCGGGGTCCATGTGACCTGGCCATTTAGCCCATGGTATGCAAAAAAGTGCCGCTCAGAGGTAAAACAACCCAACCCAACCTCCCTCAGTTTCAGAAGGATGAAAACCGGGGCAGTTTAGTAAATGTTCCGTTTTCAGTTTTGGAAGTGTAACCCCACCGAAAATTTAACTGTGGCCGGAGGTGTTTTGGAAAGGTAGACTTTTCTTGAGGCATCGGTTGGGCTGTTTTACCTCTGAGCGGCACTTTTTTTGCACACAATGAGTTAAATGGCCAGGTCACAAGACCCCGAGGGCACAGAGACGGTTGGGGAGAGAGGAACCACTGGACAACTGTTGGGAGACAGATGGTAGCCTCCCGTAAGGCCATCCAACGTGTTCTTTAACGTACACAGGGTATGGATCTCCCGCACACGGGGCCACGGCTTAACGTCCAATCCGACGGACGACGCACTTCCAAGCCCATCGGTATCCCCTACTGACCGTGGGCAGGGCGGGGAATTTTGCGGAGATAAATCTCAACGCTGACCCAGGCGGGATTCGAATCTGGGAACTACAGAATATGAGCCTGGTGCACTACCGGCTGAGTGATCCCCGCTCACTGAATTTACACTGGAAGAAATGTGAATTTCGTTACCTGAGAGATCCATAATCCTGATTGACTTTGTCATTTGCTGCCATGTTTCTTTCTGCAGAGTCGTCAGCAAGTTGTACTGCAGATTCAGTGTCACCAGATAAGGAAGTTCCGAAAAGAAATTCGAAGGAATCGTTGTTATGTGGTTGAAGCTGAAACAGAAAAAAATATCTGATTATCACAAACTGAGCAGGGCGCTGCTGTACTAGAAAGAAAATATGTAAGACAGAAGTTACAGCAAGCAATAGAGATGATTTCGTGCTCCAATTTCATTCTTTTTGGGGAAAAAAATTTCTGACATATTGTGAAACATATACTAGAAAAAGAACTTTGCCCTTAAACCAATTTTTAGATTGTTTTCAGAAGAAAAAAAAAAGGGTAGCATTATCCCTTTGTCGTCTGTCTTTTAGAGATAAATAAAAAAAAATCTTTTTTTTTGGTTGTAAAGATAGTGATGAAATATTACAATTCGTCCTTTTCGAATCTTTCTATAGCGAGACTTGCGCGCTCAAACGGTGAAAAAGTTGCGAATTGGAAAATTTCGAACTAATTATTGCAAGCGATGTAATTCACGGAGTAATTACGTTAGAAGTTCAAAATTTTGTTTGCAAAATGTAAATGCCAACAAATTTGCATTGACGATAATAATTTTTACCCTTATCCCAGAGGGTATGGGAAAATCATTTTTTTTAAGCCAAAATTACTTGTTGTTAGAGATAAATTGAAAATTCTTTTTGGATTGGATAGGGTTGCTTTACCTCTGAGCGGCACTTTTTTGCATACCATGGGCTAAATGGCCAGGTCACATGGACCCCGAAGGCTCAGAGAAGGTTGGGGGAGGGGATCCACTGGAACAGCTGTTGGGTGACACATGGTAACCTCCCGTCAAGGCCATCCAGCGTGTTCTTTAACGTGCACAGGGTATGTTTTTCCCGCATACGGGGGCCACGGCTTAACGTCCTATCCGACGGACGGCGGCCTATTCCAAGCCCATCGGTGTCCCCTACCGACCGTGGGCAGGGCGGGGAATTTTGCGGAGTTAAATCTCAACGCTGACCCAGCTGGGACTCGAACCTGGGAACTACAGATTACGAGCCTAGCGCGCTACCGACTGAGCCACCCCCGCCCTGGATTGGATAGGTATTGATAAACCGTTATGATTGAAACTTGTGCAATCCCCCAAAAGCTTTAATTGCGAAGGTAGAAAATGTCTGACTGTGGACAATTTTGAAAATTTCCAAATTTTTAATGAATATTGCAAACGATTTATTTGGGTTAGAAATTTGATATTGAAATGGTGGAGTGCAATGATCAAGGGGGTCACATTGTCAACAACAATCCGTCCCTTCCCCCCAGGGTGGGTGGGGGAAAGACAACTTTTTGTTTTGAGAGACTGAAGAAAAATTCTTTTCCAGTTGAATAAGTACTAACAAATATGACGATTTACAGTTTTCAAATCCTCCAAATGACCTTAATTTACCATCGTTAGGAGGCGCTATATGCAGAAAATATAAAAATATATTACTAGCATTCTCAAAAGAAAAGTGGGGAGGGCGGGTTCTAGTATGATGGCCCCTAATAATACGCATTTGTTATGAACAGTTCATGAATGTTCAAAGCATAAACTATTTATTGTTGAGTGTTGTTAGTACTATTTCCAACTTTTTCTCGGCGACACATATATATAAAATTTCAAAAATTATGCAATCTTTTTTTTTGTTATTGTTCCCATTCATTGAAGTTTATCTCTTTATTATTCAAATTTGTCTCTATGAAACGTTTTTGGTAAGCAAAATAATAGTTATATGACGGAAAAGGTATACAATACTCTGCAACAGATCTACTATACAGGAAGTTTCATTGCTGAAAAATATATATATTAAATTGAAATAATAAAAATAATATAATTGATTAATAGTATAAGTTGTAAATATCATAGTAGAAGCGAGCAAAGCACGCCAAAAGTAGGCTTGATTGTGGTAGACGGTTTGTTTTGGAAGCATCAACATGGCCACCTCCCTCCTGTAGCGGCATCACGGCTTTGGACAGGGAAAGCGGATTAGGGCTTTGGGTTGTTTTACCTCTGAGCGGCACTTTTTTGCACACCGTGGGCTAAATGGCCAGGTCACATGGACCCCGAAGGCTCAGAGAAGGTTGGGGGAGGGGACCCACTGGAACAGCTGTTGGGAGATAGATGGTAGTCTCCCGTCAAGGCCATCCAGTGTTTTCTTTAACGTTGGGTTGTTTTACCTCTGAGCGGCACTTTTTTGCACACCATGGGCTAAATGGCCAGGTCACATGGACTCCGAAGGCTCAGAGAAGGTTGGGGGAGGGGACCCACTGGAACAGCTGTTGGGAGATAGATGGTAGTCTCCCGTCAAGGCCATCCAGTGTTTTCTTTAACGTTGGGTTGTTTTACCTCTGAGCGGCACTCGCTTGCTGAATTGAAGGCAAGAATAACACAGCATGTTGCAGCCATTCCCCGAGACATTTCAAGCAACTGTGGACCATGGACGTTTCCACTGCTTGGCCACCACGTCCCCCCGACCTAAAGCAATGAGATTTTGGTTATGGGGTTATTTGAAAAGCCGAGTTTACCAAGACAATGTTGAATCGCTTGCTGAACTGAAGGCAAGAATAACACAGCATGTTGCAGCCATTCCCCGAGACATTTCAAGCAACTGTGGATCATGGACGTTTCCACTGCTTGGCCACCACGTTCCCCCGACCTAAAGCAATGAGATTTTGGTTATGGGGTTATTTGAAAAGCCGAGTTTACCAAGACAATGTTGAATCGCTTCCTGAATTGAAGGCAAGAATAACACAGCATGTTGCAGCCATTCCCCGAGACATTTCAAGCAACTGTGGATCATGGATGTTTCCACTGCTTGGCCACCAGGTCCCCCCGACCTAAAGCCATGCGATTTAGGTTATGGGGTTATTTGAAAAGCCGAGGTTACCAAGGCAATGTAGAATCGCTTGCTGAATTGAAGGCAAGAATAACACAGCATATTGCAGCCATTCCCCGAGACATTTCAAGCAACTGTGGACCATGGACGTTTCCACCGCTTGGCCACCACGTTCCCCCGACCTAAACCCATGCGATTTTGGTTATGGGGTTATTTGAAAAGCCGAGTTTACCAAGACAATGTTGAATCGCTTGCTGAACTGAAAGCAAGAATAACACAGCATGTTGCAGCCATTCCCCGAGACATTTCAAGCAACTGTGGACCATGGACGTTTCCACTGCTTGGCCACCACGTTCCCCCGACCTAAACCCATGCGATTTTGGTTATGGGGTTATTTGAAAAGCCGAGTTTACCAAGACAATGTTGAATCGCTTGCTGAACTGAAAGCAAGAATAACACAGCATGTTGCAGCCATTCCCCGAGACATTTCAAGCAACTGTGGACCATGGACGTTTCCACTGCTTGGCCACCACGTTCCCCCGACCTAAACCCATGCGATTTTGGTTATGGGGTTATTTGAAAAGCCGAGTTTACCAAGACAATGTTGAATCGCTTGCTGAACTGAAGGCAAGAATAACACAGCATGTTGCAGCCATTCCCCGAGACATTTCAAGCAACTGTGGACCATGGACGTTTCCACTGCTTGGCCACCACGTTCCCCCGACCTAAACCCATGCGATTTTGGTTATGGGGTTATTTGAAAAGCCGAGTTTACCAAGACAATGTTGAATCGCTTGCTGAACTGAAGGCAAGAATAACACAGCATGTTGCAGCCATTCCCCGAGACATTTCAAGCAACTGTGGATCATGGACGTTTCCACTGCTTGGCCACCACGTTCCCCCGACCTAAAGCAATGAGATTTTGGTTATGGGGTTATTTGAAAAGCCGAGTTTACCAAGACAATGTTGAATCGCTTCCTGAATTGAAGGCAAGAATAACACAGCATGTTGCAGCCATTCCCCGAGACATTTCAAGCAACTGTGGATCATGGATGTTTCCACTGCTTGGCCACCAGGTCCCCCCGACCTAAAGCCATGCGATTTAGGTTATGGGGTTATTTGAAAAGCCGAGGTTACCAAGGCAATGTAGAATCGCTTGCTGAATTGAAGGCAAGAATAACACAGCATATTGCAGCCATTCCCCGAGACATTTCAAGCAACTGTGGACCATGGACGTTTCCACCGCTTGGCCACCACGTTCCCCCGACCTAAACCCATGCGATTTTGGTTATGGGGTTATTTGAAAAGCCGAGTTTACCAAGACAATGTTGAATCGCTTGCTGAACTGAAAGCAAGAATAACACAGCATGTTGCAGCCATTCCCCGAGACATTTCAAGCAACTGTGGACCATGGACGTTTCCACTGCTTGGCCACCACGTTCCCCCGACCTAAACCCATGCGATTTTGGTTATGGGGTTATTTGAAAAGCCGAGTTTACCAAGACAATGTTGAATCGCTTGCTGAACTGAAGGCAAGAATAACACAGCATGTTGCAGCCATTCCCCGAGACATTTCAAGCAACTGTGGACCATGGACGTTTCCACTGCTTGGCCACCACGTTCCCCCGACCTAAACCCATGCGATTTTGGTTATGGGGTTATTTGAAAAGCCGAGTTTACCAAGACAATGTTGAATCGCTTGCTGAACTGAAGGCAAGAATAACACAGCATGTTGCAGCCATTCCCCGAGACATTTCAAGCAACTGTGGACCATGGACGTTTCCACTGCTTGGCCACCACGTTCCCCCGACCTAAACCCATGCGATTTTGGTTATGGGGTTATTTGAAAAGCCGAGTTTACCAAGACAATGTTGAATCGCTTGCTGAATTGAAGGCAAGAATAACACAGCATGTTGCAGCCATTCCCCGAGACATTTCAAGCAACTGTGGACCATGGACGTTTCCACTGCTTGGCCACCACGTTCCCCCGACCTAAACCCATGCGATTTTGGTTATGGGGTTATTTGAAAAGCCGAGTTTACCAAGACAATGTTGAATCGCTTGCTGAACTGAAGGCAAGAATAACACAGCATGTTGCAGCCATTCCCCGAGACATTTCAAGCAACTGTGGACCATGGACGTTTCCACTGCTTGGCCACCACGTTCCCCCGACCTAAACCCATGCGATTTTGGTTATGGGGTTATTTGAAAAGCCGAGTTTACCAAGACAATGTTGAATCGCTTGCTGAATTGAAGGCAAGAACAACACAGCATGTTGCAGCCATTCCCCGAGACATTTCAAGCAACTGTGGATCATGGATGTTTCCACTGCTTGGCCACCAGGTCCCCCCGACCTAAAGCCATGCGATTTTGGTTATGGGGTTATTTGAAAAGCCGAGTTTACCAAGACAATGTTGAATCGCTTGCTGAATTGAAGGCAAGAATAACACAGCATGTTGCAGCCATTCCCCGAGACATTTCAAGCAACTGTGGACCATGGACGTTTCCACTGCTTGGCCACCACGTTCCCCCGACCTAAACCCATGCGATTTTGGTTATGGGGTTATTTGAAAAGCCGAGTTTACCAAGACAATGTTGAATCGCTTGCTGAACTGAAAGCAAGAATAACACAGCATGTTGCAGCCATTCCCCGAGACATTTCAAGCAACTGTGGACCATGGACGTTTCCACTGCTTGGCCACCACGTTCCCCCGACCTAAACCCATGCGATTTTGGTTACGGGGTTATTTGAAAAGCCGAGTTTACCAAGACAATGTTGAATCGCTTGCTGAACTGAAGGCAAGAATAACACAGCATGTTGCAGCCATTCCCCGAGACATTTCAAACAACTGTGGACCATGGACGTTTCCACTGCTTGGCCACCACGATCCCCCGACCAAAAGCCATGCGATTTTGGTTATGGGGTTATTTGAAAAGCCGAGTTTACCAAGACAATGTTGAATCGCTTCCTGAATTGAAGGCAAGAATAACACAGCATGTTGCAGCCATTCCCCGAGACATTTCAAGCAACTGTGGACAATGGACGTTTCCACTGCTTGGCCACCACGTTCCCCCGACCTAAACCCATGCGATTTTGGTTATGGGGTTATTTGGAAAGCCGAGTTTACCAAGACAATGTTGAATCGCTTGCTGAATTGAAGGCAAGAATAACACAGCATGTTGCAGCCATTCCCCGAGACATTTCAAACAACTGTGGACCATGGACGTTTCCACTGCTTGGCCACCACGTTCCCCCGACCTAAACCCATGCGATTTTGGTTATGGGGTTATTTGGAAAGCCGAGTTTACCAAGACAATGTTGAATCGCTTGCTGAACTGAAGGCAAGAATAACACAGCATGTTGCAGCCATTCCCCGAGACATTTCAAGCAACTGTGGACCATGGACGTTTCCACTGCTTGGCCACCACGTTCCCCCGACCTAAACCCATGCGATTTTGGTTACGGGGTTATTTGAAAAGCCGAGTTTACCAAGACAATGTTTAATCGCTTGCTGAATTGAAGGCAAGAACAACACAGCATGTTGCAGCCATTCCCCGAGACATTTCAAGCAACTGTGGACCATGGACGTTTCCACTGCTTGGCCACCACGTTCCCCCGACCTAAACCCATGCGATTTTGGTTAAGGGGTTATTTGAAAAGCCGAGTTTACCAAGACAATGTTGAATCGCTTGCTGAACTGAAGGCAAGAATAACACAGCATGTTGCAGCCATTCCCCGAGACATTTCAAGCAACTGTGGATCATGAACGTTTCCACTGCTTCACCACCACGTTCCCCCGACCTAAACTCATGCGATTTTGGTTATGGGGTTATTTGAAAAGCCGAGTTTACCAAGACAATGTTGAATCGCTTGCTGAATTGAAGGCAAGAATAACACAGCATGTTGCAGTCATTCCCCGAGACATTTCAAGCAACTGTGGACCATGGACGTTTCCACTTCTTGGCCACCACGTTCCCTCGACCTAAAGCCATGCGATTTTGGTTATGGGGTTATTTGAAAAGCCGAGTTTACCAAGACAATGTTGAATCGCTTGCTGAATTGAAGGCAAGAATAACACAGCATGTTGCAGCCATTCCCCGAGACATTTCAAGCAACTGTGGACCATGGACGTTTCCACTGCTTGGCCACCACGTTCCCCCGACCTAAACCCATGCGATTTTGGTTATGGGGTTATTTGAAAAGCCGAGTTTACCAAGACAATGTTGAATCGCTTGCTGAACTGAAAGCAAGAATAACACAGCATGTTGCAGCCATTCCCCGAGACATTTCAAGCAACTGTGGACCATGGACGTTTCCACTGCTTGGCCACCACGTTCCCCCGACCTAAACCCATGCGATTTTGGTTATGGGGTTATTTGAAAAGCCGAGTTTACCAAGACAATGTTGAATCGCTTGCTGAACTGAAAGCAAGAATAACACAGCATGTTGCAGCCATTCCCCGAGACATTTCAAGCAACTGTGGACCATGGACGTTTCCACTGCTTGGCCACCACGTTCCCCCGACCTAAACCCATGCGATTTTGGTTATGGGGTTATTTGAAAAGCCGAGTTTACCAAGACAATGTTGAATCGCTTGCTGAACTGAAAGCAAGAATAACACAGCATGTTGCAGCCATTCCCCGAGACATTTCAAGCAACTGTGGACCATGGACGTTTCCACTGCTTGGCCACCACGTTCCCCCGACCTAAACCCATGCGATTTTGGTTATGGGGTTATTTGAAAAGCCGAGTTTACCAAGACAATGTTGAATCGCTTGCTGAACTGAAGGCAAGAATAACACAGCATGTTGCAGCCATTCCCCGAGACATTTCAAGCAACTGTGGACCATGGACGTTTCCACTGCTTGGCCACCACGTTCCCCCGACCTAAACCCATGCGATTTTGGTTATGGGGTTATTTGAAAAGTCGAGTTTACCAAGACAATGTTGAATCGCTTGCTGAATTGAAGGCAAGAACAACACAGCATGTTGCAGCCATTCCCCGAGACATTTCAAGCAACTGTGGACCATGGACGTTTCCACTGCTTGGCCACCACGTTCCCCCGACCTAAACCCATGCGATTTTGGTTAAGGGGTTATTTGAAAAGCCGAGTTTACCAAGACAATGTTGAATCGCTTGCTGAACTGAAGGCAAGAATAACACAGCATGTTGCAGCCATTCCCCGAGACATTTCAAGCAACTGTGGACCATGGACGTTTCCACTGCTTGGCCACCACGTTCCCCCGACCTAAACACATGTGATTTTGGTTATGGGGTTATTTGAAAAGCCGAGTTTACCAAGTCAACGTTGAATCGCTTGCTGAACTGAAGGCAAGAATAACACAGCATGTTGCAGCCATTCCCCGAGACATTTCAAGCAACTGTGGACCATGGACGTTTCCACTGCTTGGCCACCACGTTCCCCCGACCTAAAGCCATGCGATTTTGGTTATGGGGTTATTTGAAAAGCCGAGTTTACCAAGACAATGTTGAATCGTTTACTGAACTGAAGGCAAGAATAACACAGCATGTTGCAGCCATTCCCCGAGACATTTCAAGCAACTGTGGACCATGGACGTTTCCACTGCTTGGCCACCACGTTCCCCCGACCTAAAGCCATGCGATTTTGGTTATGGGGTTATTTGAAAAGCCGAGTTTACCAAGACAATGTTGAATCGCTTGCTCAATTGAAGGCAAGAATAACACAGCATGTTGCAGCCATTCCCCGAGACATTTCAAGCAACTCTGTACCATGGACGTTTCCACTGCTTGGCCACCACGTTCCCCCGACCTACACCCATGCGATTTTGGTTATGGGGTTATTTGAAAAGCCGAGTTTACCAAGACAATGTTGAATCGCTTGCTGAACTGAAGGCAAGAATAACACAGCATGTTGCAGCCATTCCCCGAGACATTTCAAGCAACTGTGGATCATGAACGTTTCCACTGCTTCACCACCACGTTCCCCCGACCTAAACTCATGCGATTTTGGTTATGGGGTTATTTGAAAAGCCGAGTTTACCAAGACAATGTTGAATCGCTTGCTGAATTGAAGGCAAGAATAACACAGCATGTTGCAGTCATTCCCCGAGACATTTCAAGCAACTGTGGACCATGGACGTTTCCACTTCTTGGCCACCACGTTCCCTCGACCTAAAGCCATGCGATTTTGGTTATGGGGTTATTTGAAAAGCCGAGTTTACCAAGACAATGTTGAATCGCTTGCTGAATTGAAGGCAAGAATAACACAGCATGTTGCAGCCATTCCCCGAGACATTTCAAGCAACTGTGGACCATGGACGTTTCCACTGCTTGGCCACCACGTTCCCCCGACCTAAACCCATGCGATTTTGGTTATGGGGTTATTTGAAAAGCCGAGTTTACCAAGACAATGTTGAATCGCTTGCTGAACTGAAAGCAAGAATAACACAGCATGTTGCAGCCATTCCCCGAGACATTTCAAGCAACTGTGGACCATGGACGTTTCCACTGCTTGGCCACCACGTTCCCCCGACCTAAACCCATGCGATTTTGGTTATGGGGTTATTTGAAAAGCCGAGTTTACCAAGACAATGTTGAATCGCTTGCTGAACTGAAAGCAAGAATAACACAGCATGTTGCAGCCATTCCCCGAGACATTTCAAGCAACTGTGGACCATGGACGTTTCCACTGCTTGGCCACCACGTTCCCCCGACCTAAACCCATGCGATTTTGGTTATGGGGTTATTTGAAAAGCCGAGTTTACCAAGACAATGTTGAATCGCTTGCTGAACTGAAAGCAAGAATAACACAGCATGTTGCAGCCATTCCCCGAGACATTTCAAGCAACTGTGGACCATGGACGTTTCCACTGCTTGGCCACCACGTTCCCCCGACCTAAACCCATGCGATTTTGGTTATGGGGTTATTTGAAAAGCCGAGTTTACCAAGACAATGTTGAATCGCTTGCTGAACTGAAGGCAAGAATAACACAGCATGTTGCAGCCATTCCCCGAGACATTTCAAGCAAATGTGGACCATGGACGTTTCCACTGCTTGGCCACCACGTTCCCCCGACCTAAACCCATGCGATTTTGGTTATGGGGTTATATGAAAAGCCGAGTTTACCAAGACAATGTTGAATCGCTTGCTGAACTGAAAGCAAGAATAACACAGCATGTTGCAGCCATTCCCCGAGACATTTCAAGCAACTGTGGATCATGAACGTTTCCACTGCTTCACCACCACGTTCCCCCGACCTAAACTCATGCGATTTTGGTTATGGGGTTATTTGAAAAGCCGAGTTTACCAAGACAATGTTGAATCGCTTGCTGAATTGAAGGCAAGAATAACACAGCATGTTGCAGTCATTCCCCGAGACATTTCAAGCAACTGTGGACCATGGACGTTTCCACTTCTTGGCCACCACGTTCCCTCGACCTAAAGCCATGCGATTTTGGTTATGGGGTTATTTGAAAAGCCGAGTTTACCAAGACAATGTTGAATCGCTTGCTGAATTGAAGGCAAGAATAACACAGCATGTTGCAGCCATTCCCCGAGACATTTCAAGCAACTGTGGACCATGGACGTTTCCACTGCTTGGCCACCACGTTCCCCCGACCTAAACCCATGCGATTTTGGTTATGGGGTTATTTGAAAAGCCGAGTTTACCAAGACAATGTTGAATCGCTTGCTGAACTGAAGGCAAGAATAACACAGCATGTTGCAGCCATTCCCCGAGACATTTCAAACAACTGTGGACCATGGACGTTTCCACTGCTTGGCCACCACGATCCCCCGACCAAAAGCCATGCGATTTTGGTTATGGGGTTATTTGAAAAGCCGAGTTTACCAAGACAATGTTGAATCGCTTCCTGAATTGAAGGCAAGAATAACACAGCATGTTGCAGCCATTCCCCGAGACATTTCAAGCAACTGTGGACAATGGACGTTTCCACTGCTTGGCCACCACGTTCCCCCGACCTAAACCCATGCGATTTTGGTTATGGGGTTATTTGGAAAGCCGAGTTTACCAAGACAATGTTGAATCGCTTGCTGAACTGAAGGCAAGAATAACACAGCATGTTGCAGCCATTTCCCGAGACATTTCAAGCAACTGTGGACCATGGACGTTTCCACCGCTTGGCCACCACGTTCCCCCGACCTAAACCCATGCGATTTTGGTTATGGGGTTATTTGAAAAGCCGAGTTTACCAAGACAATGTTGAATCGCTTGCTGAATTGAAGGCAAGAATAACACAGCATGTTGCAGCCATTCCCCGAGACATTTCAAGCAACTGTGGACCATGGACGTTTCCACTGCTTGGCCACCACGATCCCCCGACCTAAAGCCATGCGATTTTGGTTATGGGGTTATTTGAAAAGCCGAGTTTACCAAGACAATGTTGAATCGCTTGCTGAACTGAAGGCAAGAATAACACAGCATGTTGCAGCCATTCCCCGAGACATTTCAAGCAACTGTGGACCATGGACGTTTCCACTGCTTGGCCACCACGTTCCCCCGACCTAAACACATGTGATTTTGGTTATGGGGTTATTTGAAAAGCCGAGTTTACCAAGACAACGTTGAATCGCTTGCTGAACTGAAGGCAAGAATAACACAGCATGTTGCAGCCATTCCCCGAGACATTTCAAGCAACTGTGGACCATGGACGTTTCCACTGCTTGGCCACCACGTTCCCCCGACCTAAAGCCATGCGATTTTGGTTATGGGGTTATTTGAAAAGCCGAGTTTACCAAGACAATGTTGAATCGTTTACTGAACTGAAGGCAAGAATAACACAGCATGTTGCAGCCATTCCCCGAGACATTTCAAGCAACTGTGGACCATGGACGTTTCCACTGCTTGGCCACCACGTTCCCCCGACCTAAAGCCATGCGATTTTGGTTATGGGGTTATTTGAAAAGCCGAGTTTACCAAGACAATGTTGAATCGCTTGCTGAATTGAAGGCAAGAATAACACAGCATGTTGCAGTCATTCCCCGAGACATTTCAAGCAACTGTGGATCATGAACGTTTCCACTGCTTGGCCACCACGTTCCCCCGACCTAAACCCATGCGATTTTGGTTAAGGGGTTATTTGAAAAGCCGAGTTTACCAAGACAATGTTGAATCGCTTGCTGAATTGAAGGCAAGAATAACACAGCATGTTGCAGCCATTCCCCGAGACATTTCAAGCAACTGTGGATCATGAACGTTTCCACTGCTTCACCACCACGTTCCCCCGACCTAAACTCATGCGATTTTGGTTATGGGGTTATTTGAAAAGCCGAGTTTACCAAGACAATGTTGAATCGCTTGCTGAATTGAAGGCAAGAATAACACAGCATGTTGCAGTCATTCCCCGAGACATTTCAAGCAACTGTGGACCATGGACGTTTCCACTTCTTGGCCACCACGTTCCCTCGACCTAAAGCCATGCGATTTTGGTTATGGGGTTATTTGAAAAGCCGAGTTTACCAAGACAATGTTGAATCGCTTGCTGAATTGAAGGCAAGAATAACACAGCATGTTGCAGCCATTCCCCGAGACATTTCAAGCAACTGTGGACCATGGACGTTTCCACTGCTTGGCCAACACGTTCCCCCGACCTAAACCCATGCGATTTTGGTTATGGGGTTATTTGAAAAGCCGAGTTTACCAAGACATTGTTGAATCGTTTACTGAACTGAAGGCAAGAATAACACAGCATGTTGCAGCCATTCCCCGAGACATTTCAAGCAACTGTGGACCATGGACGTTTCCACTGCTTGGCCACCACGTTCCCCCGACCTAAAGCCATGAGATTTTGGTTATGGGGTTATTTGAAAAGCCGAGTTTACCAAGACAATGTTGAATCGCTTGCTGAACTGAAGGCAAGAATAACACAGCATGTTGCAGCCATTCCCCGAGACATTTCAAGCAACTGTGGACCATGGACGTTTCCACTGCTTGGCCACCACGTTCCCCCGACCTAAACCAATGCGATTTTGGTTATGGGGTTATTTGAAAAGCCGAGTTTACCAAGACAATGTTGAATCGCTTGCTGATTTGAAGGCAAGAATAACACAGCATGTTGCAGCCATTCCCCGAGACATTTCAAGCAACTGTGGACCATGGACGTTTCCACTGCTTGGCCACCACGTTCCCCCGACCTAAAGCCATGCGATTTTGGTTATGGGATTATTTGAAAAGCCGAGTTTACCAAGACAATGTTGAATCGCTTGCTGAACTGAAGTCAAGAATAACACAGCATGTTGCAGCCATTCCCCGAGACATTTCAAGCAACTGTGGACCATGGACGTTTCCACTGCTTGGCCACCACGTTCCCCCGACCTAAAGCCATGAGATTTTGGTTATGGGGTTATTTGAAAAGCCGAGTTTACCAAGACAATGTTGAATCGCTTGCTGAATTGAAGGCAAGAATAACACAGCATGTTGCAGTCATTCCCCGAGACATTTCAAGCAACTGTGGACCATGGACGTTTCCACTGCTTGGCCACCACGTTCCTCCGACCTAAACCAATGCGATTTTGGTTATGGGGTTATTTGAAAAGCCGAGTTTACCAAGACAATGTTGAATCGCTTGCTGATTTGAAGGCAAGGATAACACAGCATGTTGCAGCCATTCCCCGAGACATTTCAAGCAAATGTGGACCATGGACGTTTCCACTGCTTGGCCACCACGTTCCCCCGACCTAAACCCATGCGATTTTGGTTATGGGGTTATTTGAAAAGCCGAGTTTACCAAGACAATGTTGAATCGCTTGCTGAATTGAAGGCAAGAATAACACAGCATGTTGCAGTCATTCCCCGAGACATTTCAAGCAACTGTGGATCATGAACGTTTCCACTGCTTGGCCACCACGTTCCCCCGACCTAAACCCATGCGATTTTGGTTAAGGGGTTATTTGAAAAGCCGAGTTTACCAAGACAATGTTGAATCGCTTGCTGAATTGAAGGCAAGAATAACACAGCATGTTGCAGCCATTCCCCGAGACATTTCAAGCAACTGTGGATCATGAACGTTTCCACTGCTTCACCACCACGTTCCCCCGACCTAAACTCATGCGATTTTGGTTATGGGGTTATTTGAAAAGCCGAGTTTACCAAGACAATGTTGAATCGCTTGCTGAATTGAAGGCAAAAATAACACAGCATGTTGCAGTCATTCCCCGAGACATTTCAAGCAACTGTGGACCATGGACGTTTCCACTTCTTGGCCACCACGTTCCCTCGACCTAAAGCCATGCGATTTTGGTTATGGGGTTATTTGAAAAGCCGAGTTTACCAAGACAATGTTGAATCGCTTGCTGAATTGAAGGCAAGAATAACACAGCATGTTGCAGCCATTCCCCGAGACATTTCAAGCAACTGTGGACCATGGACGTTTCCACTGCTTGGCCAACACGTTCCCCCGACCTAAACCCATGCGATTTTGGTTATGGGGTTATTTGAAAAGCCGAGTTTACCAAGACATTGTTGAATCGTTTACTGAACTGAAGGCAAGAATAACACAGCATGTTGCAGCCATTCCCCGAGACATTTCAAGCAACTGTGGACCATGGACGTTTCCACTGCTTGGCCACCACGTTCCCCCGACCTAAAGCCATGAGATTTTGGTTATGGGGTTATTTGAAAAGCCGAGTTTACCAAGACAATGTTGAATCGCTTGCTGAACTGAAGGCAAGAATAACACAGCATGTTGCAGCCATTCCCCGAGACATTTCAAGCAACTGTGGACCATGGACGTTTCCACTGCTTGGCCACCACGTTCCCCCGACCTAAACCAATGCGATTTTGGTTATGGGGTTATTTGAAAAGCCGAGTTTACCAAGACAATGTTGAATCGCTTGCTGATTTGAAGGCAAGAATAACACAGCATGTTGCAGCCATTCCCCGAGACATTTCAAGCAACTGTGGACCATGGACGTTTCCACTGCTTGGCCACCACGTTCCCCCGACCTAAAGCCATGCGATTTTGGTTATGGGATTATTTGAAAAGCCGAGTTTACCAAGACAATGTTGAATCGCTTGCTGAACTGAAGTCAAGAATAACACAGCATGTTGCAGCCATTCCCCGAGACATTTCAAGCAACTGTGGACCATGGACGTTTCCACTGCTTGGCCACCACGTTCCCCCGACCTAAAGCCATGAGATTTTGGTTATGGGGTTATTTGAAAAGCCGAGTTTACCAAGACAATGTTGAATCGCTTGCTGAATTGAAGGCAAGAATAACACAGCATGTTGCAGTCATTCCCCGAGACATTTCAAGCAACTGTGGACCATGGACGTTTCCACTGCTTGGCCACCACGTTCCTCCGACCTAAACCAATGCGATTTTGGTTATGGGGTTATTTGAAAAGCCGAGTTTACCAAGACAATGTTGAATCGCTTGCTGATTTGAAGGCAAGGATAACACAGCATGTTGCAGCCATTCCCCGAGACATTTCAAGCAACTGTGGACCATGGACGTTTCCACTGCTTGGCCACCACGTTCCCCCGACCTAAACCCATGCGATTTTGGTTATGGGGTTATTTGAAAAGCCGAGTTTACCAAGACAATGTTGAATCGCTTGCTGAACTGAAGGCAAGAATAACACAGCATGTTGCAGCCATTCCCCGAGACATTTCAAGCAACTATGGACCATGGACGTTTACACTGCTTGGCCACCACGATCCCCAGACCTAAAGCCATGCGATTTTGGTCATGGGGTTATTTGAAAAGCCGAGTTTACCAAGACAATGTTGAATCGCTTGCTGAATTGAAGGCAAGAATAACACAGCATGTTGCAGCCATTCCCCGAGACATTTCAAGCAACTGTGGACAATGGACCTTTCCACTGCTTGGCCACCACGTTCCCCCGACTTAAACCCATGCGATTTTGGTTATGGGGTTATTTGAAAAGCCGAGTTTACCAAGACAATGTTGAATCGCTTGCTGAACTGAAGGCAAGAATAACACAGCATGTTGCAGCCATTCCCCGAGACATTTCAAGCAACTGTGGACCATGGACGTTTCCACTGCTTGGCCACCACGTTCCCCCGACCTAAACCCATGCGATTTTGGTTATGGGGTTATATGAAAAGCCGAGTTTACCAAGACAATGTTGAATCGTTTACTGAATTGAAGGAAAGAATAACACAGCATGTTGCAGCCATTCCCCGAGACATTTCAAGCAACTGTGGACCATGGACGTTTCCACTACTTGGCCACCACGTTCCCCCGACCTAAACTCATGCGATTTTGGTTACGGGGTTATTTGAAAAGCCGAGTTTACCAAGACAATGTTGAATCGCTTGCTGAATTAAAGGCAAGAATAACACAGCATGTTGCAGCCATTCCCCGAGACATTTCTAGCAACTGTGGACAATGGACGTTTCCACTGCTTGGCCACCACGTTCCCCCGACCTAAAGCCATGCGATTTTGGTTATGGGGTTATTTGAAAAGCCGAGTTTACCAAGACAATGTTGAATCGCTTGCTGAATTGAAGGCAAGAATAACACAGCATGTTGCAGCCATTCCCCGAGACATTTCAAGCAACTGTGGACAATGGACGTTTCCACTGCTTGGCCACCACGTTCCCCCGACCTAAACCCATGCGATTTCGGTTATGGGGTTATTTGAAAAGCCGAGTTTACCAATACAATGTTGAATCGCTTCCTGAATTGAAGGCAAGAATAACACAGCATGTTGCAGCCATTCCCCGAGACATTTCTAGCAACTGTGGACCATGGACGTTTCCACTGCTTGGCCACCACGTTCCCCCGACCTAAACCCATGCGATTTCGGTTATGGGGTTATTTGAAAAGCCGAGTTTACCAATACAATGTTGAATCGCTTCCTGAATTGAAGGCAAGAATAACACAGCATGTTGCAGCCATTCCCCGAGACATTTCTAGCAACTGTGGACCATGGACGTTTCCACTGCTTGGCCACCACGTTCCCCCGACCTAAACCCATGCGATTTTGGTTATGGGGTTATTTGAAAAGCCGAGTTTACCAAGACAATGTTGAATCGTTTACTGAATTGAAGGAAAGAATAACACAGCATGTTGCAGCCATTCCCCGAGACATTTCAAGCAACTGTGGACCATGGACGTTTCCACTGCTTGGCCACCACGTTCCCCCGACCTAAACTCATGCGATTTTGGTTACGGGGTTATTTGAAAAGCCGAGTTTACCAAGACAATGTTGAATCGCTTGCTGAATTGAAGGCAAGAATAACACAGCATGTTGCAGCCATTCCCCGAGACATTTCTAGCAACTGTGGACAATGGACGTTTCCACTGCTTGGCCACCACGTTCCCCCGACCTAAAGCCATGCGATTTTGGTTATGGGGTTATTTGAAAAGCCGAGTTTACCAAGACAATGTTGAATCGCTTGCTGAATTGAAGGCAAGAATAACACAGCATGTTGCAGCCATTCCCCGAGACATTTCAAGCAACTGTGGACAATGGACCTTTCCACTGCTTGGCCACCACGTACCCCCGACCTAAAGCCATGCGATTTTGGTTATGGGGTTATTTGAAAAGCCGAGTTTACCAAGACAATGTTGAATCGCTTCCTGAATTGAAGGCAAGAATAACACAGCATGTTGCAGCCATTCCCCGAGACATTTCAAGCAACTGTGGACCATGGACGTTTCCACTGCTTGGCCACCACGTTCCCCCGACCTAAACCCATGCGATTTTGGTTATGGGGTTATTTGAAAAGCCGAGTTTACCAAGACAATGTTGAATCGCTTGCTGAATTGAAGACAAGAATAACACAGCATGTTGCAGCCATTCCCCGAGACATTTCTAGCAACTGTGGACCATGGACGTTTCCACTGCTTGGCCACCACGTTTCCCCGACCTAAACCCATGCGATTTCGGTTATGGGGTTATTTGAAAAGCCGAGTTTACCAAGACAATGTTGAATCGCTTCCTGAATTGAAGGCAAGAATAACACAGCATGTTGCAGCCATTCCCCGAGACATTTCAAGCAACTGTGGACCATGGACGTTTCCACTGCTTGGCCACCACGTTCCCCCGACCTAAACCCATGCGATTTTGGTTATGGGGTTATTTGAAAAGCCGAGTTTACCAAGACAATGTTGAATCGCTTGCTGAATTGAAGACAAGAATAACACAGCATGTTGCAGCCATTCCCCGAGACATTTCAAGCAACTGTGGACCATGGACGTTTCCACTGCTTGGCCACCACGTTCCCCCGACCTAAAGCCATGCGATTTTGGTTATGGGGTTATTTGAAAAGCCGAGTTTACCAAGACAATGTTGAATCGCTTGCTGAATTGAAGGCAAGAATAACACAGCATGTTGCAGCCATTTCCCGAGACATTTCAAGCAACTGTGGACAATGGACGTTTCCACTGCTTGGCCACCACGTTCCACCGACCTAAAGCCATGCGATTTTGGTTATGGGGTTATTTGAAAAGCCGAGTTTACCAAGACAATGTTGAATCGCTTGCTGAATTGAAGGCAAGAATAACACAGCATGTTGCAGTCATTCCCCGAGACATTTCAAGCAACTGTGGATCATGAACGTTTCCACTGCTTGGCCACCACGTTCCCCCGACCTAAACCCATGCGATTTTGGTTAAGGGGTTATTTGAAAAGCCGAGTTTACCAAGACAATGTTGAATCGCTTGCTGAATTGAAGGCAAGAATAACACAGCATGTTGCAGCCATTCCCCGAGACATTTCAAGCAACTGTGGATCATGAACGTTTCCACTGCTTCACCACCACGTTCCCCCGACCTAAACTCATGCGATTTTGGTTATGGGGTTATTTGAAAAGCCGAGTTTACCAAGACAATGTTGAATCGCTTGCTGAATTGAAGGCAAGAATAACACAGCATGTTGCAGTCATTCCCCGAGACATTTCAAGCAACTGTGGACCATGGACGTTTCCACTTCTTGGCCACCACGTTCCCTCGACCTAAAGCCATGCGATTTTGGTTATGGGGTTATTTGAAAAGCCGAGTTTACCAAGACAATGTTGAATCGCTTGCTGAATTGAAGGCAAGAATAACACAGCATGTTGCAGCCATTCCCCGAGACATTTCAAGCAACTGTGGACCATGGACGTTTCCACTGCTTGGCCAACACGTTCCCCCGACCTAAACCCATGCGATTTTGGTTATGGGGTTATTTGAAAAGCCGAGTTTACCAAGACATTGTTGAATCGTTTACTGAACTGAAGGCAAGAATAACACAGCATGTTGCAGCCATTCCCCGAGACATTTCAAGCAACTGTGGACCATGGACGTTTCCACTGCTTGGCCACCACGTTCCCCCGACCTAAAGCCATGAGATTTTGGTTATGGGGTTATTTGAAAAGCCGAGTTTACCAAGACAATGTTGAATCGCTTGCTGAACTGAAGGCAAGAATAACACAGCATGTTGCAGCCATTCCCCGAGACATTTCAAGCAACTGTGGACCATGGACGTTTCCACTGCTTGGCCACCACGTTCCCCCGACCTAAACCAATGCGATTTTGGTTATGGGGTTATTTGAAAAGCCGAGTTTACCAAGACAATGTTGAATCGCTTGCTGATTTGAAGGCAAGAATAACACAGCATGTTGCAGCCATTCCCCGAGACATTTCAAGCAACTGTGGACCATGGACGTTTCCACTGCTTGGCCACCACGTTCCCCCGACCTAAAGCCATGCGATTTTGGTTATGGGATTATTTGAAAAGCCGAGTTTACCAAGACAATGTTGAATCGCTTGCTGAACTGAAGTCAAGAATAACACAGCATGTTGCAGCCATTCCCCGAGACATTTCAAGCAACTGTGGACCATGGACGTTTCCACTGCTTGGCCACCACGTTCCCCCGACCTAAAGCCATGAGATTTTGGTTATGGGGTTATTTGAAAAGCCGAGTTTACCAAGACAATGTTGAATCGCTTGCTGAATTGAAGGCAAGAATAACACAGCATGTTGCAGTCATTCCCCGAGACATTTCAAGCAACTGTGGACCATGGACGTTTCCACTGCTTGGCCACCACGTTCCTCCGACCTAAACCAATGCGATTTTGGTTATGGGGTTATTTGAAAAGCCGAGTTTACCAAGACAATGTTGAATCGCTTGCTGATTTGAAGGCAAGGATAACACAGCATGTTGCAGCCATTCCCCGAGACATTTCAAGCAACTGTGGACCATGGACGTTTCCACTGCTTGGCCACCACGTTCCCCCGACCTAAACCCATGCGATTTTGGTTATGGGGTTATTTGAAAAGCCGAGTTTACCAAGACAATGTTGAATCGCTTGCTGAACTGAAGGCAAGAATAACACAGCATGTTGCAGCCATTCCCCGAGACATTTCAAGCAACTATGGACCATGGACGTTTACACTGCTTGGCCACCACGATCCCCAGACCTAAAGCCATGCGATTTTGGTCATGGGGTTATTTGAAAAGCCGAGTTTACCAAGACAATGTTGAATCGCTTGCTGAATTGAAGGCAAGAATAACACAGCATGTTGCAGCCATTCCCCGAGACATTTCAAGCAACTGTGGACAATGGACCTTTCCACTGCTTGGCCACCACGTTCCCCCGACCTAAACCCATGCGATTTTGGTTATGGGGTTATTTGAAAAGCCGAGTTTACCAAGACAATGTTGAATCGCTTGCTGAACTGAAGGCAAGAATAACACAGCATGTTGCAGCCATTCCCCGAGACATTTCAAGCAACTGTGGACCATGGACGTTTCCACTGCTTGGCCACCACGTTCCCCCGACCTAAACCCATGCGATTTTGGTTATGGGGTTATATGAAAAGCCGAGTTTACCAAGACAATGTTGAATCGTTTACTGAATTGAAGGAAAGAATAATACAGCATGTTGCAGCCATTCCCCGAGACATTTCAAGCAACTGTGGACCATGGACGTTTCCACTACTTGGCTACCACGTTCCCCCGACCTAAACTCATGCGATTTTGGTTACGGGGTTATTTGAAAAGCCGAGTTTACCAAGACAATGTTGAATCGCTTGCTGAATTAAAGGCAAGAATAACACAGCATGTTGCAGCCATTCCCCGAGACATTTCTAGCAACTGTGGACAATGGACGTTTCCACTGCTTGGCCACCACGTTCCCCCGACCTAAAGCCATGCGATTTTGGTTATGGGGTTATTTGAAAAGCCGAGTTTACCAAGACAATGTTGAATCGCTTGCTGAATTGAAGGCAAGAATAACACAGCATGTTGCAGCCATTCCCCGAGACATTTCAAGCAACTGTGGACAATGGACGTTTCCACTGCTTGGCCACCACGTTCCCCCGACCTAAACCCATGCGATTTCGGTTATGGGGTTATTTGAAAAGCCGAGTTTACCAATACAATGTTGAATCGCTTCCTGAATTGAAGGCAAGAATAACACAGCATGTTGCAGCCATTCCCCGAGACATTTCTAGCAACTGTGGACCATGGACGTTTCCACTGCTTGGCCACCACGTTCCCCCGACCTAAACCCATGCGATTTTGGTTATGGGGTTATTTGAAAAGCCGAGTTTACCAAGACAATGTTGAATCGTTTACTGAATTGAAGGAAAGAATAACACAGCATGTTGCAGCCATTCCCCGAGACATTTCAAGCAACTGTGGACCATGGACGTTTCCACTACTTGGCCACCACGTTCCCCCGACCTAAACTCATGCGATTTTGGTTACGGGGTTATTTGAAAAGCCGAGTTTACCAAGACAATGTTGAATCGCTTGCTGAACTGAAGGCAAGAATAACACAGCATGTTGCAGCCATTCCTCGAGACATTTCTAGCAACTGTGGACAATGGACGTTTCCACTGCTTGGCCACCACGTTCCCCCGACCTAAAGCCATGCGATTTTGGTTATGGGGTTATTTGAAAAGCCGAGTTTACCAAGACAATGTTGAATCGCTTGCTGAATTGAAGGCAAGAATAACACAGCATGTTGCAGCCATTCCCCGAGACATTTCAAGCAACTGTGGACAATGGACCTTTCCACTGCTTGGCCACCACGTACCCCCGACCTAAAGCCATGCGATTTTGGTTATGGGGTTATTTGAAAAGCCGAGTTTACCAAGACAATGTTGAATCGCTTCCTGAATTGAAGGCAAGAATAACACAGCATGTTGCAGCCATTCCCCGAGACATTTCAAGCAACTGTGGACCATGGACGTTTCCACTGCTTGGCCACCACGTTCCCCCGACCTAAACCCATGCGATTTTGGTTATGGGGTTATTTGAAAAGCCGAGTTTACCAAGACAATGTTGAATCGCTTGCTGAATTGAAGACAAGAATAACACAGCATGTTGCAGCCATTCCCCGAGACATTTCTAGCAACTGTGGACCATGGACGTTTCCACTGCTTGGCCACCACGTTCCCCCGACCTAAACCCATGCGATTTCGGTTATGGGGTTATTTGAAAAGCCGAGTTTACCAAGACAATGTTGAATCGCTTCCTGAATTGAAGGCAAGAATAACACAGCATGTTGCAGCCATTCCCCGAGACATTTCAAGCAACTGTGGACCATGGACGTTTCCACTGCTTGGCCACCACGTTCCCCCGACCTAAACCCATGCGATTTTGGTTATGGGGTTATTTGAAAAGCCGAGTTTACCAAGACAATGTTGAATCGCTTGCTGAATTGAAGACAAGAATAACACAGCATGTTGCAGCCATTCCCCGAGACATTTCTAGCAACTGTGGACCATGGACGTTTCCACTGCTTGGCCACCACGTTCCCCCGACCTAAACCCATGCGATTTCGGTTATGGGGTTATTTGAAAAGCCGAGTTTACCAATACAATGTTGAATCGCTTGCTGAACTGAAGGCAAGAATAACACAGCATGTTGCAGCCATTCCCCGAGACATTTCAAGCAACTGCGGACCATGGACGTTTCCACTGCTTGGCCACCACGTTCCCCCGACCTAAACCCATGCGATTTCGGTTATGGGGTTATTTGAAAAGCCGAGTTTACCAATACAATGTTGAATCGCTTGCTGAACTGAAGGCAAGAATAACACAGCATGTTGCAGCCATTCCCCGAGACATTTCAAGCAACTGTGGACCATGGACGTTTCCACTGCTTGGCCACCACGTTCCCCCGACCTAAAGCCATGAGATTTTGGTTATGGGGTTATTTGAAAAGCCGAGTTTACCAAGACAATGTTGAATCGCTTGCTGAACTGAAGGCAAGAATACCACACCATGTTGCAGCCATTCCCCGAGACATTTCAAGCAACTGTGGACCATGGACGTTTCCACTGCTTGGCCACCACGATCCCCCGATCTAAAGCCATGCGATTTTGGTTATGGGGTTATTTGAAAAGCCGAGTTTACCAAGAAAATGTTGAATCGCTTGCTGAATTAAAGGCAAGAATAACAAAGCATGTTGCAGCCATTCCCCGAGACATTTCAAGCAACTGTGGACCATGGATGTTTCCACTGCTTGGCCACCACGTTCCCCCGACCTAAAGCCATGCGATTTTGGTTATGGGGTTATTTGAAAAGCCGAGTTTACCAAGACAATGTTGAATCGCTTGCTGAACTGAAGGCAAGAATAACACAGCATGTTGCAGCCATTCCCCGAGACATTTCAAGCAACTGTGGACCATGGACGTTTCCACTGCTTGGCCACCACGTTCCCCCGACCTAAAGCCATGCGATTTTGGTTATGGGGTTATTTGAAAAGCCGAGTTTACCAAGACAATGTTGAATCGCTTGCTGAACTGAAGGCAAGAATAACACAGCATGTTGCAGCCATTCCCCGAGACATTTCAAGCAACTGCGGACCATGGACGTTTCCACTGCTTGGCCACCACGTTCCCCCGACCTAAACTCATGCGATTTTGGTTACGGGGTTATTTGAAAAGCCGAGTTTACCAAGACAATGTTTAATCGCTTGCTGAATTGAAGGCAAGAATAACACAGCATGTTGCAGCCATTCCCCGAGACATTTCAAGCAACTGTGGACCATGGACGTTTCCACTGCTTGGCCACCACGTTCCCCCGACCTAAACTCATGCGATTTTGGTTACGGGGTTATTTGAAAAGCCGAGTTTACCAAGACAATGTTTAATCGCTTGCTGAATTGAAGGCAAGAATAACACAGCATGTTGCAGCCATTCCCCGAGACATTTCAAGCAACTGTGGACCATGGACGTTTCCACTGCTTGGCCACCACGTTCCCCCGACCTAAAGCAATGAGATTTTGGTTATGGGGTTATTTGAAAAGCCGAGTTTACCAAGACAATGTTGAATCGCTTGCTGAATTGAAGGCAAGAATAACACAGCATGTTGCAGCCATTCCCCGAGACATTTCAAGCAACTGTGGACCATGGACGTTTCCACTGCTTGGCCACCACGTTCCCCCGACCTAAACCCATGCGATTTTGGTTATGGTGTTATTTGAAAAGCCGAGTTTACCAAGACAATGTTGAATCGCTTGCTGAACTGAAGGCAAGAATAACACAGCATGTTGCAGCCATTCCCCGAGACATTTCAAGCAACTGTGGACCATGGACGTTTCCACTGCTTGGCCACCACGTTCCCCCGACCTAAAGCCATGAGATTTTGGTTATGGGGTTATTTGAAAAGCCGAGTTTACCAAGACAATGTTGAATCGCTTGCTGAATTGAAGGCAAGAATAACACAGCATGTTGCAGCCATTCCCCGAGACATTTCAAGCAACTGTGGACCATGGACGTTTCCACTGCTTGGCCACCACGTTCCCCCGACCTAAAGCCATGAGATTTTGGTTATGGGGTTATTTGAAAAGCCGAGTTTACCAAGACAATGTTGAATCGCTTGCTGAATTGAAGGCAAGAATAACACAGCATGTTGCAGCCATTCCCCGAGACATTTCAAGCAACTGTGGACCATGGACGTTTCCACTGCTTGGCCACCACGTTCCCCCGACCTAAAGCCATGCGATTTTGGTTATGGGGTTATTTGAAAAGCCGAGTTTACCAAGACAATGTTGAATCGCTTGCTGAATTGAAGGCAAGAATAACACAGCATGTTGCAGCCATTCCCCGAGACATTTCAAGCAACTGTGGACCATGGACGTTTCCACTGCTTGGCCACCACGTTCCCCCGACCTAAAGCCATGCGATTTTGGTTATGGGGTTATTTGAAAAGCCGAGTTTACCAAGACAATGTTGAATCGCTTGCTGAATTGAAGGCAAGAATAACACAGCATGTTGCAGCCATTCCCCGAGACATTTCAAGCAACTGTGGACCATGGACGTTTCCACTGCTTGGCCACCACGTTCCCCCGACCTAAAGCCATGCGATTTTGGTTATGGGGTTATTTGAAAAGCCGAGTTTACCAAGACAATGTTGAATCGCTTGCTGAATTGAAGGCAAGAATAACACAGCATGTTGCAGCCATTCCCCGAGACATTTCAAGCAACTGTGGACCATGGACGTTTCCACTGCTTGGCCACCACGTTCCCCCGACCTAAAGCCATGCGATTTTGGTTATGGGGTTATTTGAAAAGCCGAGTTTACCAAGACAATGTTGAATCGCTTGCTGAATTGAAGGCAAGAATAACACAGCATGTTGCAGCCATTCCCCGAGACATTTCAAGCAACTGTGGACCATGGACGTTTCCACTGCTTGGCCACCACGTTCCCCCGACCTAAAGCCATGCGATTTTGGTTATGGGGTTATTTGAAAAGCCGAGTTTACCAAGACAATGTTGAATCGCTTGCTGAATTGAAGGCAAGAATAACACAGCATGTTGCAGCCATTCCCCGAGACATTTCAAGCAACTGTGGACCATGGACGTTTCCACTGCTTGGCCACCACGTTCCCCCGACCTAAAGCCATGCGATTTTGGTTATGGGGTTATTTGAAAAGCCGAGTTTACCAAGACAATGTTGAATCGCTTGCTGAATTGAAGGCAAGAATAACACAGCATGTTGCAGCCATTCCCCGAGACATTTCAAGCAACTGTGGACCATGGACGTTTCCACTGCTTGGCCACCACGTTCCCCCGACCTAAACCCATGCGATTTTGGTTATGGGGTTATTTGAAATGCCGAGTTTACCAAGACAATGTTGAATCGCTTGCTGAACTGAAGGCAAGAATAACACAGCATATTGCAGCCATTCCCCGAGACATTTCAAGCAACTGTGGACCATGGACGTTTCCACTGCTTGTCCACCACGTTCCCCCGACCTAAACCCATGCGATTTTGGTTATGGGGTTATTTGAAATGCCGAGTTTACCAAGACAATGTTGAATCGCTTGCTGAACTGAAGGCAAGAATAACACAGCATGTTGCAGCCATTCCCCGAGACATTTCAAGCAACTGTGGACCATGGACGTTTCCACTGCTTGGCCACCACGTTCCCCCGACCTAAAGCCATGAGATTTTGGTTATGGGGTTATTTGAAAAGCCGAGTTTACCAAGACAATGTTGAATCGCTTGCTGAATTGAAGGCAAGAATAACACAGCATGTTGCAGCCATTCCCCGAGACATTTCAAGCAACTGTGGACCATGGACGTTTCCACTGCTTGGCCACCACGTTCCCCCGACCTAAAGCCATGCGATTTTGGTTATGGGGTTATTTGAAAAGCCGAGTTTACCAAGACAATGTTGAATCGCTTGCTGAATTGAAGGCAAGAATAACACAGCATGTTGCAGCCATTCCCCGAGACATTTCAAGCAACTGTGGACCATGGACGTTTCCACTGCTTGGCCACCACGTTCCCCCGACCTAAAGCCATGCGATTTTGGTTATGGGGTTATTTGAAAAGCCGAGTTTACCAAGACAATGTTGAATCGCTTGCTGAATTGAAGGCAAGAATAACACAGCATGTTGCAGCCATTCCCCGAGACATTTCAAGCAACTGTGGACCATGGACGTTTCCACTGCTTGTCCACCACGTTCCCCCGACCTAAACCCATGCGATTTTGGTTATGGGGTTATTTGAAAAGCCGAGTTTACCAAGACAATGTTGAATCGCTTGCTGAATTGAAGGCAAGAATAATACAGCATGTTGCAGCCATTTCCCGAGACATTTCAAGCAACTGTGGACCATGGACGTTTCCACTGCTTGGCCACCACGTTCCCCCGACCTAAACCCATGCGATTTTGGTTATGGGGTTATTTGAAAAGTCGAGTTTACCAAGACAATGTTGAATCGCTTGCTGAATTGAAGGCAAGAATAACACAGCATGTTGCAGCCATTCCCCGAGACATTTCAAGCAACTGTGGACCATGGACGTTTCCACTGCTTGGCCACCACGATCCCCCGACCAAAAGCCATGCGATTTTGGTTATGGGGTTATTTGAAAAGCCGAGTTTACCAAGACAATGTTGAATCGCTTGCTGAATTAAAGGCAAGAATAACACAGCATGTTGCAGCCATTCCCCGAGACATTTCAAGCAACTGTGGACTATGGACGTTTGCACTGCTTGGCCACCACGTTCTCCCGACCTAAACCCATGCGATTTTGGTTATGGGGTTATTTGAAAAGCCGAGTTTACCAAGACAATGTTGAATCGCTTGCTGAATTAAAGGCAAGAATAACACAGCATGTTGCAGCCATTCCCCGAGACATTTCAAGCAACTGTGGACTATGGACGTTTGCACTGCTTGGCCACCACGTTCTCCCGACCTAAACCCATGCGATTTTGGTTATGGGGTTATTTGAAAAGCCGAGTTTACCAAGACAATGTTGAATCGCTTGCTGAATTGAAGGCAAGAATAACACAGCATGTTGCAGCCATTCCCCGAGACATTTCAAGCAACTGTGGACCATGGACGTTTCGACTGCTTGGCCACCACGTTCCCCCGACCTAAACCCATGCGATTTTGGTTATGGGGTTATATGAAAAGCCGAGTTTACCAAGACAATGTTGAATCTTTTACTGAATTCAAGGCAAGAATAACACAGCATGTTGCAGCCATTCCCCGAGACATTTCAAGCAACTGTGGACCATGGACGTTTCCACTACTTGGCCACCACGTTCCCCCGACCTAAACCCATGCGATTTTGGTTACGGGGTTATTTGAAAAGCCGAGTTTACCAAGACAATGTTGAATCGCTTGCTGAATTGAAGGCAAGAATAACACAGCATGTTGCAGCCATTCCCCGAGACATTTCTAGCAACTGTGGACCATGGACGTTTCCACTGCTTGGCCACCACGTTCTCCCGACCTAAACCCATGCGATTTCGGTTATGGGGTTATTTGAAAAGCCGAGTTTACCAATACAATGTTGAATCGCTTGCTGAATTGAAGGCAAGAATAACACAGCATGTTGCACCCATTCCCCGAGACATTTCAAGCAATTGTGGACCATGGACGTTTCCACTGCTTGGCCACCACGTTCCCCCGACCTAAAGCCATGCGATTTTGGTTATGGTGTTATCTGAAAAGCCGAGTTTACCAAGACAATGTTGAATCGCTTGCTGAACTGATGGCAAGAATAACACAGCATGTTGCAGCCATTCCCCGAGACATTTCAAGCAACTGTGGATCATGGACGTTTCCACTGCTTGGCCACCACGTTCCCCCGATCTAAACCCATGCGATTTTGGTTATGGGGTTATTTGAAAAGCCGAGTTTACCAAGACAATGTTGAATCGCTTGCTGAACTGAAGGCAAGAATAACACAGCATGTTGCAGCCATTCCCCGAGACATTTCAAGCAACTGTGGACCATGGACGTTTCCACTGCTTGGCCACCACGATCCCCCGACCTAAAGCCATGCGATTTTGGTTATGGGGTTATTTGAAAAGCCGAGTTTACCAAGACAATGTTGAATCGCTTGCTGAACTGATGGCAAGAATAACACAGCATGTTGCAGCCATTCCCGGAGACATTTCAAGCAACTGTGGATCATGGACGTTTCCACTGCTTGGCCACCACGTTCCCCCGATCTAAACCCATGCGATTTTGGTTATGGGGTTATTTGAAAAGCCGAGTTTACCAAGACAATGTTGAATCGCTTGCTGAACTGAAGGCAAGAATAACACAGCATGTTGCAGCCATTCCCCGAGACATTTCAAGCAACTGTGGACCATGGACGTTTCCACTGCTTGGCCACCACGATCCCCCGACCTAAAGCCATGCGATTTTGGTTATGGGGTTATTTGAAAAGCCGAGTTTACCAAGACAATGTTGAATCGCTTGCTGAATTAAAGGCAAGAATAACAAAGCATGTTGCAGCCATTCCCCGAGACATTTCAAGCAACTGTGGACCATGAATGTTTCCACTGGTTGGCCACTACGTTCCCCCGACCTAAAGCCATGCGATTTTGGTTATGGGGTTATTTGAAAAGCCGAGTTTACCAAGACAATGTTGAATCGCTTGCTGAACTGAAGGCAAGAATAACACAGCATGTTGCAGCCATTCCCCGAGACATTTCAAGCAACTGTGGACCATGGAGGTTTCCACTGCTTGGCCACCACGTTCCCCCGACCTAAACCCATGCGATTTTGGTTATGGGGTTATTTGAAAAGCCGAGTTTACCAAGACAATGTTGAATCGCTTGCTGAATTGAAGGCAAGAATAACACAGCATGTTGCAGCCATTCCCCGAGACATTTCAAGCAACTGTGGACCATGGAGGTTTCCACTGCTTGGCCACCACGTTCCCACGACCTAAACCCATGCGATTTTGGTTATGGGGTTATTTGAAAAGCCGAGTTTACCAAGACAATGTTAAATCGCTTGCTGAACTGAAGGCAAGAATAACACAGCATGTTGCAGCCATTCCCCGAGACATTTCAAGCAACTGTGGACCATGGACGTTTCCACTGCTTGGCCACCACGTTCCCCCGACCTAAACCCATGCGATTTTGGTTACGGGGTGATTTGAAAAGCCGAGTTTACCAAGACAATGTTGAATCGCTTGCTGAATTGAAGGCAAGAATAACACAGCATGTTGCAGCCATTCCCCGAGACATTTCTAGCAACTGTGGACCATGGACGTTTCCACTGCTTGGCCACCACGATCCCCCGACCTAAAGCCATGCGATTTTGGTTATGGGGTTATTTGAAAAGCCGAGTTTACCAAGACAATGTTGAATCGCTTGCTGAACTGAAGGCAAGAATAACACAGCATGTTGCAGCCATTCCCCGAGACATTTCAAGCAACTGTGGACCATGGACGTTTCCACTGCTTGGCCACCACGATCCCCCGACCTAAACCCATGCGATTTTGGTTATGGGGTTATTTGAAAAGCCGAGTTTACCAAGACAATGTTGAATCGCTTGCTGAATTAAAGGCAAGAATAACAAAGCATGTTGCAGCCATTCCCCGAGACATTTCAAGCAACTGTGGACCATGGACGTTTCCACTGCTTGGCCACCACGTTCCCCCGATCTAAACCCATGCGATTTTGGTTATGGGGTTATTTCAAAAGCCGAGTTTACCAAGACAATGTTGAATCGCTTGCTGAACTGAAGGCAAGAATAACACAGCATGTTGCAGCCATTCCCCGAGACATTTCAAGCAACTGTGGACCATGGACGTTTCCACTGCTTGGCCACCACGATCCCCCGACCTAAACCCATGCGATTTTGGTTATGGGGTTATTTGAAAAGCCGAGTTTACCAAGACAATGTTGAATCGCTTGCTGAATTAAAGGCAAGAATAACAAAGCATGTTGCAGCCATTCCCCGAGACATTTCAAGCAACTGCGGACTATGGACGTTTCCACTGCTTGGCCACCACGTTCCCCCGACCTAAACCCATGCGATTTCGGTTATGGGGTAATTTGAAAAGCCGAGTTTACCAATACAATGTTGAATCGCTTGCTGAATTGAAGGCAAGAATAACACAGCATGTTGCAGCCATTCCCCGAGACATTTCAAGCAACTGTGGACCATGGACGTTTCCACTGCTTGGCCACCACGTTCCCCCGATCTAAACCGATGCGATTTTGGTTATGGGGTTATTTCAAAAGCCGAGTTTACCAAGACAATGTTGAATCGCTTGCTGAACTGAAGGCAAGAATAACACAGCATGTTGCAGCCATTCCCCGAGACATTTCAAGCAACTGTGGACCATGGACGTTTCCACTGCTTGGCCACCACGATCCCCCGACCTAAAGCCATGCGATTTTGGTTATGGGGTTATTTGAAAAGCCGAGTTTACCAAGACAATGTTGAATCGCTTGCTGAACTGATGGCAAGAATAACACAGCATGTTGCAGCCATTCCCGGAGACATTTCAAGCAACTGTGGGCCATGGACGTTTCCACTGCTTGGCCACCACGTTCCCCCGATCTAAACCCATGCGATTTAGGTTATGGGGTTATTTGAAAAGCCGAGTTTACCAAGACAATGTTGAATCGCTTGCTTAACTGAAGGCAAGAATAACACAGCATGTTGCAGCCATTCCCCGAGACATTTCAAGCAACTGTGGACCATGGACGTTTCCACTGCTTGGCCACCACGATCCCCCGACCTAAACCCATGCGATTTTGGTTATGGGGTTATTTGAAAAGCCGAGTTTACCAAGACAATGTTGAATCGCTTGCTGAATTAAAGGCAAGAATAACAAAGCATGTTGCAGCCATTCCCCGAGACATTTCAAGCAACTGTGGACCATGGATGTTTCCACTGGTTGGCCACTACGTTCCCCCGACCTAAAGCCATGCGATTTTGGTTATGGGGTTATTTGAAAAGCCGAGTTTACCAAGACAATGTTGAATCGCTTGCTGAACTGAACGCAAGAATAACACAGCATGTTGCAGCCATTCCCCGAGACATTTCAAGCAACTGTGGACCATGGACGTTTCCATTGCTTGGCCACCACGATCCCCCGACCTAAAGCCATGCGATTTTGGCTATGGGGTTATTTGAAAAGCCGAGTTTACCAGGACAATGTTGAATCGCTTGCTGAATTCAAGGTAAGAATAACACAGCATGTTGCAGCCATTCCCCGAGACATTTCAAGCAACTGTGGACAATGGACGTTTCCACTGCTTGGCCACCACGTTCCCCCGACCTAAAGCCATGCGATTTTGGTTATGGGGTTAGTTGAAAAGCCGAGTTTACCAAGACAATGTTGAATCGCTTGCTGAACTGATGGCAAGAATAACACAGCATGTTGCAGCCATTCCCGGAAACATTTCAAGCAACTGTGGACCATGGACGTTTCCACTGCTTGGCCACCACGTTCCCCCGATCTAAACCCATGCGATTTTGGTTATGGGGTTATTTGAAAAGCCGAGTTTACCAAGACAATGTTGAATCGCTTGCTGAACTGATGGCAAGAATAACACAGCATGTTGCAGCCATTCCCCGAGACATTTCAAGCAACTGTGGACCATGGACGTTTCCACTGCTTGGCCACCACGATCCCCCGACCTAAAGCCATGCGATTTTGGTTATGGGGTTATTTGAAAAGCCGAGTTTACCAAGACAATGTTGAATCGCTTGCTGAATTAAAGGCAAGAATAACAAAGCATGTTGCAGCCATTCCCCGAGACATTTCAAGCAACTGTGGACCATGGATGTATCCACTGGTTGGCCACTAGGTTCCCCCGACCTAAAGCCATGCGATTTTGGTTATGGGGTTATTTGAAAAGCCGAGTTTACCAAGACAATGTTGAATCGCTTGCTGAACTGAAGGCAAGAATAACACAGCATGTTGCAGCCATTCCCCGAGACATTTCAAGCAACTGTGGACCATGGATGTTTCCACTGCTTGGCCACCACGTTCCCCCGACCTAAACCCATGCGATTTGGGTTATGGGGTTATTTGAAAAGCCGAGTTTACCAAGACAATGTTGAATCGCTTGCTGAACTGAAGGCAAGAATAACACAGCATATTGCAGCCATTCCCCGAGACATTTCAAGCAACTGTGGACCATGGACGTTTCCACTGCTTGGCCACCACGTTCCCCCGACCTAAACCCATGCGATTTTGGTTATGGGGTTATTTGAAAAGCCGAGTTTACCAAGACAATGTTGAATCGCTTGCTGAACTGAAGGCAAGAATAACACAGCATGTTGCAGCCATTCCCCGAGACATTTCAAGCAACTGTGGACCATGGACTTTTCCACTGCTTGGCCACCACGTTCCCCCGACCTAAAGCCATGAGATTTTGGTTATGGGGTTATTTGAAAAGCGGAGTTTACCAAGACAATGTTGAATCGCTTGCTGAATTGAAGGCAAGAATAACACAGCATGTTGCAGCCATTCCCAGAGACATTTCAAGCAACTGTGGACCATGGACGTTTCCACTGCTTGGCCACCACGTTCCCCCGACCTAAAGCCATGCGATTTTGGTTATGGGGTTATTTGAAAAGCCGAGTTTACCAAGACAATGTTGAATCGCTTGCTGATTTGAAGGCAAGAATAACACAGCATGTTGCAGCCATTCCCCGAGACATTTCAAGCAACTGTGGACCATGGACGTTTCCACTGCTTGGCCACCACGTTCCCCCGACCTAAACCCATGCGATTTTGGTTATGGGGTTATTTGAAATGCCGAGTTTACCAAGACAATGTTGAATCGCTTGCTGAACTGAAGGCAAGAATAACACAGCATATTGCAGCCATTCCCCGAGACATTTCAAGCAACTGTGGACCATGGACGTTTCCACTGCTTGGCCACCAC
The DNA here is from genome assembly GCA_038380435.1 of Ryuthela nishihirai. NCBI lineage: Eukaryota > Metazoa > Arthropoda > Arachnida > Araneae > Heptathelidae > Ryuthela > Ryuthela nishihirai. The sequence continues at coordinate 45,158,636 of JAWZYU010000034.1, read as the reverse complement.
GTTCCCCCGACCTAAACCCATGCGATTTTGGTTATGGGGTTATTTGAAAAGCCGAGTTTACCAAGACAATGTTGAATCGCTTGCTGAATTGAAGGCAAGAATAACACAGCATGTTGCAGCCATTCCCCGAGACATTTCAAGCAACTGTGGACCATGGACGTTTCCACTGCTTGGCCAACACGTTCCCCCGACCTAAACCCATGCGATTTTGGTTATGGGGTTATTTCAAAAGCCGAGTTTACCAAGACAATGTTGAATCGCTTGCTGAACTGAAGGCAAGAATAACACAGCATGTTGCAGCCATTCCCCGAGACATTTCAAGCAACTGTGGACCATGGATGTTTCCACTGCTTGGCCACCACGTTCCCCCGACCTAAACCCATGCGATTTGGGTTATGGGGTTATTTGAAAAGCCGAGTTTACCAAGACAATGTTGAATCGCTTGCTGAACTGAAGGCAAGAATAACACAGCATATTGCAGCCATTCCCCGAGACATTTCAAGCAACTATGGACCATGGACGTTTCCACTGCTTGGCCACCACGATCCCCCGACCTAAAGCCATGCGATTTTGGTTATGGGGTTATTTGAAAAGCCGAGTTTACCAAGACAATGTTGAATCGCTTGCTGAATTAAAGGCAAGAATAACACAGCATGTTGCAGCCATTCCCCGAGACATTTCAAGCAACTGTGGACCATGGATGTTTCCACTGGTTGGCCACTACGTTCCCCCGACCTAAAGCCATGCGATTTTGGTTATGGGGTTATTTGAAAAGCCGAGTTTACCAAGACAATGTTGAATCGCTTGCTGAACTGAAGGCAAGAATAACACAGCATGTTGCAGCCATTCCCCGAGACATTTCAAGCAACTGTGGACCATGGATGTTTCCACTGCTTGGCCACCACGTTCCCCCGACCTAAACCCATGCGATTTTGGTTATGGGGTTATTTGAAAAGCCGAGTTTACCAAGACAATGTTGAATCGCTTGCTGAACTGAAGGCAAGAATAACACAGCATGTTGCAGCCATTCCCCGAGACATTTCAAGCAACTGTGGACCATGGACGTTTCCACTGCTTGGCCACCACGTTCCCCCGACCTAAAGCCATGAGATTTTGGTTATGGGGTTATTTGAAAAGCGGAGTTTACCAAGACAATGTTGAATCGCTTGCTGAATTGAAGGCAAGAATAACACAGCATGTTGCAGCCATTCCCAGAGACATTTCAAGCAACTGTGGACCATGGACGTTTCCACTGCTTGGCCACCACGTTCCCCCGACCTAAAGCCATGCGATTTTGGTTATGGGGTTGTTTGAAAAGCCGAGTTTACCAAGACAATGTTGAATCGCTTGCTGAATTGAAGGCAAGAATAACACAGCATGTTGCAGCCATTCCCCGAGACATTTCAAGCAACTGTGGACCATGGACGTTTCCACTGCTTGGCCACCACGTTCCCCCGACCTAAACCCATGCGATTTTGGTTATGGGGTTATTTGAAATGCCGAGTTTACCAAGACAATGTTGAATCGCTTGCTGAACTGAAGGCAAGAATAACACAGCATATTGCAGCCATTCCCCGAGACATTTCAAGCAACTGTGGACCATGGACGTTTCCACTGCTTGGCCACCACGTTCCCCCGACCTAAAAACATGCGATTTTGGTTATGGGGTTATTTGAAAAGCCGAGTTTACCAAGACAATGTTGAATCGCTTGCTGAATTGAAGGCAAGAATAACACAGCATGTTGCAGCCATTCCCCGAGACATTTCAAGCAACTGTGGACCATGGACGTTTCCACTGCTTGGCCAACACGTTCCCCCGACCTAAACCCATGCGATTTTGGTTATGGGGTTATTTGAAAAGCCGAGTTTACCAAGACAATGTTGAATCGCTTGCTGAACTGAAGGCAAGAATAACACAGCATGTTGCAGCCATTCCCCGAGACATTTCAAGCAACTGCGGACTATGGACGTTTCCACTGCTTGGCCACCACGTTCCCCCGACCTAAACCCATGCGATTTCGGTTATGGGGTTATTTGAAAAGCCGAGTTTACCAATACAATGTTGAATCGCTTGCTGAATTGAAGGCAAGAATAACACAGCATGTTGCAGCCATTCCCCGAGACATTTCAAGCAACTGTGGACCATGGACGTTTCCACTGCTTGGCCACCACGATCCCCCGACCTAAAGCCATGCGATTTTGGCTATGGGGTTATTTGAAAAGCCGAGTTTACCAAGACAATGTTGAATCGCTTGCTGAACTGATGGCAAGAATAACACAGCATGTTGCAGCCATTCCCCGAGACATTTCAAGCAAGTGTGGACCATGGACGTTTCCACTGCTTGGCCACCACGTTCCCCCGATCTAAACCGATGCGATTTTGGTTATGGGGTTATTTGAAAAGCCGAGTTTACCAAGACAATGTTGAATCGCTTGCTGAACTGAAGGCAAGAATAACACAGCATGTTGCATCCATTCCCCGAGACATTTCAAGCAACTGTGGACAATGGACGTTTCCACTGCTTGGCCACCACGTTCCCCCGACCTAAAGCCATGCGATTTTGGTTATGGGGTTATTTGAAAAGCCGAGTTTACCAAGACAATGTTGAATCGCTTGCTGAACTGAAGGCAAGAATAACACAGCATGTTGCAGCCATTCCCCGAGACATTTCAAGCAACTGTGGACCATGGACGTTTCCACTGCTTGGCCACCACGATCCTCCGACCTAAAGCCATGCGATTTTGGTTATGGGGTTATTTGAAAAGCCGAGTTTACCAAGACAATGTTGAATCGCTTGCTGAATTAAAGGCAAGAATAACACAGCATGTTGCAGCCATTCCCCGAGACATTTCAAGCAACTGCGGACCATGGACGTTTCCACTGCTTGGCGACCACGTTCCCTCGACCTAAACCCATGCGATTTTGGTTATGGGGTTTTTTGAAAAGCCGAGTTTACTAAGACAATGTTGAATCGCTTGCTGAACTGAAGGCAAGAATAACACAGCATGTTGCAGCCATTTCCCGAGACATTTCAAGCAACTGGGGACCATGGACGTTTCCACTGGTTGGCCACTACGTTCCCCCGACCTAAAGCCATGCGATTTTGGTTATGGGGTTATTTGAAAAGCCGAGTTTACCAAGACAATGTTGAATCGCTTGCTGAACTGAAGGCAAGAATAACACAGCATGTTGCAGCCATTCCCCGAGACATTTCAAGCAACTGTGGACCATGGATGTTTCCACTGCTTGGCCACCACGTTCCCCCGACCTAAACCCATGCGATTTTGGTTATGGGGTTATTTGAAAAGCCGAGTTTACCAAGACAATGTTGAATCGCTTGCTGAACTGAAGGCAAGAATAACACAGCATGTTGCAGCCATTCCCCGAGACATTTCAAGCAACTGTGGACCATGGACGTTTCCACTGCTTGGCCACCACGTTCCCCCGACCTAAAGCCATGAGATTTTGGTTATGGGGTTATTTGAAAAGCCGAGTTTACCAAGACAATGTTGAATCGTTTACTGAATTGAAGGCAAGAATAACACAGCATGTTGCAGCCATTCCCCGAGACATTTCAAGCAACTGTGGACCATGGACGTTTCCACTGCTTGGCCACCACGTTCCCCCGACCTAAAGCCATGAGATTTTGGTTATGGGGTTATTTGAAAAGCCGAGTTTACCAAGACAATGTTGAATCGCTTGCTGAATTGAAGGCAAGAATAACACAGCATGTTGCAGCCATTCCCCGAGACATTTCAAGCAACTGTGGACCATGGACGTTTCCACTGCTTGGCCACCACGTTCCCCCGACCTAAACCCATGCAATTTTGGTTATGGGGTTATTTGAAAAGCCGAGTTTACCAAGACAATGTTGAATCGCTTGCTGAACTGAAGGCAAGAATAACACAGCATGTTGCAGCCATTCCCCGAGACATTTCAAGCAACTGTGGACCATGGACCTTTCCACTGCTTGGCCACCACGTTCCCCCGACCTAAAGCCATGAGATTTTGGTTATGGGGTTATTTGAAAAGCCGAGTTTACCAAGACAATGTTGAATCGCTTGCTGAATTGAAGGCAAGAATAACACAGCATGTTGCAGCCATTCCCCGAGACATTTCAAGCAACTGTGGACCATGGACGTTTCCACTGCTTGGCCACCACGTTCCCCCGACCTAAAGCCATGAGATTTTGGTTATGGGGTTATTTGAAAAGCCGAGTTTACCAAGACAATGTTGAATCGTTTACTGAATTGAAGGCAAGAATAACACAGCATGTTGCAGCCATTCCCCGAGACATTTCAAGCAACTGTGGACCATGGACGTTTCCACTGCTTGGCCACCACGTTCCCCCGACCTAAACCCATGCGATTTTGGTTATGGGGTTATTTGAAAAGCCGAGTTTACCAAGACAATGTTGAATCGCTTGCTGAACTGAAGGCAAGAATAACACAGCATGTTGCAGCCATTCCCCGAGACATTTCAAGCAACTGTGGACCATGGACCTTTCCACTGCTTGGCCACCACGTTCCCCCGACCTAAAGCCATGAGATTTTGGTTATGGGGTTATTTGAAAAGCCGAGTTTACCAAGACAATGTTGAATCGCTTGCTGAATTGAAGGCAAGAATAACACAGCATGTTGCAGCCATTCCCCGAGACATTTCAAGCAACTGTGGACCATGGACGTTTCCACTGCTTGGCCACCACGTTCCCCCGACCTAAACCCATGCAATTTTGGTTATGGGGTTATTTGAAAAGCCGAGTTTACCAAGACAATGTTGAATCGCTTGCTGAATTGAAGGCAAGAATAACACAGCATGTTGCAGCCATTCCCCGAGACATTTCAAGCAACTGTGGACCATGGACGTTTCCACTGCTTGGCCACCACGTTCCCCCGACCTAAACCCATGCGATTTTGGTTATGGGGTTATTTGAAAAGCCGAGTTTACCAAGACAATGTTGAATCGCTTGCTGAATTGAAGGCAAGAATAACACAGCATGTTGCAGCCATTCCCCGAGACATTTCAAGCAACTGTGGACCATGGACGTTTCCACTGCTTGGCCAACACGTTCCCCCGACCTAAACCCATGCGATTTTGGTTATGGGGTTATTTGAAAAGCCGAGTTTACCAAGACAATGTTGAATCGCTTGCTGAATTGAAGGCAAGAATAACACAGCATGTTGCAGCCATTCCCCGAGACATTTCAAGCAACTGTGGACCATGGACGTTTCCACTGCTTGGCCACCACGTTCCCCCGACCTAAACCCATGCGATTTTGGTTATGGGGTTATTTGAAAAGCCGAGTTTACCAATACAATGTTGAATCGCTTGCTGAACTGAAGGCAAGAATAACACAGCATGTTGCAGCCATTCCCCGAGACATTTCAAGCAACTGTGGACCATGGACGTTTCCACTGCTTGGCCACCACGTTCCCCCGACCTAAAGCCATGAGATTTTGGTTATGGGGTTATTTGAAAAGCCGAGTTTACCAATACAATGTTGAATCGCTTGCTGAATTGAAGGCAAGAATAACACAGCATGTTGCAGCCATTCCCCGAGACATTTCAAGCAACTGTGGACCATGGACGTTTCCACTGCTTGGCCAACACGTTCCCCCGACCTAAACCAATGCGATTTTGGTTATGGGGTTATTTGAAAAGCCGAGTTTACCAAGACAATGTTGAATCGCTTGCTGAATTGAAGGCAAGAATAACACAGCATGTTGCAGCCATTCCCCGAGACATTTCAAGCAACTGTGGACCATGGACCTTTCCACTGCTTGGCCACCACGTTCCCCCGACCTAAAGCCATGAGATTTTGGTTATGGGGTTATTTGAAAAGCCGAGTTTACCAAGACAATGTTGAATCGCTTGCTGAATTGAAGGCAAGAATAACACAGCATGTTGCAGCCATTCCCCGAGACATTTCAAGCAACTGTGGACCATGGACGTTTCCACTGCTTGGCCACCACGTTCCCCCGACCTAAACCCATGCGATTTTGGTTATGGGGTTATTTGAAAAGCCGAGTTTACCAATACAATGTTGAATCGCTTGCTGAACTGAAGGCAAGAATAACACAGCATGTTGCAGCCATTCCCCGAGACATTTCAAGCAACTGTGGACCATGGACGTTTCCACTGCTTGGCCACCACGTTCCCCCGACCTAAAGCCATGAGATTTTGGTTATGGGGTTATTTGAAAAGCCGAGTTTACCAATACAATGTTGAATCGCTTGCTGAATTGAAGGCAAGAATAACACAGCATGTTGCAGCCATTCCCCGAGACATTTCAAGCAACTGTGGACCATGGACGTTTCCACTGCTTGGCCAACACGTTCCCCCGACCTAAACCAATGCGATTTTGGTTATGGGGTTATTTGAAAAGCCGAGTTTACCAAGACAATGTTGAATCGCTTGCTGAATTGAAGGCAAGAATAACACAGCATGTTGCAGCCATTCCCCGAGACATTTCAAGCAACTGTGGACCATGGACCTTTCCACTGCTTGGCCACCACGTTCCCCCGACCTAAAGCCATGAGATTTTGGTTATGGGGTTATTTGAAAAGCCGAGTTTACCAAGACAATGTTGAATCGCTTGCTGAATTGAAGGCAAGAATAACACAGCATGTTGCAGCCATTCCCCGAGACATTTCAAGCAACTGTGGACCATGGACGTTTCCACTGCTTGGCCAACACGTTCCCCCGACCTAAACCAATGCGATTTTGGTTATGGGGTTATTTGAAAAGCCGAGTTTACCAAGACAATGTTGAATCGCTTGCTGAATTGAAGGCAAGAATAACACAGCATGTTGCAGCCATTCCCCGAGACATTTCAAGCAACTGTGGACCATGGACCTTTCCACTGCTTGGCCACCACGTTCCCCCGACCTAAAGCCATGAGATTTTGGTTATGGGGTTATTTGAAAAGCCGAGTTTACCAAGACAATGTTGAATCGCTTGCTGAATTGAAGGCAAGAATAACACAGCATGTTGCAGCCACTCCCCGAGACATTTCAAGCAACTGTGGACCATGGACGTTTCCACTGCTTGGCCACCACGTTCCCCCGACCTAAACCCATGCGATTTTGGTTATGGGGTTATTTGAAAAGCCGAGTTTACCAAGACAATGTTGAATCGCTTGCTGAACTGAAGGCAAGAATAACACAGCATGTTGCAGCCATTCCCCGAGACATTTCAAGCAACTGTGGACCATGGACGTTTCCACTGCTTGGCCACCACGTTCCCCCGACCTAAACCCATGCGATTTTGGTTATGGGGTTATTTGAAAAGCCGAGTTTACCAAGACAATGTTGAATCGCTTGCTGAACTGAAGGCAAGAATAACACAGCATGTTGCAGCCATTCCCCGAGACATTTCAAGCAACTGTGGACCATGGACGTTTCCACTGCTTGGCCAACACGTTCCCCCGACCTAAACCCATGCGATTTTGGTTATGGGGTTATTTGAAAAGCCGAATTTACCAAGACAATGTTGAATCGCTTGCTGAACTGAAGGCAAGAATAACACAGCATGTTGCAGCCATTCCCCGAGACATTTCAAGCAACTGTGGACCATGGACGTTTCCACTGCTTGGCCACCACGTTCCCCCGACCTAAACCCATGCGATTTTGGTTACGGGGTTATTTGAAAAGCCGAGTTTACCAAGACAATGTTTAATCGCTTGCTGAATTGAAGGCAAGAATAACACAGCATGTTGCAGCCATTCCCCGAGACATTTCAAGCAACTGCGGACTATGGACGTTTCCACTGCTTGGCCAACACGTTCCCCCGACCTAAACCCATGCGATTTTGGTTATGGGGTTATTTGAAAAGCCGAGTTTACCAAGACAATGTTGAATCGCTTGCTGAATTGAAGGCAAGAATAACACAGCATGTTGCAGACATTCCCCGAGACATTTCAAGCAACTGCGGACTATGGACGTTTCCACTGCTTGGCCAACACGTTCCCCCGACCTAAACCCATGCGATTTTGGTTACGGGGTTATTTGAAAAGCCGAATTTACCAAGACAATGTTGAATCGCTTGCTGAACTGAAGGCAAGAATAACACAGCATGTTGCAGCCATTCCCCGAGACATTTCAAGCAACTGCGGACTATGGACGTTTCCACTGCTTGGCCAACACGTTCCCCCGACCTAAACCCATGCGATTTTGGTTATGGGGTTATTTGAAAAGCCGAGTTTACCAAGACAATGTTGAATCGCTTGCTGAATTGAAGGCAAGAATAACACAGCATGTTGCAGACATTCCCCGAGACATTTCAAGCAACTGTTGACCATGATGTGTTACGTTTCCATCACATTTTGCCTACGAATGGTTCACATATTGAGAATTGATTAAAAAAAAATTTAAAAAAAATATCAAATAATGAAATAAAAAATCAAATAAAAATAAATAAATAGTAATAAAATATATATATATAAAATAATACATATTAACAAAAACAAAATTTAAAAAGAAAAATCGTATGAAAAATCTTAAAAAAAGATTAAAAAAATATATTATATAAAAAAAGCATAAAAGATTCCAAAAAAAAAATAAATAAAAATAAAACAAAAAACAATTTAAAAGAGTAATAACTAAAAAAAAAGCATTAAAAAAAACCTTAAAAAAATTTAATTATCCAAACAAACTCTGAATGCTTCCCTGAAAGCATATACAGACATAAACACTCATAAAATCCTAAAATATCAATTTTCACTGGGCGACTATTTCTTACTTCTTTGCATGATATCAAATATAATTTTGATAACCAAAATATTAATATATACGGGAACCCTACATTTAAAATAAAAAACATAATACCCACATACATCCAAAATTATCATTCTGAGAAAGCCTGTAGAAGGACCTCTCAATGCCACGTAACGTTAAACAACAACAACAATGAGAATTGATTTGTAAAATAAAGGTTATGTTTGTTCAAGTTGGTATTTTTTTTATTTTAGCGCACCCACGCTATCTAGTGGCACTAATACTAATTATTTTTATTCGCAAATTCTCTACTCCATGTTATTAAGGTGTCCACTACTTTTCGCTGTGATCCGTCGACTAGATCCTTCTCTGCATCGCTCTGAGTACTGTCAGTTTAATTATAACCACCCTGTATATTCCTGAAACGGAGTAGGTATAACATTACCCACTTCGTTCCAGGTCTTTGAAACATTTCCTGAAAAATGCATGAAATGTAAATAAGTGTAATAATTTTTTGCGTCTATTACTCTTATTATCATTCTCAAATAGGGGCGGGGGTGGCTCAGTCGGTAGTGCGCCAAAATCTGCAGCTTCTAGGTTCTGCTGAGTTCTGGTGTTGGCATTATTTTTTCTCCGCAAAACTCCCGCCCTGCCCTCGGTCAGTAGGGGACACCAATCAGTTTGGAAAATCCGTCGGATGGGACGTAAAGCCGTCGCTCCGTGTGCGGGAGAGTCATGACCTGCGCACGTTAAAGAACACGCTGGATGCCCTTGACAGAAGGCTACCATATGCTTCTTAACAGCTTCCCAGTGGGTTCACACGTTAAAGAACATGCTGCATGACCTTGACGAAAGGCTACTATCTGTCTCTTTACAGCTTCCCAGTGGGTCCACACGTTAAAGAACATGCTGGATGGCCTTGATGGAAGGCTACCATGTGTCTCTTAACAGCTTCCCAGTGGGTCCACACGTTAAAGAACACGCTGGATGACCTTGACGAAAGGCTACCATCTGTCTCTCAACAGCTTCCCAGTGGGTCCACACGTTAAAGAACACGCTGGATGACCTTGACGAAAGGCTACCATCTGTCTCTTAACAGCTTCCCAGTGGGTCCACACGTTAAAGAACACTCTTGATGACCTTGACGAAAGGCTACCATCTGCTTCTTAACAGCTTCCCAGTGGTTCACATGTTAAAGAACACGCTGGATGCCTTTGACAGAAGGCTACCATCTGCTTTTTAACAGCTTCCCAGTGGTTCACACATTAAAGAACACGCTGGATGACCTTGACGAAAGGCTACCATCTGTCTCTTAACAGATTCCCAGTGGGTCCACACGTTAAAGAACACGCTGGATGACCTTGACGAAAGGCTACCATCTGCTTCTTAACAGCTTCCCAGTGGTTCACATGTTAAAGAACACGTTGGATGCCTTTGACAGAAGGCTACCATCTGCTTTTTAACAGCTTCCCAGTGGTTCACACATTAAAGAACACGCTGGATGACCTTGACGAAAGGCTACCATCTGTCTCTTAACAGATTCCCAGTGGGTCCACACGTTAAAGAACACGCTGGATGACCTTGACGAAAGGCTACCATCTGTCTCTTAACAGATTCCCAGTGGGTCCACACGTTAAAGAACACGCTGGATGACCTTGACGAAAGGCTACCATCTGCTTCTTAACAGCTTCCCAGTGGTTCACATGTTAAAGAACACGTTGGATGCCTTTGACAGAAGGCTACCATCTGCTTTTTAACAGCTTCCCAGTGGTTCACACATTAAAGAACACGCTGGATGACCTTGACGAAAGGCTACCATCTGTCTCTTAACAGATTCCCAGTGGGTCCACACGTTAAAGAACACGCTGGATGACCTTGACGAAAGGCTACCATCTGTCTCTTAACAGATTCCCAGTGGGTCCACACGTTAAAGAACACGCTGGATGACCTTGACGAAAGGCTACCATCTGCTTCTTAACAGCTTCCCAGTGGTTCACATGTTAAAGAACACGTTGGATGCCTTTGACAGAAGGCTACCATCTGCTTTTTAACAGCTTCCCAGTGGTTCACACATTAAAGAACACGCTGGATGCCCTTGACAGAAGGCTACCATATGCTTCTTAACAGCTTCCCAGTGGGTTCACACGTTAAAGAACATGCTGCATGACCTTGACGAAAGGCTACTATCTGTCTCTTTACAGCTTCCCAGTGGGTCCACACGTTAAAGAACATGCTGGATGGCCTTGATGGAAGGCTACCATGTGTCTCTTAACAGCTTCCCAGTGGGTCCACACGTTAAAGAACACGCTGGATGACCTTGACGAAAGGCTACCATCTGTCTCTCAACAGCTTCCCAGTGGGTCCACACGTTAAAGAACACGCTGGATGACCTTGACGAAAGGCTACCATCTGTCTCTTAACAGCTTCCCAGTGGGTCCACACGTTAAAGAACACTCTTGATGACCTTGACGAAAGGCTACCATCTGCTTCTTAACAGCTTCCCAGTGGTTCACATGTTAAAGAACACGCTGGATGCCTTTGACAGAAGGCTACCATCTGCTTTTTAACAGCTTCCCAGTGGTTCACACATTAAAGAACACGCTGGATGACCTTGACGAAAGGCTACCATCTGTCTCTTAACAGATTCCCAGTGGGTCCACACGTTAAAGAACACGCTGGATGACCTTGACGAAAGGCTACCATCTGCTTCTTAACAGCTTCCCAGTGGTTCACATGTTAAAGAACACGTTGGATGCCTTTGACAGAAGGCTACCATCTGCTTTTTAACAGCTTCCCAGTGGTTCACACATTAAAGAACACGCTGGATGACCTTGACGAAAGGCTACCATCTGTCTCTTAACAGATTCCCAGTGGGTCCACACGTTAAAGAACACGCTGGATGACCTTGACGAAAGGCTACCATCTGTCTCTTAACAGATTCCCAGTGGGTCCACACGTTAAAGAACACGCTGGATGACCTTGACGAAAGGCTACCATCTGCTTCTTAACAGCTTCCCAGTGGTTCACATGTTAAAGAACACGTTGGATGCCTTTGACAGAAGGCTACCATCTGCTTTTTAACAGCTTCCCAGTGGTTCACACATTAAAGAACACGCTGGATGACCTTGACGAAAGGCTACCATCTGTCTCTTAACAGATTCCCAGTGGGTCCACCGTTAAAGAACACGCTGGATGACCTTGACGGAAGGCTACCATGTGTCTCTTAACAGCTTCCCAGTGGGTCCACAAGTTAAAGAACACTCTTGATGACCTTGACGGAAGGCTACCATCTGTCTCTTAACAGCTTCCCACTGGTTCCCCTCCCCCCAACCTTCTATGAGCCCTCAGGGTCCAGGGGACCTGGCCATTTAGTCCACTGTGTGCAAAAAAAGTGCTACTCAAAGGTAAAACAACCTAACTTTTACTAGCATTCTCAAAAGGGGACGGGGATGGGGATGACCACTCCCCCTCCTCCCAGATCCCGCTCTGCTCAGTAATGATTCCGGCCTTGGTAGAACGTGTCTTGGCATGAGAAGGTCTATACAAGCGTAGAATAATTTCTAGAATCCTCTGTCCTATATTTGCAAAGCAAAATTAAAACAATTCAATTACTAATGGTGTTTTTTTTTATCTTGTTTTATATTTTGTAACATGGGATCAAAACTGACCACAGACATACAAAAAAAAAATTGCTTATTAATATTATAAACTTTAAAACTCACCTCAGATCCAAGATTTTCAAATTCATTTCACCTCCAAATATATTTTCCGAGAGATCGGTTATCATATTGTGAGACAAATCGAGGGCCGTTAATTTAGGCAAGTTTTGGAAAGCTCCGCTACCTATCTTGGCAATTTTGTTCGAAGTGAAATTTAGTTCTAACAAATTTGCCATTGGGTAAGGGAAGAAGTCGTTTTCTACGGCCCGAAGGTTATTATGGGTAAATCTGAAATACTTGAGTCGTTTCATGCAGTCAGTCCAAGGAACTCTGGCTTTATCAGTTCTCTCGCACACTGTGGTCACAGATTCGGTCTTAGAACTGTTCCGAACTGTGAAATGAGTCTGGAACGCTTTGCTGCAGTCCATGGTCATGTCGCAAATGAAGGACGGAGACAACAAGGAATCGATTATCTCCAGTTCGTGAATTCTCAGCAAGGCCAACCAATCCCGAGGCAGTCTCTGCTGCAAATCTTTTCCCACATCCAAGAAAGAATCGATCAATATAAATCGATCAATTGTCGTATGAAGGAAGGAAGAATAGATGGCGGCTAAGCTATTGGTATCTGGAATGTGTCGGCATGTTACGATGGTGAAGATGTTGGTTCCCTCGAGAGGAATCGATGTGCACATGCAAGGATAGATCGATTCTCTGGCTGGACAAGGAGATCCTCCATCACATAAGGAAAAGATGCTCACCACTAGAAGGGAGGTGAGCGCCAATCCTAAAACACTTGTTGCCCCTGAAAAACAAAAGTAAAGCTACATTAACCTTAGAAGGAAATTACCTCTCAAACAGCTGTCTGACAGGAACCGGTCAGTTTCGTTTTACATCCTATATGTTATATAAAAAATATAATTATTATTCAATTTAAAGATATTTTAGAAAATAATTTCTAAATTGAAAGTTTTGTTTCCCGAGCTTATGGACAAATAAAGTTTCGTGTTTTTTTCGCACTTAACTCTTTAATACTAATTTGCATAATCTAGAATAATGTTTCAAAACTTTTTTCTCTAGGCGACACATTTCTGAAATGGTCAATTTACAGCGACACACTTCTGAAACGGTCCATTTACAACGACACACTTCTGAAATGGTCAATTTACAGCGACACACTTCTGAAACGGTCCATTTACCGTGACACACTTCTGAAATGGTCAATTTACAGCGACACACTTCTCAAACGGTCCATTTACCGTGACACACTTCTGAAATGGTCAATTTACAGCGACACACTTCTGAAACGGTCCATTTACCGCGACACACTTCTGAAATGGTCAATTTACAGCGACACACTTCTGAAATAGACCACACACACTTGCGGTAGATAGTCAATTTTTTGTCCTATTATATAGCTTAAAATTCAACATTTAAACAAAAAACATGTATTAAACACAGCATTTGGCAAAAAACAAAATCATAATAACAAAATTGTAAAAATGTACGAAATGTTAACTAGAATAATTCTTTTTCCCTGCACATTGGACGTGAAACACAGTTGGGAATCATTGATCTTTGGGTTGGGCTGTTTTACCTCTGAGCGGCACTTTTTTGCACACCATGGGCTAAATGGTCAGGTCACATGGACCCCGAAGGCTCAGAGGTTTGGGGAGGGGACCCACTGGAACAGCTGTTGGGAGACAGATGGTAGCCCCCCGTCAAGGCCATCCAGCGTGTTCTTTAACGTGCACAGGGTATTGCTCTCCCGCACACGGGGCTACGGTTTAACGTCCCATCCGACGGACGGCGGCCTTTCCAAGCCCATCGGTGTCCCCTACTGACCGTGGGCAGGGCGGGGAATTTTGCGGAGATAAATCTCAACGCTGACCCAGCTGGGATTCGAACCTGGGAACTACAGATTACGAGCCTGGCGCGCTACCGACTGAGCCACCCCCCGCCCCTATCTAGAGGGCACTCATGGCCCCCTCTCCATTAGATTCATTCCTGAATATACGACACAAACTAAATAACTCAATCTTCAACTCGTATTATTAGATTAGACTTCAAAAGGATACAACTTACGTTCGGGAAATCTATTAGGCTGTTGCATATTGCTTTGACTGACTTTCAATAACAAGTCTCGTAATTTCCAATTACAAGTGAAATGAGAAATAGATATTCTTAACTAACACCATCCACAAACTACTTCCCAGTGGAGCGGCAGGCTGGTTAGAAAATAGCAAACAGATAGAAACTCAAACACCTCGAAGGTTTTGGTTTCGTTTTCGGCTTACCGAAGGTGAAATGAGAGACAGAACAAAAAACATCCAGACAAGAAATTCGTTTCACGTAAGCAGGGCACTGTGGGATTTCACCTTCAAGACAGAAGCGTACCTTTGATACTGGAGAAACCGGTTAAGACGTTGGAAATCATTTCAACGATGTCCTCGATCATTTATTTCGGTCTAATATTTGAAGGTCTCACTAATAGTATGCCATGCATTTTATACCCAATGCGTTGTACCTCCTGCGGAGAAGCTACTGTTAGCTTCTCGGATTTCCGATATTTGTGACCAGGAGGCGGGGGTGGCTCAGTCGGTAGCGCGCCAGCCTCGTAATCTGTAGTTCCCAGGTTTGAGCCCCAGCTGGGTCAGCGTTGAGATTTATCTCCGCAAAAATTCCCCGCCCTGCCCACGGTCAGTAGGGGACACCGATGGGCTTGGAAAGGCGGCCGTCCGTCGGATGGGACGTTTAGCCGTGGCCCCGTGTGCGGGAGAGCCATATCCTGTGCACGTTAAAGAACACGCTGGATGGCCTTGACGGGAGGCTACCATCTGTCTCCCAACAGCTGTTCCAGTGGGTCCCCTCCCCCAACCTTCTTTGAACCTTCGGGGTCAATGTGACCTGGCCATTTAGCCCATGTTGTGCAAAAAAAGTGCCGCTCAGAGGTAAAACAGCCCAACGTTAAAGAACACGCTGGATGGCCTTGACGGGAGGCTACCATCTGTCTCCCAACAGCTGTTCCAGTGGGTCCCCTCCCCCAACCTTCTCTGAGCCTTCGGGGTCAATGTGACCTGGCCATTTAGCCCATGTTGTGCAAAAAAGTGCCGCTCAGAGGTAAAACAGCCCAACGTTAAAGAACACGCTGGATGGCCTTGACGGGAGTCTACCATCTGTCTCTCAACAGCTGTTCCAGTGGGTCCCCTCCCCCAACCTTCTCTGAGCCTTCGGGGTCCATGTGACCTGGCCATTTAGCTCATGTTGTGCAAAAAAGTGCCGCTCAGAGGTAAAACAGCCCAACGTTAAAGAACACGCTGGATGGCCTTGACGGGAGGCTACCATCTGTCTCCCAACAGCTGTTCCAGTGGGTCCCCTCCCCCAACCTTCTCTGAGCCTTCGGGGTCCATGTGACCTGGCCATTTAGCCCATGTTGTGCAAAAAAGTGCCGCTCAGAGGTAAAACAGCCCAACGTTAAAGAACACGCTGGATGGCCTTGACGGGAGGCTAATATCTGTCTCCCAACAGTTGTTCCAGTGGGTCCCCTCCCCCAACCTTCTCTGAGCCTTCGGGGTCAATGTGATCTGGCCATTTAGCCCATGGTGTGCAAAAAAGTGCTGCTCAGAGGTAAAACAACCCAAATATTTGTGACCAAAATTGTAAGTTGTAACTATTACGCTAATTAATAAAGATTGTTGTTATTTTTTCCGCTGATTTGTAAGAAAAGTATGGACGTCGTCAGCAATATTCACAGAGGGGAGGGGGAAGCAGGGACATTTGCTCTCACCCCCAAGAAATCTGATTTTTATAAGTTACATTTTTAGTTGCTTTTTTTTTGTAACATATACAGTCAATAAAATGACACTAGATATGATTAAACGTACTCTAAGAAACTACATCCATTAGTTAAAAAAAAAACAGTGGTATTCTTCGAAAGATTCTTGCCTCCCCTCCTGGAGAAATTTCTGAGGACGCCACTGTGTGTGGGGGGGAGGGGGTTTGATGGTTTCAGGATGGGTTGGGTTGTTTTACCTCTGAGCGGCACTTTTTTGCACACCATGGGCTAAATGGCCAGGTCACATGGACCCCGAAGGCTCAGAGAAGGTTGGGGGAGGGAACCCACTGGAACAGCTGTTGGGAGACAGATGGTAGCCTCCCGTCAAGGCCATCCAGTGTGTTCTTTAATGTTGAGTTGTTTTACCTCTGAGCGGCACTTTTTTGAACACCATGGGCTAAATGGCCAGGTCACAAGGACCCCGAAGGCTCAGAGAAGGTTGGGGGAGGGGACCCACTGGAACAGCTGTTGAGAGACAGATGGTAGTTTTCCGTCAAGGCCATCCAGCGTGTTCTTTAACGTGCACAGGGTATGGCTCTCCCGCACACGGGGCCACGGCTTAACGTCCCATCCGACGGACAGCGTCCTTTCCAAGCCCATTGGTGTCCCCTAGTGACCGTGGGCAGGGCAGGGAATTTTGCGGAGACAAATCTCAACGCTGACCCAGCTGGGACTCGAACCTGGGAACTACAGATTACGAGCCTGGCGCGCTACCGACTGAGCCACCCCGCCCCCTATATGCGTGTATAGGCTTTCTACTAAATTAGGAAGTACAAAATTTTAACTTACCGTAACATCCCATACTTTTAGGAGAGCGGAAGCAAGACAGAACTATTTTCTTCTTTGTTCATCTGCTGAGTATTTCCACAGGTAATATTTATATATGGAAAGCGAAATCATAACTGAAACTTAGTTATCTGTAGCTTTTGTCCAGTATCAGTCATTACTCATTTGGGCTCTTTGATGCCACTGGAGGTATCTTTCTTGGGCATTGCGCCAGGTCAAACACTTTGAAATGTTTCACAAGAGTAACAAACAAGACGTAGGGATAGAGTTCAACTTTTATTAAGATCTGATTTTTTTTTGAAAGAATCACCAATTGAGGTTCTATCTTTCGAAAAGTCATTGAAATTTACTGTGTTGCCTTTAAGTTCAGAAATTTTACGATTATTATTATTAAAGAATATAATTTTTATTCATAAGAGTAAAGAATACAAATACATTTACAATTTGACCCGCAAGGCTAAATAGCTTATCTGCAGGAAAATGAATAAATTATATTAAACATAGGTCATTCAGCCACAAAAATGGTGTACAGTCGCTCTAAAAAGTATCCGAACATTATGGTTGATTACAAAATTAAGAAAAAATATCTGGCATCGATTTTTTTAGAAATTAGTGATCTAGCAACTACACGAAGGTTGCCAGATCACTAATTTCTAAAAAAAACGTTGCCAGATATTTTTTCTGAATTCTGTAATCAACCATAGTGTTCGGATACTTTTTTGAGAGACTGTACAGTGGCACTGAAATTATAAATGGTGGAGTTGGTGGCATTTAAAAATGATCCCATCAAAAAAAACGTTATGCGATCTAACTCGGTGAACGTCATCGTTGACCAATCACATGCACAAACTGGTAAACAGAGCAGAGAACTGGTAAGTGAAAATCCCCCCTGTGTATCACTTCATGTATTCCCAACAGAAACCTTCCACAACACAATTTTGCATAACATGGTGTCATTTTATAATGAGTGTCAGTGGAGACCCAGAAATCTCTAATGGGAGGAGGGGGGTTTGATATATTTTTGTCTAATGGGGGAGGAGAGGAGAATCTGATTCTGGGACTGCTTTAAAAAATGAATGTTATTCAAAGCCTGAAGAGGAAGGTCAAGGAAAAGGGAAAGTTGGGTAGTTGTTATTTAATTCTTGGCGTCACGTTTTTGCACAGAATAGGCTAAATCAGTGTCTCGCAAACTTTTTTACTCTGCGGCACATTGAATCTAATTTTTTTCCGCGGCACACTGAATCTAAATTTTTTTTTTTTCCGCGGCACACCTAAAAAAGAATTTTTGATGGTTACGTAAAAAGAGGAAAATTTAAGTTTCGTTAAATGCATTTAATTTAAAATAAATATAATAATAAATATAATTAATCATAACTCGGTGTTTGTTTTAAATATTTGTCCATTCTATGGCTTGAAACAGTCAAAAATTAATACCAAAATTTTGAAAAAGCTGATAAATACTTACAAGATCCCAGTTGATAAAATCTGAAAGATTTTTATTAAAGCATGTCGATAACACAAGTCAAGTCAAAATGAAATCTTTGGAATATCTAGTGTCAATTTGAAAATCTCTCGCGGCACACTACTGTGCCGCGGCACACAGTTTGCGAGACACTGCGGCTAAATGAACAGGTAAAAAAACCAAGAGCTCAGAGAATGTTGGGGGAAGTTATCCATTGGCCATCTGTTAAAAATCAGATGGTAGCCTCCATAGAAAGGGGCCATCCTTGAAATGGGACATTAAGTTGTATACCCTGTGCACATTAAAGAAGTCATTTGAAGAAGAATGTGGTAATAATAAAATCTTCAACATGGACACTTACTCGGGTTGCTTATATCATTGGAATAAGTTAAAAGTGCCTAAAAGAAGGAACGTTAAGTCCATGTATGTAGAAAGAAAAATTTTACATAGGAAACACTCCAGAGTACTTGATGGGAGGTTTCGACTAAGAGATCCCTTTCCTCCAGCCTTCTCTGAGCCTCTGGAATCCTTGTGATCTGGCCATTTGAACATTGTGTTCAGTAAGTGTCGCTCTGAAGTAAAACAACGTAAGCCTATCCAATCAAAAAATATTTTCGACTTTTCTCTTGAAATTGAAATAATGAGTTTCACACTCCCACCACTAGAGGAAGTGGCCGAACTGCTGATGTCAATATATACTCCTTCGCAGCACACTCTACCACGCCTACCCAGCCTAATCTAGCATCAATATACTGGTAACTATATTTGTTTAAAGTTTTGTCCTTTTCTAAATTTAATGCCATCTAACGTTGGAAATTAAAAATATTGGAAGATTAGAAAAACACTAATCATAATATTCCATTTTATCTCAGGGTTCCCAACCTTTTTGAGTCCATCTTTCCCCTTATATAACGCGACCTTCCCCCCCCACAATGGAATTCAAAATATTGATTCCCTCATAAAACTAATGGAAATAATATTTATTGTGAATACAAATTTATGAATATTTTGCATCCATGAACTTCTAACTTGCGTATACAAAAGTGCATATCTATTTTTATATGAGAACTATTAGATATTCGACATAATCACCATCCACCAAAAAACTCCCCCACTCATAAGTTTTCGATTTGTTTACAGTTTACTTCAGTTTTGTTTTTAGGTTTTAGGTTTTTTGAAAACTTGAAAGGTCCTCCACCCCCAAGTTTCTGAAAGGACCCCCAAGGGACGGTTCTGTCTCCAATGGGAATCATTAATCTATCCATGAAAAATGTTCTCTCCAATCCCAAAATAATTTTTCATTCATTTCTTAAAACAAAAATTTTATTGTCTACAAGTAAACAGATGACAAATCGAAATCAATAACTCATTTTTTTGAAAATCACTGTGTTGAAAATGAACTAGAAATTAATAAATGACTCTTGATTTCTGCAAAGCTACGTTTAAAAATATCTGTAAAATAAAAACAATACATCTCCAATCTTTTGATGTCGCCAACATAGCTTTACATATTCTGAACTTTTATTCCAATTATTTGTAAGAAACTTTTCTACATTGATCATTCTCACAAAAGCAGAAAATTGCTTCTTACACTCCTATTCAAACCTATAGTGATCCATTTACTCCTTCCATCTGTCTGTCCCAAATCAGCACGGGCAGCTTTGTGTATAATACAAATAACATCAATCAACGAGTCCTTCATGTAGTGTGACCACTGCCTAGGCTCGTGGTAGTGGTATAATGATATGGGATATGTTGTTTCACTGTTCCAAATTGGACCTTTGGTGCGTATGGTCTGTGCGACCAGCAGCTCTGTTCCCAGGCATTAATGTACTGTGTCACTAGGCTCGGACTGCATAGGAATAGTCCGAGGAATACACATCAGACATCACCCATCTTTCCTGGGCACTGAATTCACAGGATACCAATCACATCAAACACTTGTGGGATACCCTGAAACGTGGTGTGAACCATACAAATCCTCCCTGTTCCTCCATTCATGAAATGTGGGATGCCTTGGAGATGGCACGGCTACAGATACCTTCCAACACCTAGGGGCGGGGATGGGTCAGTCGGTAGCGCGCCAGGCTCATAATCTGTAGTTCCCAGGTTCGAGTCCCAGCTGGGTCAGCATTGGGATTTATCTCCGCATAATTCCTCGCCCTGCCCACGGTCAGTAGGGGGACACCGATGGTCTTGGAAAGGCCGCCATCCGTCGGATGGACGTTAAGCCGTGGCCCCGTGTGCGTTAGAACTATACCCTGTGCATGTTAAAGAACACACTGGATGACCATGACGGGAGGCTACCAACTGTCTCCCAACAGCTGTTCCAGTGGGTACCCCCCCACCTCAATCTTCTCTGAGCCTTTGGGGTCCATGTGACCTGGCCATTTAGACCTAGGTGTGCAAAAAAAGTGCCACTCACAGGTAAAACAACCCACCCAAACCTTCCAACAGCTTCATGCGTCTGGTGAAATGGATGCCAAGAAGTCTATGGGGAACTATCCGTGCAAAGGTGGACTAACATGATATTATTAGAGCAGTGGTCATAATTCAATGATCATTCAGTGTATATTACACTTATGTACTGTGTAAGAATTCTTTGAATATTTTTTTTATTCTATTCAGCATCTGATACAAAAAATTAATCTTTCATACGAGTTATAACAAATTTATGCTTGCCGAAGGCACATATGCCCTGTATGCAACAATGGCAGTAAGGTTGAGCAAGTTGGGTTGGGTTGTTTTACCTCTGAGCAGCACTTTTTTTGCACACCATGGGCTAAATGACTAGGTCACAAGGACCCCGAAGGCTCAGAGAAGGTTGGGGGATGGGATCCACTGGAACTGCTATTGGGAGACAGATGGTAGCCTCCCGTCAAGGCCATCCAGCATGTTCTTACCGTGCACAGGGTATGGCTCTCTGGCACACGGGTCACGGCTTAACATCCCATCCAATGAGCGACGGCCTTTCCAAGCCCATCGGTGTCCCCTACTGAAGGTAGATTCGAGTAGACTGGTGCTGTGTTAGACAATAAGAAGAGCTCTGTGGGAAGAAGGAAGTGTGGGAAATTAGTTTAAAACATGCACGTGTAGCGTTGATTCGTATATACCCCAATGGCAAGCATAACTCGTAAACAAGCAGGGCTATCTCAGGGTTTGAAACAAACTTCCATTTTAACAATTTTCGAACCGACTTTAAAACTTTTCTCTACGAAATTCAGATGCAACTAGCCGTAAACAATGTCGACCAAGGTAGTTCCGATTGCGACTGGATTTCTGCAACGGTAAGTGCGACGTCTTCCACATTGCTTTCGGCAACAGGCCACCGGCCTTTACCCGTCTTCCACATTGCTTTCGGCAACAGGCCACCGGCCTTTACCCGTAGATACACCAGTAGTTATGTCGCACCATGGGATCCCCATGCACAGTGCTTTCCCCCATATGACGTCACCGGCCACACACCCTTATGTGCCCCCACTACTATCCCCACTTATTAATATTCATAATCGATCATGCACCTTATTAATATTCATAATTGATAATTAATAATTCATAATTAATAAAGACCTCCTGGTTGACCCATTAAACCCTCTTATCAAAAGTTCCGCCCCCTTTATTAAAAATTCATCCCTTTTATTAAAAACCTGTGTCACCATCTAGTATATATTATGAGTACTATATTTAGAAAAGCCCTCTATTTTAACTGAAATTATTTCCAATTTTTACTCCTCCCTCATTAAAAGACCCCCTTATGAAAAGTTACGCCCCTTTATTAAAAACCCGTGGCGCCCTCTAGTGTATATCATAAGTACTATAGAAAAGCCCTCTATTTTACCCGTAAATTTCCCAATTTTTTCGGTATTCTACTATGGCGTATAAACTGACAGACTCCTGTACAAGCAGCTGCTTGAGGGGTTATTTATTTGTTTTAATGTATAACGGGGGAAATGCACACAGTAGTATTTTATTAGTAATTATAAAGCATAAAAAGTATATGTCTTTTATTTCTTAAATTTAAAAAGTTGCTTTTCTCTTGCTTCCCTGAAAATAGTGGGCAGATCCTTGCTATCAGTGGAATTTCTACTATAACAGAACTCTACACGCCGAAATTTCTACCATAAACAGATCACTTGAAACATTCGTTAAAAGTTTTGCAGTTTCGATATTTAGTGATCTCTAATGATATAAATTAAAACTACCTCTGAAAATGCGAATTATATTCATTAGTAACCAACTAAAAAAGAGATTTCCAATTATCTTTTAAAAACAAAACCGTTTTGTTTCTGTAACAAAACTGTTCTGTTTCTTACCTACCTTGGGCTAAGGGTCAACTCATTGTTGTCAATGGAATTTTCAAGACTGTCACATTCCACGACCAAAATCTCCCATTTCTAGCATAACTACATCGTTTGCAATATTCGTTTTAAATTTTGGGATTTTGAAATTGTTTTGCACCGTTAGAGAGCGCAATTATAACTATTGGGAGATTCGAAAAATGTAAATCCTAATATATCAATAATACCTATCTAAAACAAAAAGAATTTTTTACTTATCTGTATAAACAAAAAAGTTTGATGTGTACAGACGGACAGACAACAAAGCGATTTTTTTCCTTTTTTTTTTAAAAAAGCCCTAAAATTTACTTTTCCTTTTGTAGCGTTTTCTAAAGTGCTTCCAATCATGAACATTGAAATCTGTATCAAATATTACCCTACTCTTTTCCGGAATCCATAAATACCGTGCAATAACATTCAGCTATCACGCTAAGCAACGAGCGACCTCTACCTACATAGGGCCTCTACCGAAGACCCGACAAATATTTGAGGATTGTGAAGTTTGTAACTGGCAACCGATTTAATGCTGTTGTGATTGGCGGTACATTTCAAGTTAATAATTTGAGGTGTTTGCGAGTTTTTCAGTAGAAATGATTGTAGTATGATGCTGCTGAAATATTCAATTAAATCTTCCTAAGATGTATATTTTTTAGCAAAATGAATTAGTGCAGTTTAGCAGGAAGCCTAAATTATATATCTACATTAAAGTGAAGTGATATTATTTTCGGATATTATGACATGAGTAACGTCCTTTTAAACATAAGATGGAAATCGCTGCTCCCCGTAGATTTCCTCTGGATGATATTTTAAGTGTTAATGTGGAAACTAATCGAGAAGAAGAGACTACAGTGGAATTAAAACGCCTGCTTAAGAGGTACACTAAAGAAGAACTTTTCACAGATGTTCCTAAGCTTTGTATGGTAGCTATTGACCAGGAGTCACGGTCGTATAGGATGGATAAAGATCAACTTGTTGAATTAATAGTAAAATTAATAAAGGTAAGCTAGGATATTTTTAAACTACGTATTTGTAAACAATATAAAACTACACATTTGTACTGTAATAAAATTTATCCTTATACTGTATCTGGTATTAAAAAATACCCGGCAGCTTGTCAGCTGAGAAATGAACTAGCAGTTGATTCTAATATAAGGTACTTCCTCCATTTTGTTGCAAACCTGTTGTGGTACACTCCTACTTACATTTGTTGCCACCATAGTTAGGAGTCTCATTCTCTGTCACAGGTGTCTTGTGGATGTTTCTGTTCTGTGCTGTTATTGCTGGTTGATGGCATGGGTATGCAGCAGATCGATGTTATGAACAATCAACAAAGTCATCTGATACACCACAGATACAAGAAAGTAGACAAACTTTTGCTTCATGTTAGGAAAGATACAGATGTTTTTCAGATCACTCTTGATTTGTTATGTGAAATGTATCTGTATCATAAAAAAAACTTCATGTATTGTAAAAATATGTGATCACTGTAAAACGATCACAGATCAAGAATGATCTGAAATGTATCTATCATAAAAATATGTAATCACTCTTGATCTGTGATCGCAGATCAATAGTGATCTGAAATGCATCTGTATATTTTCTAACATGAAGTAAAAGGTTTTCTACTTTCTTGTGTCTGTGATGTATCAGATGGCTTGTTACTATTCATAACATTGAACTGCTGCAGAGCCATTTCATCAACCAGTGATAACAATGAGTGCAGGAGACAACAGCAACATCTGCAAGCCATCTGCACCAGAGACCAAGAAGGAGATCCCTAACTGTGGTGGCAACAAATGTAAGTAGGAGTGTACCACTGCAGGTTTTCAACAAAATGGGAGGATA